>JALMGJ010000027.1:5042500-5362500 GCA_023362775.1 Charina bottae | reverse complement strand
CCATTTGGGGGGCGCCAAGTAGGGGAAGCCAGTTTTGTGCATAGCCAAGTACTTCATCCTATTCAGTGGCAGCTTCATTGCAGCCTTCAGGCTTTGGACCGCAGAGCACAATTCTTCGCATCTGAGTTGATCCATACTGTTCGTTGTCTCTTGATTAGGGGCATGGGTCCTGTGCACCTCCGCATCTTATTGAAGGTTGGCCACAAAATGGTCATTCCTCAGTGGTGAGGAAGGCTGGATCTGTCATTCAGAAACATTGGAGACCCCAGGTTCCCTCTCCTCAAGGAACAGGGATTCCAATGTCATTGAGCTGGTAGGCAGTTTGGAGTTTAGATAGAATGTTATAGAGATGCAAAATATCTTGCCTTTACCAAGCATTAAGCAGGTGGGGTTGTTCCCCATTACCTTCTCTAGACCCCCAGGATGATCTCAGCCACCTCAAACCCTCCCTCCCTCCCTCCCTTCCTTCCTTCCTTCCTTCCTTCCTTCTCCCTTTTCCCTTCCTTCCTTCCTTCCTTCCTTCCTTCCTTCCTTCCTTCTCCCTTTTTCCTTCCTTCCTTCCTTCCTTCCTTCCTTCCTTCCTTCCTTCCTTCCTTCCTTCCTTCCTTCCTTCTCCTTTTTCCTTCCTTCCTTCCTTCCTTCCTTCCTTCCTTCCTTCCTTCCTTCCTTCCTTCCTTCTTCTCCCTTTTCCCTTCCTTCCTTCCTTCCTTCCTTCCTTCCTTCCTTCCGTAAGGCCCCTGCTTACACTGTTTTACCCAAGTTCCTGAAGTTACCAATAACAGTCCTTGAGTCGAGGCTTGGAGATTTAAGGTAACAGCATTTATTTGGCCAAGTAAAGCTGGGTGGCATCAAAGCAGACATCATGACAGTGAAATGTCTGGGAAGATCCACACACACACATCGCAAGTTCAGTACTTATATAGGGTTTCCCAGGTTCAGTAAGAAAGCATCGTGAACCCTCTCCTAGTAAGGGCAAGGTTTCTGAAGTTGCATTGCTAGCAGTAAGCATCCTAGAGACCTCCAGGGGCAGTCTGCATGTCTCCTGTTATTCTAAACATTGCATTGCTAGCAGTATCTAATCTTCTTGCCCTTTTACCTAATTTCTAACAGCAAGCAGTTTCCAAAAGCAGAATGGCGGTGGTTAAGCTAAGCTAACCCTTACACTTCCTTCTCCCTCTCTTTTTCCCTTCATCCCTCTTTTCCTTCCTTCCTTCCTTCCTTCCTTCCTTCCTTCCTTCCTTCCTTCCTTCCTTCCTTCCTTCTCTCCTCTCTTTTCCCTTCATCCCTCTTTTCCTTCCTTCCTTCCTTCCTTCCTTCCTTCCTTCCTTCCTTCCTTCCTTCCTTCCTTCCTTCTCCCTCTCTTTTTCCCTTCATCCCTGTGAAGGTCCTGATCCTGAGCTATTAATCAGAAACTCTTACGACAAGCCATCAAAGGATATGAAGAGTTCTTTATTAGAGCAAGTGATCATTTCCAGTACAAAGACTAGACTGAGAGACAATCCACGCCAAGCGGTATTTACATCTTTCGCCTTGTACTAGCCCCCCCCCCCAACTGGGGAAGCCACTCTGTGACAGCCAATCCCTGCGCTTTCACAGTTCCATACTTCCCAGTCACGTATCCTCCACTTAACAGGCTGCCAGCGCCATTGGGGCTGACTTTGCTGTCAGACCATTTGACTAAACAACCCCAATCAACATTCCCAACGACCCTGCAGGCATGCCAGTCTACCCCTAGCCCATAACTACGATGGCAGGATGCTCCATCCTGACAATCCCTCTTTTATTTGTTTGTTTTATTTGTTTGTTTGTTTATTTATTTATTACATTTATATCCCGCCCATCTCCCCCACAAGGAGGGACCCTTTTCCTTCCTGCCTGCCTGCAGGTGGGCAACTTCTAATCAAAGCACAATCATCATCCTGTCATTTGTATTTTCTAATTCTGCCTCTACGCAGGACCCAGAAGTTGTCCCGGGGAAAAAGGTCTTCGAGGCCGGTGCTTGGTTCTGTAGCATGCTGGCTTTCCATTTATTTATGTTTAAGTTGGAAGAATCTAAAAGTCATAATTAAAAGAGGTGGCCTGGGGCTGGTAGGGCATTAAAGGAAGTGTCACGGGGATAAGGATCCAGGCGATAGAAACCAACGTTTATCCTTTAGCCAGTCTGTTATCAACAGTGGTGTTTATCTATCTTTTTGGGGCATGAGGGTTTCACTGTGTCTTGGATGGTGTGCGGCGGGTCACACTCCGAAAGAGGGAACGGCAAGGGAACTTGGTCAAGTAAGGCAGGGCCAGCCTAGTGGAGCGACGAAGGGATTGGACTTGGATCAGCGTGCAAAGCCGGTTGAGCAAGTGCACAGTCAGATTCTCTTGGGAGTATATCCAAACTTTCCCCTAAGATTTCAAAAAGAGATTGAATGGCGATGCTTACTCTGTGGGCTGTTGCCTGACGGGGGGCGAGGAGAATGGGCCAGGGAAAGGGCCAGTCATCAGGGGCAAGAGTCAGCTGGAGGTGGGACCCCTTTGGGGTGCAGGGCCCCAGACCTCCATCCCATAGCCCCCCATTTTGCTCGTCCCCACTGTAAAACGTTGCTGCCGCTCCTAAAGGAGGTGTGCGAGGACAGAAAAGGGACGGCTTCTTCTCAATGAATTGAACCAGTCCAGAAGTGTGCAATCTGGTGGAAAGAGGCACCACCGGATTGAGCTGGAGATCTTTTCAGCAGCTCCAGCCAACTGGAATTCCATCCGGAAGAGGGCCAGGAAGGGGAATCCGGACTCTTAATGTCGATTAAGAAAGAAACCAGGGCCTCGGGCGCTTCCTCCTTCGTCGTCTCCGGCACCTTCGGTCTGCGAGCACCAGATTTAGTAAAAACCACATGGCAGATTTCAATCCCAGCCCATTGGGGTAACGTTTTTATTTCAGATAACTGCCCCGTAGCCGAAGAGAAGCCGGCTTTATTAGCTGCAAGTGGTGCAGCGGTGGGCTGATGGAAAAATCATGCTTCATAGCAGTTAGAGATATTCCTCTGTGAGATCTGGCAGGATATTGAGGGAAATGAAACAGATTACATAAAAAAGGTAATACAGAGCAATTGCTTCTAAAGAGTCAAAGAACCATATAATTCAACATTTATATAGACAAGGCTTCAAGGGAGCTGTTAGAAAACATAAAAACAGACTGGAAGAGAAACATTAAGAAACCTTTCTTTTTCTTAGCACAGACTGATGATTTTCTCACTTTTCACCTTGAGAGTACTATATCCATGCGGTTGGGTTCTAAGGAACAGCTGAGCATCTCTCATCAAACCCCTATAACCTTAACTGTAGCTCAGAACAACTTGCAGGGTTGAATTAATTTGTTCGAATCCTTTTATTGAAACCGACAACCATGCTTTTCAGCCCTCCCCTCTCCAAGTATTCCAGGCTGGCTTGCAAGTTGAGAGAAAAAACAGTGTTTCCAAACAGCCTCTGCCCTTAGGATTATGCTCGCAAAGTCACAGCACAAAAGGAAAACAGGATGGGGAGGGAGGAGGAGAAAAAAAGCAAATGAAAACACCAATCCTTAAGAAACATTTCTTACATTTCCATTTCTGATCATATCCAGATGAAGTGGAGACAGTTCCCACAGCCAGGACAAATAGTTAGTGTCAGGTGAAAATGAGGAAAAGCGTTCAGCTGCAGAAGGCAAGACTTGGAATGGCAATGACATCTCCAGAGGGAAGTTGAAAAAGAGCCAAAAAGACCATCCCCAGCAATGTTGGCTGGGGAATTCTGGAAGTTGAAGTCCACACATCTTAAAGTTGCCAAGTTTGAAGAACACTGATCTAAACCTTTCCATGGCACAGTTTTCTCCATTGTCCAATCAACACCGTTCTAAGCAAGCTTGCTTTCTCTGTTAACTCAGAATTAATTCCATGTTGTACTTGCCTGATGAAAACTTCTGTGGTCCAAAAATCCTTTTATATTCCTGCCCTCCCCCAATGCCACCAATTTTAATGGACTTCATTTCTCTTTTTTCTGTCTGCAAATCTGCTTTTACATACAGTGCTTTGGAACATTCCGTCTACATTTCTTGAGGTTATCAAATGGATAGGAACAGCAGCTACATCACTCCCTGTTAAAGGTTGCATTCAACTCCAGTTGAGAACCCATTATCCCCAGCTATTACCGGGAGTCATAAAAACAGAGGAAGTATTTCTAGGATTCTGATTAATCTGATGCTTCATTTATTGCCTAAAAGGTAGAACCCGAATGGGTCCAAAATCAATAATTCTCAGGTATGTTTTGCCAAGTACTAAGCTAGAGTCCCCCTAGGGGGAGATGGAGCGGTGATATAAATTGAATTATAAATAAATAAATAAATAAAATAACCAAGGTGTGCATGTGTGTGTGTGTGTGTGTGGGGAGAGGGGGAACGGGAGGGTCCCAAGAGCCAAGATGCCAGCCAGTACTGCACAACCCAAGCCACACCCCTTTGTTGTTCACCTTGACTTTTTTGACCTTCCCCCCATGATCACCCTGCCCATAAACTAATTTGTTGGGTTTGGGCTTGGTGTGTTGTATAACCCCAAACCTTGTGGTCTATAAGCCACGCTTTGTGGCATATTTACTTTATTCCCAAAGACTTTGGTTTATGGCACAATGCTTTGTACAAACCCAGATAATTATGGATATATTAACCATGGTTAGGCAAATCATGGCTTAACATAATTTGTGAAGCCAATCTTAAAACAGACCCATTGTAATCCATGGAAATTGAGTTGTTTATGATTAAAGTCTCACTGATTTTAGTAGCTCTATTTTGAGTATTATTAAATCTGGGTCAGACCTAGAATTCTCCTAACAGCCATGTAAAATACAGCAGAATGATTTTCCCCATTTTGCAGATACAGGAATTGAGGCTGGAGATCAGGAGGCAAAAAGAGATTACAGGTAGTCCTCGCTTAATGACCACAGTTGGGACCGGAATTTCGGTTGCTAAGCGAACTGGTCATTAAGGGAATCCAACTGATTTTATGACCTTTTTTTGCGGCGGCTGTTAAGCAAATCACCGTGGGCGTTAAGCAAGCCACGTGGTCGTTAAGCACATCACACAGTTCCCCATTGATTTTGCTTGCCAGAAGCTAGCCAGGAAGGTCAAAAATGGCAATCACGTGACCACGGGACGCTGCAATGGTCATAAATGCGAACTGGTTGCCAAGCACCCAAATCGTGATCACATGACCACGGGGATGCTGTGTTGGTCATAATTGTGAGGACTGGCCGTAAGTTGGTTTTTTCAGCACTGTCGTAAGTCTGAACCATCACTAAATGAATGGTTGTTAAGCGAGGACTACCTGTAAAACAGGCACATCTTGGGCTGCAGTTTGCTTCATGCTACACTTCTGTCCATAAACTGCTGCCAAAATATGCATGAAAGAAAAAAGAAAACAAAATCTGCAGGCTTTTACTGTTTTCCCCAAACTCCTGCTTATTTTATATTTCTGCATTTCCAAGAAGCCACCCTGCCAGTCTGTTGTGACAGCAGGTCACAAATTCTGCAATTTAGCTTGTCCAAGGGGCAACGGATGTCTCTCTGCACAAAGCAAGAAGTGGCGTGTCGCTGTCCCCAAACACTCCGTCCCCCCCCCCCGTTTGTTTATTTATTTGCATTCCTCTTCCTTCCCGCTCTCCATTTTGTGAGCCTTGAAAGGCAATGAAGAAATGTGAGTCGAGGAGAAGGCAAGCCTTTATTTCTTCTGATTAATTCATGATGAAGTGGGGGGGGGGAAGGGGGGAAAAATCCCCCAAGGCAGGAGCAGTAAAAATACCTGTGCAATTTCAAAGGTGCTTCTGCAGCGACAATGTCCAGCAGCCGTTCTGACTTTCCCCCCCAATGTCATTTGTCATAATTTGACACTGATAAAGAGTTCCTCTTGTACCGCGTCTCTGCGGCGGAGGGAACGGATCGCTATCAAACCACTAGTCTTATCCTCTTCGAAACAGCCTCCCACCTTTTCTTCGTGGCCGAGATTCCGTTGACATTTCCAAATAGCCCGTTGCCTTCATACATTCGGCCACCACGCCGTTACCATTTTCTGCACGCGGGTGCGCTTCCCCTCCCTAGCAGACTTCTCCCCGTGTCCTCCTATTGCGTTTGCCCATTTTTTCAGTGTTAATCACAAAAAAACCCTTGCTTGGAACGAGGGGGAAGAAACGATAGCAGGATCAACAGATCTCATACTCAATCATGTTTATGGGGAAGAACAAAGAAATCATAACAATCTGAATTCTGTAAGCCGCCCGGAGTCGCCGTGTGTGTGTTGAGTTGAGGCCTTATAAATCTGTTTAATAAAATAAATAAATAAATAAATAAATAAAATGATGCTCTCTATCAGCCAGAAGTACCCCCCCCCCAATAATTAACACAAGGAAAAAGATCCTTGTGACAGCCGTCAATCGCTTTTGGAACGTATGGGTGCTCTTCCCCTTCTTTAAAAAAACTCTTAATTAATTTTATTAGGGCATCAAAGAAATGCAGTTTATGAGGAAGAACAAAGAAATCATAACAATAGTTACAACAAACAGACCTGATTTTTATTTTTATTTTTATTGCTGATTTTTATTCATGAGTTTCAGGTGGTTCTCTCTAACCAAGCTTGGCTGATCTTGAAAAACTAAGGAGGGGAACCAGTTTGGTGTTGGGGTGAAGGTGCTGGACTAGAAACCAAGAGAGGTGAGTTCTAGTCCTGCCTTAGGCAGGAAAGCCGGCTGGGTGACTTTGGGCCAGCCCTTCCCTCTTAGCCCAACCCACCTCACAGGGTTGTTGTGGTGGGGAAGATAGGAGGCAGGGGCATTATGTACACTGCCTTGAGTTGTATAAAATAAAGCTGGGCTATAAATCTAATAATAACAATAATAATAATACTCAGATGCCAGACCACTGGTGGTAGGTTAAATTGGGAAATTGAAAAAAACATTCATGGATGGATGGATGGATGGATGGATGGAGACAGACAGACAGACAGACAGACAGACAGACAGAAGATAGAGATGATTGATAGATGATATAGAGATAGAAGATAGATATAGATGAGAGATGAGAGAGAGAGAGATGAGAGATAGAGATGATAGAGAGATAGACAGAGACAGAGACAGAGACAGAGACAGAGAAACAGCTTATCAAATGTGATTCAGTAGAATTCGACTAATTTGAGATTAGTGCAACACAGGAAGGACAGGCAAATTGATTGATTGATTGACTGACTGATTGATTGATTGATTATATGCCATCAAGTCATTTTTTACTCCTAGCAACCACATAGATAGATTTTCTCCATGATGATCTATCCCCAACCTGGCCCTTCAGCTCTTCCAAAGGTGCCCCCATCGCCACTGTAGCTGAGTCCCTCCACCTTGCCGCTGGTCCTCCTCTTCTTCTCTTTCCTTCCACCTTTCCCGGCATCAGAGCCTCCTCCAGAATGCTGGGTCTTCACGTAAACAGCCCGGGCTCAAAAGAAGGGATTGTGACCAAAAGGTCTGAAGACTTCATAAACTGGATGCTGGATGCTATCCAGCGCCATCAAGCACTGAACTGAGCTGGGCGTCCTTTGACTCAGAATGTTTCTCTTTTCTAAAAGTGAGCTTGTGTTGGTGGTACCCAAACTCTGATTCCCTGTCCTCTCTTCTGGGTCCTGTACCCCTGGAGGCCCAAGTGTCCAACGATAGGATAGGAGAAGATTAGAGCTGCTGCTGAACCGTTTTTTACATCTTTTTTAGCCCAGGGCACTTTGAACGTAACAGACGTAAAACGAAGCTCTCTTGCAACTCACAAGAAACCAGTGGCTTTTTCTCAGCTTGTCAGGAGTAACATCTGGTCTTTCAAGTTTGTTTGTTTTAATGCCGCCTTTTTTTTTTTACAGGCGGTGAACCTATTATAAAAAATGTTGTAGAGCAGTGTTTCTCAACCTGACCAACTTTTAAGCTGTGTGGACTTCAACTTCCAGAATTCCCAGCTGGCTGGGGAATTCTGGGAGTTGAAGTCCGCACATGTGTAAGCATGCTGGCTGGGGAATTCTGGGAGATGAAGCCCCCACATCTTAAAACCTGCTGGCAGGGGAATTCTGGGAGAAGAAGTCCACACACATTCAAGCATGCTGGCTGGGGAATTCTGGGAGTTGAAGACCACACATGTGTAAGCATGCTGGCTGGGGAATTCTGGGAGATGAAGCCCCCACATCTTAAAACCTGCTGGCAGGGGAATTCTGGGAGAAGAAGTCCAAACACATTCAAGCATGCTGGCTGGGGAATTCTGGGAGTTGAAGACCACTCATGTGTAAGCATGCTGGCTGGGGAATTCTGGGAGATGAAGCCCCCACATCTTAAAACCTGCTGGCAGGGGAATTCTGGGAGTTGAAGTCCGCACATGTGTAAGCATGCTGGCTGGGGAATTCTGGGAGATGAAGCCCCCACATCTTAAAACCTGCTGGCAGGGGAATTCTGGGAGAAGAAGTCCACACACATTCAAGCATGCTGGCTGGGGAATTCTGGGAGTTGAAGACCACACATGTGTAAGCATGCTGGCTGGGGAATTCTGGGAGATGAAGCCCCCACATCTTAAAACCTGCTGGCAGGGGAATTCTGGGAGAAGAAGTCCACACACATTCAAGCATGCTGGCTGGGGAATTCTGGGAGTTGAAGACCACACACGTGTAAGCATGCTGGCTGGGGAATTCTGGGAGTTGAAGACCACACATGTGTAAGCATGCTGGCTGGGGAATTCTGGGAGATGAAGCCCCCACATCTTAAAACCTGCTGGCAGGGGAATTCTGGGAGAAGAAGTCCACACACATTCAAGCATGCTGGCTGGGGAATTCTGGGAGTTGAAGACCACACATGTGTAAGCATGCTGGCTGGGGAATTCTGGGAGATGAAGCCCCCACATCTTAAAACCTGCTGGCAGGGGAATTCTGGGAGAAGAAGTCCACACACATTCAAGTATGCTGGCTGGGGAATTCTGGGAGTTGAAGTCCACACAGCTTAAAGTTGCTGAGGATGAGAAACACTGTTGTAGAGGGCAGTGGGTCCCTGGGTCCTCCCTGCCACCATGCACAGTACCCAGTTGGAGCTGATGGCTTTGCCTACAATGAAATGATGTGCAGCATGAAACTCAGTAGCAAGTCGGCCCAAAGAGCTGGTTGGCATCGAAACTGAATCAATCAATCAGTGAAAAGGTGAAAGAAGTGGCTTTCTGGAAGGCAGAGGACAACCTCCTGCGTTCCTGACCTCAGGCAAAGATCAGTCATCCGTTCTCACACCGGGGCAAGCTTGTTGTGTGGATCAGTCCTATGATCCCTTTTTCCTCTCTTCTTTTCTGATCACCCCCCCCCCCCCTTCCTTAAGGCGACTGCATCTGGGCTGCAAAAATCCAGATTGCAGCTAGATGGCTGTGAAAGAATGTAGATCTTATTGGAAAACGACTGGATAATTTCTAGGTTAGTTTGCACTGCCTGCTTTCAGATCAGATCAGAGCAAGCAACCACACCACTCAGTTCAGCTAGCAAAAATAGAGCTGGAGGTTTATTTATTAAACATCGGCAAACATCAGAAACAATTAACTGGCAAAAACAGGAGAAAAGGCAGTCAGGGAGAGAGGAAGACATGAGCAACAGGCAAGAATTTATATTATCTCTATCTCTCTATATCAAAAGGCACTAAACTTTCCAGAGCCGTTGTGGGCAATTAGCATGGACGGTCCTAAAGGGAGTGGTTATTCCAGCGTTAACCCTTTTATGTATATAATGGCAGCAGAATAGAGATGGAAAGGAGGACACCAGGTGATCCCTCCTCTATTCTGCACTATGAAGAAACAATTCGGTGGACAGAGATGATGCATCCAACAAATCCAGCCTTGGGAAGAGGGAAGGGAACAAGGAACCATTAAGAGGTGGGGGGGGGGCTCAATCCCAAGAAACTGTAAGAAACTCAAAATATCCCCGCCTTGATTTAGTTTGGTATAAGATGGGGTAGAGCAGGGTTTCCCAACGTTGGCAACTTTAAGATGTGTGGACTTCAATTTCCAGAATTCCCCATGGCTGGCTGGGGAATTCTGGGAGTTGAAGTCCACACGCCTTAAAGTTGATAACATTGAGAAACACTGTGGTAGAGTGAAATTCTGACAGGCTTCCAAGATTCTCTTATTCCAACAGTAATAAAGAGCAAATCTCTGTTGCTTTGATTTCATGACTTTGAAGGGTTGACACTGAGAGAAAAATTAGTCAGAAAACTGCTACTGGCAGTCCAGATTTAGCAGCTCTTTCCTTCCCTCCCTCTCTTGGCCATTCAAGAAAGGAAAGGAAAGGAAAAAGCTCCTTAGGATTAGAGATCAACTGGATTTCAGAAGGGGCCACAGGTTGCTTTCACCCCAGATGTGAAAGAATCCTTTGCAGCGGGCTTTTGAAATTTGGCTTTGGGATGCCCAAAATCAGTCTTTATTTGCTGTCTTTTTCTGCCACCATAATTCCAAAGGTTTCTTAAGCAAGCCAAAAGACCCAGTAGCCCAAGAACAAAAAACTGGAGTCGTCTACAACAGGGGTACCCAACGTTTCTGGCATGAGGGACCGGTTTTGTGGAAGACAATTTTTCCACAGACTGGGGGGCGGGGTTTGCAGGCGGGAGCCAATCGTGCGGACCGGGGGGGCGGGGTTTGCAGGCGGGAGCCAATCACGCGGGCCGGGGGCGGGGTTTGGAGACCGGCATGGCGGCCCGGTTCCTAACAGGCCACGGACCGGTACCAGTCTGCGGCCTGAGGGTTGGGGACCCCTGATCTACAACATACAGTATAAGGATGGTAACAGCCACTACATAGGACAGACAGGCAGGAGCCTAGCAGAGCACATCAATGAACACCAACTAGCAGTCAGAAGACACGATGAAAACTCCTTAATCTCACAACACATGGACAGACTAAACCACAGTTTCAACTGGGAAACTGTGAGCATCCTTGTTGTTGTTGTTGTTGTTGTTCAGTCGTTTAGTCGTGTCCGACTCTTCGTGACCTCATGGACCATAGCACGCCAGGCCTTCCTGTCCTCCACTGTCACCCGGAGTTTACTCAAATTCATGTTCGTTACATCGGTGATGCTATCTAACCATCTCACCCTCTGCCGTCCCCTTCTCCTTTTGCCTTCAGTCTTTCCCAGCATCAGGGTCTTTTCCAGTGAGTCCTCTCTTCGCATTAGGTGGTCAAAGTATTTGAGCTTCAGCTTCAGTATCTGTCCTTCCAATGAGCAGTCAGGGTTGATTTCCTTTAGGATTGACTGATTTGACTTCCTTGCAGTCCAAGGGACTCTCAAGAGTCTTCTCCAGCACCAGAGTTCGAAAGCATCAATTCTTTGGCGCTCAGCCTTCCTTATGGTCCAACTCTCACTGCCATACATTACTACTGGGAAAGCCATAGCTTTAATTATACGGACCTTTGTCGGCAAGGTGATGTCTCTGCTTTTTAATGTGCTGTCTAGGTTTGCCATACCTTTCCTCCCAAGGAGCAAGCATCTTTTAATTTCGTGGCTGCAGTCACCATCTGCGGTGATCTTGGAGCCCAAGAAAATAAAATCTGTCACTGCTTCCATTTCTTTCCCTTCTATTTGCCAGGAAGTGATGGGACCAGATGCCATGATCTGAGTTTTTTTAATGTTGAGTTTCAAGCCAGCTTTTGCACTCTCCTCTTTCACCCTCATCAAGAGGCTCTTTAGTTCCTCTTCACTTTCTGCCATTAGTGTGGTATCGTCTGTATATCTGAGGTTGTTGATATTTCTCCCGGCAATCTTAATTCCGGCTTGTGATTCATCCAGCCCGGCATTTCTCATGATGTACTCTGCATATAAGTTAAATAAGCAGAGTGATAATAAACAGCCTTGTCGTACTCCTTTCCCAATTTTGAACCAATCGGTTGTTCCATGTCCGGTTCTAACTGTTGCTTCTTGACCCGCATACAGGTTTCTTAGGAGACAGGTAAGGTGGTCTGGTACTCCCATCTCTTTAAGAATTTGCCATCCTAGACCAAGCCAAATCTAAAAAACACTAGGTAATTCCTGGAAGCTTGGCATTCAGATAAATCAGCCATCAGTAGACACACAGAGATAAACCATATTTACACATCATTCATGTTGGAGATTCTGGCAAATCCAGCATGCCTCATCAGCATATGGATGGCTCCTCTAGGATGCAAGCTCTCCATGCCTTTTGAGGAAGCTGTTTCTGGCCACTCCCACTTCCTCTCTCTCTCTCTCTCTCTCTCCTCCTTGGACTGGGGGCAAAGCACATGGTTGTGTGCTGCTCTATCCTAGGCCATGGATGGGCCTAGGAGATTTTTCCACCTTTCTACACGCATCTCTTGCAGCAAGCAGGGCAAGAGGTATTAAGTTTAGGGAAACAAAGAAGAAATGGAACATCATTTATCTACTGAAAATGCTGTACCTGCAATGAATAAACATAAGGACTCTTTTGTACTTACTTTTCATACCTGCCATGTCTAAGCATGCATTTCTTTATGCTTGGGTGGGCTAAGGGTGTAAGATTAACCTGGATCTCTCTAATATGCTCATGGGCTCTGTTTTTAAACAATATTCTTTTTCTGTACACGAATTTTGCAGCTCTGCTCTATTTCAGTAGTTCTAACAGACTGCATGAATGGGCTTCAATTCAAAAGAGACAATAAAAAAGGTAAGAAGGAAACAAAAAGACCAGAACACATCCTCTCCAGCAGCCAATACCCAGATAAGCAGGGATTAACACCAGACAAACAATCAAGCAGAAAACAATACCCTAATCAAGGAACTAACAAGGAAAAAACCACACCCCCACCAACACTGGCAGGGCAAGCTACTGTATATAAACAGGGAACAAACCCCACACTCACCAGCACTGATGAAGTTACCTAGTCAGGTAATGAAATGTCTGCAAGCAAACAACCAAGCTCAGGGAGCACCAAGAGCTCCACAGTTCAACCTGAGCTACAGATATTCTCTTCTATTGGAACTTCCTAAGGACTCGTAAGGGTTTACACTAAAAATAATTTTTTAATGATAACTTTATTAAATTTTAAAACAAAGGGATAAAATCTAACAAACTAATAAAGAAAGAGAAAGAGAAGTGCAGAAAAAAAGAAAACAGAAATAGAAAAGGGAATAACTCCCGACTTCTTTTACAACAGATATAAGTAAAACTTATGTTAAACTCTTACTCTAAGGTTACAACATAACATAATTAATTATTAACTAATTATTAATAATCAAATCCATACATCATAATTTCATTATTTTCTGTTTCATGCAAAAAGTCCAAAGGGGGCTACCAATTTGCCATAAAATTAGTCAGTGTGTTTTCTCTAATCAAAGCTGTCCATTTCACCATCTCAGCCAACTCCATCAGCTTTACCATCCATTCTTCCATTGTAGGTAGTATTGCGTCTTTCCATGAAAAGCAAAATTGATCTACAACGGTTCCTAACCAATTCATTAATAGTAATCACATGCTTACAAAAAGTATTCAACTCAAAATAATGGTTTAAAAAGGACAAAGGCATTGCATTGAATTTATTTTCCAGGCATGCAGATTATCCACCTTGCTGTAAGCTTTTCCAGCATCCTTATTACCTTTTCCAAGGAGACCAGCCAGACATAGGAATGGGGATGAAACCAAACCCTCTCAGCAGTGAAAAAAATATATATAGTAGACAACCTGTGACCTGTTGGGTCATCTTTTCAGAGATATTTCCTTACCAGATTCCTCAATGCCTTCAACAATGGCAGAGCTTCTAATGTACTGCCTTCACTGGAAAAGTTCTTAAAAATTCAGGGAGATATTCAGAGATGTATCTGCCTTGAAAATAGCCCATGTCATTCATATTGAACTGTATAGTATAGTCAAACATCAGGAGCTGACCACAGGAAATGTTTTATGACATTTTGTATTATGCCATAAAATGTTTTATGATCATTTTTATGTCACAAAACGTTTTATAAACTTTTCCAAATTTCAGTTCCACAGGACTCCTGGATTTTGGACGCATTCTGTAAGTTAGCCCATTTGAGGTACCTTGGTTCAAAAATTGTTGCTCTACGATGCACCGTTTCGCCCAATTGAAGGTTACAAACAGACACGAGAGTTTTAGTAGCATATGGATTTTACTTTAAAACCGAGCTGGCTCATTCTACATATGACTGAGAAAAGAGCAAGAAGAAAAAAGCTTTATTTTTGAAAATTCTGTCACTGGGTTCACTCTTGTATTTGGTGGGTTTTTTTTAAAGGCCTCTCATGTTTAAAAATAGAGCAGGCAGGGCAGATAAAGCTACCAGTTAATTAGCACCACATCATAACTGTGGCCTCCAATATTCCCCAGCCATATGGTCTAGGTAACATCCATCCATTGTGCATAGCACATGCAGCAAAGATTTAATTTAGCCACTAAGTCAGAGACGCCTCCGGTTATGTGCAGGTTGGGAGCAAAACATCTGATTTCAGAACATTCCAGTGGTCGTTGAACAGCTGTCCAGAGATGCCAAGTGACCTTCAGAATGGGGGGTGGGGGGAATGCATCTCTCCTTGGCAAAGCCACCAGGACCAGGAATATGGGAGTCTACCTAGTCAAATACACCAAGGTAGAAATACCCAGAATCATGGACCTCATCGACCTCTGCCTCACTACCTACTTTCAGTTTGATGGACAAATATACCAACAAATCAAAGGAACACCTATGGGATCACCACTCTCAGGACTCATAGCAGAGATTGTAATGCAACGTCTAGAAAGGATAGCACTCCGACGCATACAACCCAAAGTATGGATCCGGTATGTAGATGACACCTTTGTCATAATAAAAAAGGATCAACTGGGGGAAACACATGAAACCATCAACAACATCTTCAAAGGAATAACATTCAGAAGGGAAGAAGAAAACAACAACGCACAACCTTTCTTGGACATCCGCATCAGTAGAGGAAATTATGGCATTCTAGAAACACAAGTCTACCGGAAATCTACCCACACTAACCAAGTGCTCCACTACCAAAGCAATAACCCAACTTCCCACAAGAGGAGCTGTGTAAGAACACTGTTCAGATGAGCACAAACGCACTGCAGCAACCCAGAACACCAGAAAAAGGAAACAGATCATCTATACAGCATCTTCCAGCAAAATGGATACCCAGGCAACTTTATCAAAACGTGCCTGACCACCCAACCCACTACAACACAACCAACAGAAGCTATGAAAAGGATTACACTGCCATACATCAGAAACATCTCAGAAACTACCAATAGACTGTTACAACCACATGGCATCACCACAGCACATAAACCAACCAAAACCCTTCAGAACATCTTAAGTAACCCAAAAGATCCAGTAGCCCAAGATGAAAAAAACAGGAGTTATATACAACATACAGTGTAAGGACTGTAGCAGCCACTATGTAGGACAGATGGGCAGAAGACTAGCAGAGTGTTTATATACCAAGGTTTGTCCTGCTTGTGTTGGTGGAGGTGTTGTTCTCCGCTTAGGAGTTCCTTGATTGGGCTGTTGTTTGCTGCTTGGTTGATTGACTGAGTTAATAGTTCCTTGATTAGGGTATATTGTGCTGTTTGATTGTTCCTCTGGTGTAATCCTGGTGTTAATCTTTGCATATCTGGGTGATGATTGCTGGCAAGGAGGTGTTCTGGTCTTCTGGCTATTCTATCGTCTCTTATGAGTGGTATGTAAATGTTGTTTACCTCTATGTGTTTGTTGATGGCTGCTTTGTCTGAGCGTCAAGCTTCCAGGAATTCTCTTAAGTAAACCAAAAGACCCAGTAGCCCAAGAAGAAAAAACAGGAGTTATCTACAACATACAGTATAAGGACTGTAGCAGCCACTATGTAGGACAGACGGGAAGAAGACTAGCAAGCGCATCCACGAACACCAACTAGCAGTCAGAAGACACGATGAAAACTCCTTAATCTCACAACACATGGACAGACTCAACCATACTTTCAACTGGGAAACTGTGAGCATCTTAAACCAAGCCAAATCCAAAAATGCTAGAGAATTCCTGGAAGCTTGGCACTCAGAAAAAGCAGCCATCAACAGACACATAGAGGTAAACAACATTTACATACCATTCATAAGAGACAATAGAAAAGCCAAAAGACCAGAACACCTCCTTGCCAGCAATCATCACCCAGATATGCAAAGATTAACACCAGGATTAACACCAGAGGAACAATCAAACAGCACAATATACCCTAATCAAGAAGCTATTAACTCAGTCAATCAGCCAAGTGGCAAACAACAGCCCAATCAAGGAACTACTAAGGAAAGAACAACACTCCCACCAACACAAGCAGGACAAGCCATGGTATATAAACAGAGAGCAAGCCCCACTCCCTTTTCGCACTGAAGATGTTGCCTAGTCTGGCAATGAAATTTCTGCAAAAAAACAACAAGGCTCAGAGAGCACCAAGGACTCCACAGTCTGAACTAACATTGCAAGCTTGGAGCTACCACTTATTCCATTTGCACTCATCGGCATCTGGGATGGGACCAGCTACAAGGATCTCATGTGCATCACAACACTGTTGCACAGGGGATATAATTCACGTTCTTTGCATGATGATGATGATGTCATGAGGTGTGTGGCATTACTAGCATGCCCACACAACATACACACCCCATTCGCCCAGCTGTCATATCTGCACAGCTGATCTACAACGGAAGGGTTATTTCAATTAAACAGCGTCATTTATCTGGACTCAGGAAGTGTGCATTCTGTATCGTAGCGCCTACCCTCTAGAACAGGGCTTTCCAAACTTTTGCCGTTGGTGACACACCAACGGCCGGCGCACAAGAACCCAGAAGTGCCGCCGCCATAGCACAAAAAACCCCAGAAGCACCGCCGCAGCATACAAAAACCTGGAAGCGCTCCCACGGCACGCAACAACCGGAAGCGCTGCCACTGCGGCATGCAAAAACCCGGAAGCACTGCCATCGCAGCACACAAAAACCTGGAAGTGCTGCCACCGCGGTGCACAAAAACCTGGAAGCGCCGCCACGGCACGCAAGTACCTGGAAGCGCTGCCACTGCGGCGTGCAAAAACCCCAGAAGCGCCGCCACGGCGCGCAAAGCCCCAGAAGCACCACTGTGGCGCGCAAAACCCCGGAAGCAGTTTTGCCAGTCTTTCGAGGTAGTCCAGACAAGAAGCACAAACTATGAGGACTAACACTACCTTTATGGTAAGGTTACAGTAACAGGATCCTGCAACTCTGAAAGTATTTCTCCCCTTCTTTCTTTTCACTTTCCAGAAAACTAGGGAGGGCCCCTTGTGAGATGCTTCCCACATCCCCTTTCCTTCTGTGGGCTGAGATACCTTTTGCATGATGGTTGTCTCGGCTGCGGCTCTTCCTCCTGTCTCCCAAGGTCATTCCCACAGACCATTCCAGATACCACATTTGTTTCCATCCCGCGGTGAGAGTTTGCTTCCATCAAAGGCACCATTGCTGGGCCATGTTCAGGGCACCAGTTGGCCTTAATCTGGCCCGGCTGGGACATTCAGAAAGTCATCAAAAATTTAGCTGTAGGGTACTTGTGGGGCCCCTCTAGGAAGTTTTCTTTGTTATACTGAGTTTGCCTTCTGGACACACATAATCTGTTTCTTTATCTTTTATTGTTTCCACTTTTTAAAAAATGTAAGTTTCTCAGAGTTGTTTGGAGTCAGGCCGCCTTTAAATGGTATTAAGTAAAAACTAAATAAATTGGAAGCATGTGCTTAGGTCACTCTACAGTTTTATTTTTTTAAAAAAAAAACATTCATTTTCAACTTTTCCAATTAACAGAACAAGAACAGTTGCCCAGTGATTTGAAACGAGATCTTCCCACCAGAAATTGCCGTGTTTGGCTTTGTAATATTAGGCTGACCATACGTCCCGTTTTGAACAGGACAGTCCTGTTTTTGAAACAATTCCCGACCGTCCCGTCGTTTTAAGAAAAATATCCATTTTGTCCCGTTTTTTAAAGTTCCCACGGCGAAGCGCACCTGCATGAGCGCACGACCACTTTGTCCAGCAAGCCATGGGTAGGTTAGGGTCCCGTTTTTCTCTCCAGGAAATATGGTCAGCCTATGTAATATACTATAGATAGACAGGGCACTGAGGATTACAACCAGCATCAGGGGAGGGCATTAGAAGGCCATAAATAGATTTTTCTGAGTGACCATGTTCATCCGCTGACAGCTGTAATCTGTGAAAGATGTCGTATTCTCAGCAAGCAACATATGATACCACATAAATCCAGAAAGACAATAATAAAACTGGGAAAAAGAAGGCTGGAAACATAGAGAGCTCCAATTGTCCGATTTACTTTCTGCTCAGTTTCTCAGGAGCTGATATACAAAGCCCTGATTTCAGCACAAACTATTATACAATAGTTTATAACAATGTTTCTCAACCATAGCAACTTTAAGATGGGTGGGCTTCAACTCCCAGAATTCCCCAGCCAGCATGGGAGTTGAAGTCCACACATCTTAAAGCCTGCTGGCTGGGGAATTCTGGGAGTTGAAGTCTACCCATCTTAAAGCATGAGTCCCCCTTCGGGGGAGATGGGCGGTGATAGAAATGTGAATAATAATTAAATAAATAAATGCTGGCTGGGGAATTCTGGGAGTTGAAGTCCACATGTCTTAAAGCAGGCTGGCCTGGGAATTCTGGGAGTTGAAGTCCACACATCTGAAAGCATGCTGGCTGAGGAATTCTGGGAGCTGAAGTCCACCCATCTTAAAGCACGCTGGCTGGGGAATTCTGGGAGTTGAAGTCCACATGTCTTAAAGCAGGCTGGCCTGGGAATTCTAGGAGTTGAAGTCCAGACATCTTAAAGTTGCTGAGGTTGAGAAACCCTGGTTTATAAAAATATGTCAATGTATATTAGTCAGTTGAGTTTGATGGACATAGTCATCTTGGAGAGGTTGAAAGCATGGCAGCCATGATTGTGCGATTGAAACTCCATGAAACTCCACCCTTTTTTTACATGCAGGCAGGGTTTTGATCACACAGTTACAGCCACCATCTTGACTTTTGTGACCCCCCACCACAGACACCCCTAGACATAGTCCTGTAGTTTTCTTGGCAATGATACCGAAATAATTGGCTGTTCCAGGATGGATTTGCTTTCTTTCTTTCCCTTTTTTTTCAGATTCCCAGCCTGAGGCCCTTTCTGAACACTCATACGCCGTTGAAGGTTATGTTATGCAAAGGACTCTCCTCTGAGCTAGACAGTTGTGGAAGGATTGCACCCTCAAGACTGGTCTGGCACCATAAAGAGGTTATCGTTCAACTGCCATAAATTGAGGTTCCAATTCCTCCGCAGGGCGTTGTTGAATTTCCAGTCCCAGGGACAAAACAAAGGGAGCTGAAGAGTTAATAAGGACACATGCTAATGTCAAGAAAGGGAATTTTGATTGAAGAGGAAGAACTGTTGGTCCCAGTACTGAACAGGCGACACTCAAAAGATGGTGAAAGTCTCCTAGAGGTTTTGGTAAGCAGAGCTTCGGAGGGCCAAATATCAAGTACTCAAGGGGTTAGACTAAATGACCTCTCGAGTCCCTTCTGACCCTGCCACTGCTAGGGATCAAAGAGATCTGCCTCCTTCTCTCTCTCTCTCTCCAGAGAAGAATGCCAGCCACTTATCAGCCTGGCCAGCACAGGATGCTCCAGCAGCTTCAGTTCTGCAAGGAGGAAGGGTTTATGCACAGAAAGATACATAAAAAGCTAACTAAAGTCCCGGAGATCAGCAAGTGCTGTAAATTTGCCTGGAGTTCTCTGCTTTGCCTTCCAAGTTGCCTAACAAGGCGGCAGATGACTCACCCCCAAAGGGGAGGCTTATTTGCAATTCCAAAAGAAAAAACGGGGAGAAAAGTTACAGCAACTTCAACACCGGCTTCTGCAGCAGGCAACCTGTGTCAGCAATTTCCTGGGTGGCCTTTTGTAGAATTTAGGGGAAGGATATTGGGGGGAAATTTTTTAAAAAAACTGATTTTCCCCCTTTGTTGTTGTAAAGGTTTCGGTTTTGCTAGCAACGCAGAATATAGTCTTGGTTTAAGAAGTGGTCTTTATATAGCTGCCTTGGATCCAATAATGGTGAAATAGGAACATGTGAGACATTCCCTGAAAATGCAACATCTCTGTATTCAGTAATCCATGGTGATGTCTTCAGGAACTGAGAAGCTGGCTTTGTATTACCAAATTAACCTGTTGCTCCAGCTAGATCAGTATCTACTGAGTAATTTCCCTGTGCTATCTGGAGATATTAGGGAAGGGATTATCAAATAGCCTTTGATTGACACCTGAGCAGAACTGCACTTTGAAATGTTGCATTTCTCCCTATTTTTTTTCCACATTTTTAATACTGGGCTGGATCTATGCCAAGAATAATAAATTCCACTAAAATGTGGGGGAGAATTCCACTGCAGCAAAATCTCATTGATTCCAATAGAAACCCCATAAGACTGTGTCACACTAAAAAGGCTTGTTTGGGATCTCTTATTTGGAATTGTCATTGTGCTTTTAAACACAGCTGTAAATTTTTGCTGTTGTGGTTTTCGTGATACATTAACTCAATTTTGAAATTATGGCAATGTGGATATAGAATATATATAAAAAGGTAAAGGTTCCCCCCGCACATTTGTGCAGTCGTGTCCGGCTCTAGGGGCTGGTGCTCATCTCCGTTTGTTAGCCGAAGAGCCAGCGTTGTCCGAAGACGCTTCCGCGGTCATGTGGCCGGCATGATGCGCACGGAACGCTGTTACCTACCCACCGAAGTGGTACCTATTCATCTACTTGCATTTGCATGCTTTCGAATTGCTAGGTTGGCAAGAGCTGGGGCAAGTGCGGGAGCTCACTCCGTCACGCGGGGCTAGGGATTCGAACCTCTGAACTTGCGATCTTCTGATCGACAAGCCTGGCGTCTTACCCGCTGAGCCACCACGCCCCTGTCAATATATAGCATTAAATTTATTTATTTATTATTTAAATTTATATCACCGTCTATAATAAAATATAAAATGCTATACTGATCCTTTTTAGTCCAATGTTATTTACATCTTTCTGATGTTTGTGGTCAAGAAAAGTGAGACATAAATAATAAATTAAGAAACAAATAAGAGGTCACAATTGCTACGGAATTTGGGGGGGAAATTGAGGTTACAGTCCAATCACCAGCTACTCTGTGCTATGTTCCACTTGCTTCTACAGCAAATCTATAGAATTGTTTTTTTCAGAGCTTGACTGCTGATTTGGATTCAGGGATGTCCATGGAGGGGTAAAAAAACATCAAGATGGTAGATGTGACCATACAGTTGAAGCCCCAACCAATTTTTACATGCATTGCACATGTGAACATGTAAAAAAGTGTGGGTATGCCTGTTAATTTGACTTTTTTTGACCCTGTCTCCACCCACCCACTACAGACCCCCCTGTTTGGACTGATTGATTGATTATGTGCCACTAAGTCAGTGCCAACTCCTAGTGACCACATAAATAGATTTTCTCCATGATGATCTGTCCTTAACCTGGTCTTTCAGGACTTCCAACAGTACACCCATCGCCGCTGTGAGTGAGTCCATCTACCTTCCTGCTGGTCGTCCTCTTCTTCTCTTTCCTTCCACCTTTCCCAGCATTAGAACCTTCTCCAGAGAGCTAGATCTTTGCATGGTGTGTCCAAAGTAGGATAATTTGAGTCTCGAGTGAGAACTCTGGGTAGATTTGTTTGATGATCCATTAGTTTGTTTTCTTGTTGTCCATGTTATACTCAGGAGTCTTCTCCAACATCAAAGTTCAAAAGTGTCAATACTCTTCCTACCCGGCTTCTTCAAAGTCCAACTCTCGCTTCCATAGAGTGTCACAGGGAATACCATGGCTTGCACGATTCTGATCTTTGTAGGCATAGACACATCACGGCATCTGAATATTTTTTCCAAGGCCTTCATGGCTACTCTACCAAGTGTTTGTCTGCAGAGCATTTCTTGACTGCTTGTTCCTTTACTGTTGATGGTTCACATGTGCAATGCATGTAAAAATTGGTTGGGGCTTCAACTGTATGGTCACATCTACCATCTTGATGTTTTTTTACCCCTCCATGGACATCCCTGAATCCAAATTCAGGGACCATCCAAAAGGCAGAAGCTCTCCACCACTTTGATATCTTCATTGTCAATTCTAAGGCTGGTTGTTGTACCTGTTGTCATTAATTTGATCTTTTTTATTTCAGTCCCATTTTAGTCCCTGTGTTCCTTGACTTTTATTATTAGAGCTTGTAGATCTTTCGCATTTTCAGGATAGAGTCATCAGCATAGTGCAGATTATCGTTTGGACTAAATACACTAAAATTGCTTTCCAACCAGTTTCTCTGCTTTTCGCATTATTTCTGCCTTATTGACTTAGATTCTTGATCCTTATGGTACCCTGCCATTCCCATATGAACTTGAGAGCCTTCAGTCCCAAGCAGCATCAAGAAAAAAATCAGCTCCTTATTGAAAGAAAGAATGAAAAAAAGGCTTTTTTTTTTTTGGAACCTGAGTGCCAGGCCTGACAAAGTCCACGCCTTGATGAGGGGGTTGCTAGAGAAGCTATTGATTTTTTGTGAAGCAGGACAGTATGCTTTCAATCCACACTGAAGTGCCATTTCCAACACACAAAGAGAGGGACGGGCGCAAATCTCGGTTGTGAGACGGAGAGGATTCACCATTGCCTTCCAAATGTTTCCTTGGAAAGAGGGAGGGGTCAGAGGTCACATAAAACATCATTAATCATTCTTCCCAGATGTTGAAGTGTTTATTGGACAGTTCGATTAATCATGGGGGCTATCAAACCCACAGCTTGCCTTAAGGTCTCCATTGTCCCAGTCTGCTGCCAACGCTAAAGAGATAAGATTATCGGCTACAAGCTGGGGCAACCATTGAGTAGCACAGGAGTGGAAGAATGGGATTTCTTTCTTTCGTCCTTGCATCCTTTCTTAAAAAATTTTATTTATCCTCCCACCGCAGAGGATGAGCTGTTTCTCTTCTCATCAAACCCTCAGCCTCTTCTTTCAAGAATCAGCTTTCAGAATCCAATTTGTCAAGCCAGACAATCATGTGGAGAATCTGTTGGAAAGAAAAAAAGAAAGTCTCAGTGTCTTTATTTAAAAAAAATAAAAATCAGTTTTGTTTTGTTTGTTTTTTAATGGCTGCTCAGAAGGGATTTGAAAATAGGCCTCACAACCTACATCAATTATTCTTTAGAGAGCTAAGGCTTTGTGAAGACAAGGTGTCAGAAGGGTGGTTGGGAGGCTTAAGGAGATGAAGAATATCAATGTTTTTCTCAATTTCTTTCTTTGTTCTGTTGCCCCCTCAGTGACCACAAAGGGAAAACCGCCTCATCGAGTTTCACCCACATGCGCAAAAGCCACAAAATTACTCATGAGTTTGGGCTGGGTTTAAACTTTTAGGGGAAAGAAAATTGGAGCTAAATTTCCTTAGCAGAGAAGAAACAGGCCCGCAAACTGTCATGGTGCAGGTTGTGAACTGGGCAGTTCCCATTTCACAGCTGCCTTTTCTATGAATTCATTCGTTTATTTATTCCAAGTTATGGAAGGGAGCAGTGGGCATCTCAGAAGAAACATACACACAAGGATGACAAGTAGTCAGCATACAAATTATTGGGATGGATGGATGGATGGATGGATGGATGGAGGCATATGCATGGGGGGTCAAGAGAGAAATAACAAAAGTGGCATCATGTTGATGTGATGCAAGCTCTGCCTCTTTGTACATCCGTTGTGATGTCACATGCACATACAACCTTGCATTGCAATGGTGCAACCCCTGCCTTCCAGGTCCAATTCAAGGTGTTGGTTATCACCTTTAAAGCCCTACATGGCCTGGGTCCAGGTTACCTGAGGGACCGTCTCATCCCCATGACATCGACCCGCCCCACCCGGTCATGCAGAGAGGGCATGTTACGGACCCCATCTGTAAAAGAACTTCATTTGGCAGGGTCCAGAAAGCGGGCCTTCTCTGCAGTGGCCCCCGCCCTCTGGAACATTCTGTCCCCAGAAGTGAGTCAGGCCCCATCGCTCCTGGCCTTCTGGAAGAACCTGAAGACTTGGCTCAGCCGTCTCGCTTGGGGTGGGAAGGGGAGTAGCTATTCTTGGGGGGGGGGTGTGGCGCCTTAGAGCTCTCCTCACGGAATTAGATCTTTACGGCCACTTGGTTTTTATACTTATTTTATATTTATATTTGGTAAATTGTATATGTATATTTTAGATGTTTTTATATTTATCCTTTTAATATGGTTCTTATTGTAAACCGCCCAGAGTCCTCCTTTCTGGAGGAGATGGGCGGTGGCAAAACTTGAATTATTAAATAAATAAATAAATAAATAAATAAATAAATAAATACATACATACATACATACATACATACATAAAAAAGCACTGGATCCTGCAGACATCTCTGCCCAGTTTTTATGTGTGATGCACCATTGCGGCTGCTATCCTGACTTTTTTTTTTAACATACTCTATAGACACCACTATCTACATTCCTTTACTAATTAACGATTAACTACTCATACCAACTGACTTTGCAGAGATGTTGCAATGGGAAATGTTGCAGGGAGGGGCCCTAACGTGTTAGAAGGAAAGCCATTGCCAAAAAGATGGAACTGACAGGACCTGTGTAAATTTATTTAATTGCACAGCTGTCAGGAGAGCCCCTGCATCCTGTTTTTCCCCACAAATCCACCAATAAAAGGCATAACCACCTCCAGGTGCCTTCAGCAAAGTTCACAAATTTGAGGGGATCAATCCTCCCCCCCCTCCCGACTGTAAGGCATGTAAATAAGTAGGACAGTATTGAAGAAATACAAGGGGCGCGGTGGCTCAGCGGGTAAGACGCCAGGCTTGTGGATCGGAAGATCGCAAGTTTGGAGGTTCGAATCCCTAGCCCCGCGTGACGGAGTGAGCTCCCGCACTAGCCCCAGCTCTTGCCAACCTAGCAATCCGAAAGCATGCAAATGCAAGTAGATGAATAGGTACCACTTCGGTGGGTAGGTAACAGTGTTCTGTGCGCGTCATGCCGGCCACATGACCGCAGAAGCATCTTCGGACAGCACTGGCTCTTCGGCTAACAAACGGAGATGAGCACCAGCCCCTAGAGTTGGACACGACTGCACAAATGTGCGGGGGGAACCTTTACCTATTGAAGAAAACCAATGGCCCCTTGTTTTCCCTCTGGTTTGCTTGACCCCCCCCCCCACACACACACACTTGCAAAGCCCCGACTCTTCCCACTGGATGAAGAAATGGATGAAGAGTTTTTCCTGAGAAAAACTCACTGTAGTTTCACACCTACACGCCAATAGACATTCATATATTGACCAAGCGAGGAGGGGGGGAGCAAAGTGTTCCTTTTGCTGATGGCTTACGTTGCAACCACTTAGCCAGAATATCCTTGATCTCTCTGGTTCGCTGAGTTACAGGAAGACAAGCGAGGCTGCCCAAGGCCAGCTTCCTAATTCTCTGGCTACTGTATGAAAGCTGACAATCCCACTATCTCCATTACAAGATTTTTTGTTTTGCTGCCATGTGCGCCGAATGGGTTGTGGTGCAATAGCAAATGGCCAAATTGATTGCTTTGGGAGGAACGGGAACGCTGTAAAACCTACTGGAAGCCTGCAGTGGGAACTGGCGGACCTCTTAACTCACCAAATGAAACGTTGATCTTGGAAAATGAGGAGTTTGGCTGGACACGTAGGAAGGAGCAACGGATTCCTCTCTGACGCTTAACCGAAGCTGACAGCCCCGGCTCACGTTATTTCTACTTCCCATTGAGAAAGCTGTCTTGCGAATTACACCACCAACGAAATGGAAGCATTAGGTCCACTCTATAAAAAAGGAAAAGAAACCACAGTTGAGAACCGGAGGGGTCTTTGTCAATTCTGCTGGATCTATATTATATTTTTGTCAGCTCTCAAACCCACATGGTTTTAAGGATGGTGGTAACCTGGTGATTTAGCTGTTGGGCAGGTTATTGTGTACTTGCACACTTCATGAAACAGAAAAGATTAAAATTTAAATTTAAAAAAGGATTAAAGGTGACTTTGGGCCAGTCCCTCTCTCTCAGCCCAACTCACCTCACAGGGTTGTTGTGGGGAAAATAGGAGGAGGAAGGAGTATTAGGTATGTTTGTCGCCTTGAGTTATTTATAAAAATAATAAAGACAGGATAAAAAATCTTTAAAAAATGTGAATCAGCATTTATTAGTAAATTATTGTTCTTACTAAAATTATTGGCCTGGGTTTCCATGCAGAAAAATAGAGTGGAACAAAGATGGATTGACTACTCCACTTATATATTTCCTTCTTGAATTTAATTCAGCAATATGGTCATGTTTATGGATATAAACTCGTCCAATAAAAATGGAGACACACTTACTTCTTTGGAATAAGACTTTAGAAGTTCAAAAAATACAAAGCAAATTTCTGGATTTGCAACTCTTGATGACTTTGTTAAGTACCAAGGGATTTACCAAGGGATTTACAAAAATAGCAACGTTTTGTTCAAAACTAATTATACCCAAACCTGGAAAAATATCAGGATTGATCTTAAGAGACAGAAAAAGTAGCAGTTGTCATGAATGGGGAATTGCAGCAGTTAAAAATCAATGTATTTCCCAAAATTAATTACTTAATTCAATTTAAGGCTATAAGAACTGAGGATGAGCGATTGTCCACTTGGCCAAGAAATATAAACAAGTTTTCATGAGATAAAAAGAAACCAAATTCAAGATCCAAAGATTATTTACATTATTATGGATGGAATCAAATAGAGAAGAATAAAATAATAACAAAAAATACTATTATAAATGGTTTATTAAAATATGGGATACTATATAATAATAAACTAATAATAAACTTAATTGTGGATTGTCACTATTGGCTACAATACCAGATAGATAGATAGATAGATAGATAGATAGATAGATAGATAGATAGATGATAGATAGATAGATAGATAGATAGATAGATAGATAGATAGATAGATGATAGATAGATAGATAGATAGATAGATGATAGATGATAGATAGATAGATAGATAGATAGATAGATAGATAGATAGATAGATAGATAGATGATAGATAGATGATTGAGATCATGGAATAAGGTTGAATCCGTGGAAGCTTCACAGATCTTACAGATTTCAAGATCTAGTGATAAAGGGGTGCGGTGGCTCAGCAGGTTAAACCGCTGAGCCGTTAGTCTGCCGACCATAAGGTCGGCAGTTCGAATCCGCGTGGCGGGGTGAGCTCCCGTCACTAGCCCCAGCTTCTGCCCACCCAGCAGACCGAAAGCCATTGGCAAGTAGATGAATGGGGACCACTCACGTGGGCCAATTTGCTGGCGTCCTTTTCGGAGGGTCGCCCTCGGACCAAGAAGAGCTGGTTCCTGTAGATGGCGGCGGAGGACAGCAGAGGACGGCGGATCCCGAAATAACAACTTCCTGGACGTCAGCAGCCGGATCAGAAGCAAAGGTTCCTGGGACATGTAGTCCGACCTGCGGATGAAGAGCCGGTTCCTTCACCCCCTTCCTAACGCGCGGGTAATATATGCTGTATAATATAATATGTATGATGAATGTAAGCCGCCTAGAGCCCTCCGCTTAGGGAGGGGATAGGCGGGGTATAAATACAATAATAAATAAAATAAATAAAATAAATAAATGAAACTAGAATAAAGTCTTATGAAAAGAAGACTCTAGAATGGAGCAAACATCCTCCCTGATTTCAGGTTAGTGCTATAGTGCATGAGAGCCAGTTTGGTCTAGCCCAGGGTTTCTCAGCCAGGGTTCCGTGGCATCCTCGGGTTCTGCGAGAGGTCACTAGGAGTTCCCTGGGAGATCATGATTTATTTTAAAAATTATTTCAAATTCGGGCAACTTCACATTAAAGACGTAAGTTTCATTCTTTATTTTCAGTTTAAGAACAGTTAATGCGTATACACAGGCCTACCCATGAAATGAATCATCATTGGCGATCACTCGAAGCCGAGTAAGATTGTCTTCCAAAGGTAAAGTTTTAACAGTGGATCCGTAAGTGGCTATAAAGGCCAATTCTGGATCCGCACAACCTCCCACAATGAGGGCATAGGTTTCCGGGTGGGAGACGGTCATGATGAGGGTTTGCCTGACGTGCCTTCCTTTTAGCTCTTTTCTCCCTTTCACCCTGTACTCGTGCTTCTTCAAAGTCCATAGCGCCATTAATAAAGGATGACCTCCAATTGAAACGCTCATAAGTTAGGGCTTCCCAGTTCTCAATGCTGATATTACATTTTTTTAAATTAGCTTTGAGAGTATCTTTGAATCTCTTTTGCTGTCCACCAATATTCCGTTTTCCATTCTTACTAGAAAATGTCGATCACTTTTCTTATCTCGGCAGCCATCTATCTACAAAAGCCGACATCGACGCTGAAATTCAGCATCGCCTGAGCTCTGCGAGTGTAGCTTTCTCCCGAATGAAGCGTAGAGTGTTTGAGGATGAAATGAATATAATGATTTTGTAACTTCTGGCCTGTATTTGAGCCTGAATGTGCAGGGGTTCCCCGAGGCCTGAAAAGGGTTCCTCCAGGGTCAAAAGGTTGAGAAACGCTGGGTTAGGGTGTCTGTGGAGACTCTATTGAGTTTTTCTTGAGTGCTGTTTTGGTCCAAGGAGCCATGTGGTTTTTAGTTGAGTATGTGTATGTATGTATGTATGTATGTATGTATGTATGTATGTATGTATGTATGTATATATATATATATATATATATATATATACACACACACACACACACACACACACACACACACACATACACACACACACACACACACACACTGTATATATATACTGTATGTGTGTGTATATATGTATACAGTATACATACATACATACATATATGTATATAATTAAGTTTTACAAATAACATAAAAACGAACACAAACTAATAAAGAGTAAAAGGAAGGAAGGAAGGAAGGAAGGAAGGAAGGAAGGAAGGAAGGAAGGAAGGAAGGAAGGAAGGAAGGAAGGAAGGAAAAAGAAAAAGAAAAGGAAAAGGAAAAGGAAAAGGAAAAGAAAAGAAAAGAAAAGAAAAGAAAAGAAAAGAAAAGAAAAGAAAAGAAAAGAAAAGAAAAGAGAAAAAGAAAGTAGAAGCTTCCGATTTCCTTTGTGGCAAATACAAGTACAATTACAAAATTATCTCTTACTCTATGATTACAAAAAAAAGCTCATTTTTTTCTATTATCGGTTTTTAACTGAGTTTTTAACATACTGTATATATTGGACTTACCGTATGCCACCCAGAGGCTTCGTGGAGTTGGGTGGCCTTCACCAATCCAACACAACAAAAATAAATAGATAAATAAACAAAAATCTCCACGCTGCGCCACATGAATAAAATAGCAGTGCCCCCCTTTTAGCCAACCTTGGCACTCATCTGATTAACGATGCAAATAAGCTGTTACTTACAAAAGTCCCTTTTTCCTGCTGTAGCGTTCCTCAAAACGGCTATTTCCGTGCATCCATTCCCTGGCACCTATAATTATTTCTGTTCTCTCTGCTCCCCGTTCCTCCCTCTGCCTGCCTCCCCTGCCACAAAACCAGGTGTATTCTTGTACCTGGGGTCAACAGGGGATGCACGGCAAGAAACTGGGAGGGAAGAAAGGTGAGCCGCAGAGACAGGAGACGGCAAAGGAGCAAAACGTGCCCGCCAGCCGAGTCCCATCCTTGACCACTTGACTTAGACAGCTGATATACCCTCAGCAAGCTGAAATCTCCATTTTTATTTGGGGCAAATCTACAGAGCCGCAGTGCCCAAATTCTCCCATAAGGCCTGCTTATTATCATGGCAAAGTTTCTGGAAGTTGAAGCCACCACTAACATGCATAGCGGGGGGTGGGGGTGGCGGGGGGGGGGGAGCAAGATGTAGAAAAGTGCTGATGGGATGTGACTGCCCCAAAGTCTTGGGAATGGAAAGCTACGGAAAGGGAAGCGACCCACAATGCAATTGGACAATGAGAAAAACGTCCGCGATTTCTTTTCCATAAAAACGGGCAGTTAAAGATCATTGGAACGGACAAGGCAATCTTCCAACAGGGTAACGCTGTGATTGCCTCCGATGTGATGGAAGCAAGCAGAAAAACAAGCAGCGCTTAATAGCATTCAATTTCTAATAACTTACTTAGGCTCTAAGCTCGCTGGAAGCAAGGATTCCTCGGGTTTCTTACCGCTGGAGCAGACACACCACCAGTGGCTTGATTTGTATTACATTAACTGGATCCAGGACGGGCCAGAGAAGATATTGCAAATGCATAACAACTGGTGGGATTTAATATCAGAAGTTGCCCTGCTGGCCACCAGAGAATGAATAAGAAAGATGGGTTGCTAAATAGAACCTCCATGTACAGAGGCAGTATATCCCAGTACTTTTATAGTGAGATGGGCGGTGTATAAATATAAGGAAGGAAGGAAGGAAGGAAGGAAGGAAGGAAGGAAGGAAGGAAGGAAGGAAGGAAGGAGAAGTTGGGGAGAGAACAGGAGATTACCTGCAATCCTTCCCTGTTTATTCGCTAGAGTTGTTGAGTTAGGTCTTGTGTTTACAGGAATTGAAGACATCTTTCTTCGGGATTGCCCTCCATTTTATCCCCCAGAACAAGGACCTTGCGAGGTAGGCTGGGCAGAGAGAAAGAATGAGAGAGAATGAGACAGGCACACAGTCACCCAGTTTCCATGGCTGGATAGCCATTTTGCTTCCTGCTATTTTTAAAATGAAGCCAATGAGCTTGTTCCATCCCCTTGGGGTTAAAATAGATTCATTGTTTTTCCTTTTTATAAAATGTCTCCTATTTTCCCAGTGGCCTCATTGGAGCTCGAGTTAGTTCTTTTAGTCAGTCACTGACCTTACAGGTAGGAAGTTCTGTTTATTTTCCTGCTCACAGGCATGGGACAGTATTTGCTTCAGCCGCCCTTCTTTAACAAATGTTTTAAAAGGTCACGGTGCTAATTACGTAATTTGCACCTTTTGTCCAACTAGACTTTTTTTAAAAGCTGCTTACCCGGACGCTGAAGAAGGGCTCTCAATCATTTTCTTTACGGCTACTCCATGTAGGGAGGCAAGGAGCCCGCGTATTTCATATGGGCCAGCAATCCTTCCTTAGAAGACAAGTTTTCTTTTTCTTTTTAAGCAGAGGAACACTGCGCAGAACCCGGCATACACGGGGGCTCCCTTGCCATCATTCTGGCCAGGACACCCGGACCTGGGAATTTCAGGGCTGTTGCCTAGACTGAGAAGAGGAAAAAAATCATTCTGGAAAAAGTCCATGACAAGACAACACCAGGAAAATCAGTCAACTGGATTCAAGGGCATTCTTATCTTTTATTTATTATTTACTTACTTATTTATTATTTATATTTATATAGGGGGCGCGATGGCTCAGTGGTTACTGACGCCAGGCTTGTCAATCGGAAGGTCGGCGGTTCGAGACCCGAGCGCCGCGTGACGGAGTGAGCTCCCGCACTAGCCCCAGCTCTTGCCAACCTAGCAATTCGAAAGCATGCAAATGCAAGTAGATTAATAGGTACCACTTCGGTGGGAAGGTAACAGCGTTCCGCATGTGTCATGCCGGCCACATGACCGTGGAAGCATTTTCGGACAACGCTGGCTTTTTGGCTAACAAACGGAGATGAGCACCGGCCCCTAGAGTCGGGCACGACTGCACAAATGTGCTGGGGAAACCTTTACCTTTACTTATACTGTGTAAACCCTGAAAATTGTCAAGCTTCCAGGAATTCTCTTAAGTAACCCAAAAGACCCAGTAGCCCAAGAAGAAAAAACAGGAGTTATCTACAACATACAGTGTAAGGACTGTAACAGCCACTATGTAGGACAGACTGGCAGAAGACTAGCAGAACGCATCCACGAACACCAACTAGCAGTCAGAAGACACAATGAAAACTCCTTAATCTCACAACACATGGACAGACTCAACCATACTTTCAACTGGGAAACTGTGAGCATCTTAAACCAAGCCAAATCCAAAAATGCTAGAGAATTCCTGGAAGCTTGGCACTCAGACAAAGCAGCCATCAACAGACACATAGAGGTAAACAACATTTACATACCACTCATAAGAGACAATAGAAAAGCCAGAAGACCAGAACACCTCCTTGCCAGCAATCATCACCCAGATATGCAAAGATTAACACCAGGATTAGCACCAGAGGAACAATCAAACAGCACAATATACCCTAATCAAGGAACTATTAACTCGGTCAATCAACCAAGCAGCAAACAGCAGCCCAATCAAGGAACTCCTAAGGAGGGAACAACACTTCCACCAACACAAGCAGGACAAGTCATGGTATATAAACAGAGAGCAAGTCCCACTCCCTTTTCACACTGAAGATGTTGCCTAGTCTGGCAATGAAACGTCTGCAAGAAAACAACAAGGCTCAGAGAGCACCAAGGACTCCACAGTTCAACCCTGAGCTACAAATATTCTCTTCGATTGATATCAGGAATTCTCCCACGGAAGTAGATAAAGGGTTGGAATTGTAGAGGGAAGAGAGAATGGCCTTGAAGGACAGGAGAAAGAGCTACTACAGGTAAGTGGGGCTTGAGCCCGGGCCAAGAAAGTTACGTGAGAAAACGTCTCAGACAAGCCCCTCCCTAGTTCACATGAAGATAAAGGGAGGGAGGGGGGAAGCACATTCAGACGTGCAAGATTCTGTTACTATAGCTTTTAAATAAAAGTAGTCCTGACCTATATGGCATTGATTTCCTAGTCTGGTCTACCTTGTAGGACTGACAGAAATACAGATGATGGCTCAGGAATGGGGGAAAGGAACCCAAGGAGATGAGGGAGAGCTAAAAGGATGGGAAAAACCCTTCTCTTAAGTCTGAAAAACCAGGGCTAGTTCAGAATAGAACTGAGCAAGGCATGTACTACTTATAGGTTCCTTGTTCTACCTTTTTTTTTCAGAAACAAATATTTAAAGTTTTTCAAAATGGGAAGCTGTCAAGGTTTAGTCATAGTTTCCAGCATCATCTTTATTTCCAAGATGTCCCCAAAGGCATTCTTTGAAAACAAAAATGGTGGGTGGCTACAGTTCAGGGCCTGGATAGCAGGGAGCATCTTTCAAAGGGACAGGGAAGTGACTTGGATACTTTGCCTCCTTGTAAATATATATTGGAAATGGCCACGCCCACCACTGCCGCCATTTTGTGACAGCACCCATGGCATGCTTGCAAACTTCCAAATGGGTCAGTGGGTCTAAAAAGATGACCTACGCCACAGCGGATCACAGTAGAGACATAACATCATTTCTTTTGTATTTTGTACTGTTTTAACTGTTTTTATGACTGTTAGCCGCCCAGAGTCACTGGTTTGAGATGGGCAGCCTTATAAATGGAATGAATGAATGAATGAATGAATGAATGAATGAATGAATGAATGAATGAACCTGACAGAAGGCAGCAGGACCAGATGCATCAGAATTGGTTTCCCTCAACCCTTGTCCCACTTTTAAAACAGATAGACCACTGCCTGAAACTTTCGGTGCCGAACGCCGAGTTGTTAAAGCTGTATGCTTTAAGGACAACAATAAGGGGAAGTCCTGTTGAAGGTTTGCAAACATTGTGCACAATTGGCCCAGTGTGAAACCCCAGCTGATCTCCATAGCAGCAGATGGCTCTCTAGAAAATGTCCTCTTTTGTCCAACCTTGTTAATGCTTTACTGATGAAATTTATACAAACGTGGCATGCTGCTCACACACACAGTCCTACGGCATTAGATATTCCCAGTAGACGCTAACCCTCTAGTGGAGTGTTACTACCATTAGCGTAAAAGTTAAAACCAACACCAGAGCCTTGATTTGCTTAAGCCAGAGGTTGGTCTGTTTCAATCTTACACCGCTTACATCACCTTCTCCTCCTCCATTCACTTATACCAGGGCCCTCTAGATCAGAGCTGTCCAAACTGTGTGTCGGGACACGTTAGTGTGTCGGCTGCAGTGTCTGGGTGTGTCGCGGCTGCTGCTGCCTCCGAGCCCTGCCAGGATTCCACGCAGGTCCCAGTGCCTGCCTTGTGCCTTGCTGCCTCCAAACCTGCTGTGATTCCACGCAGGTCCTAGTGCCTGCCTTGTGCCTTGGTGCCTCCAAACCTGCCCTGCCAGGATTCCACGCAGGTCCTAGTGCTTGCCTTGGGCCCTGCTGCCTCCAAACCTGCTGTGATTCCACGCAGGTCCAAGTGCCTGCCTTGTGCCTTGCTGCCTCCAAACCTGCTGTGATTCCACGCAGGTCCTAGTGACTGCCTTGTGCCTTGCTGCCTCCAAACCTGCCCTGCCAGGATTCCGCACAGGTCCTAGTGCCTGCCTTGTGCCCTGCTGTAAGAGTGTATCGCAAAATGATGCCCTGCTGTAAGAGTGTGTCGTGAAATGATGCATGTCTAAAAACTGTGTCACCAACATGAAAAGTTTGGAAAGCTCTGCTCTAGATAAATTTGCTATTTTAAAGTTGCATATTTGTATAGATCTTTGCATAATTTAAGACACAATTTATCTTAATCTGCATTCTTGCTCAACAATGGATGTGTCTTGCTGGATGGGAATATTGATCCATTGAGACACCATGCTTTGCTTTCAACAGGGGTCAGCCCAGTAGGAAGTTCTCACGTGTAATGTGGAGTCAACAGGGCTTCCTAACCGATAGTAGAAAGTTCACTGCCTCTGAACATGGAAGGTCCACTCTAAGCTAGTTGTTGTTGTTGTTCAGTAACTAATTAAGTATCTAATTAAGCATCTTGTTTTCCCACAGCAGCCAGCACTATGCTTCCAAAAATGCAGGACTTGAAAAGTCCAGCCTTTTCCCTTAGAAAAATTCTTCCCTAACCCTGTCCACCTTTATTTGAAAGTTGTGTAGTGTTCAGTAACTCAGATGCAAAAAATGCATTTCATTCTAAGAGACCGGAAGTGGGGTTTAAATCAAACAACACTCCATGGCAAAGTGCTTTCTGAAGACTTTTATGACTCGACTTGTCACCTGCTCTTAGGGGAAAGAGGGAAATAAAATTAAAAAGGTTGGGACCACCCAAACTTAAAGACTTGCTCAAAGTCGTCTTTTAGATCCCATGCAGAGGGAGTAACTACTAAATAAACTGCCTGTATCTCCAGGGGTATCTTCAGTGCCATCCATATTACTTAGAGATAAGCGGAGACAGAAACACACAGCAGATGTGAAGCAATTGCAGGCAAAGATGAAAATCGTAAATATAATGGAAATTTCAGAAACTCCATCTTCCACTTCCTAGGCTCCCTTACTTCTGTTTCAATCTTTCATCCAGTCTATTATCTTACAATATTTTGCCTGGTTTGGTTGATAGATTGATATAGGATCTGGTGGTTGGGGAAATCTGGGTTTGGAACCATTCACAAGTACACCCCACTTCTCTAACTTTTTCATATTTCAGTTGCTGGGAGATCTTTATTTCTCACTTTGATTTCCTGCAGTAGACTACATTTATCTTAGTCACTCCATCAAGCTCTGCTCGCATTCTTCTCCCTGCTCTTATCTCTTCTTCCCCCTGTATGACCCAAAACACCTATGTTATCTTCCCACTGACAAACGCAACTGGTGGTAATGCACAGATCATTGAGATAACAGGGATGACATTCAAGGCAAAGGCAAAATTTTGAAGCAGAAGACTTGTCATGGTCTCAGCACCTAATGCCCAGCTGTTCCTTGCTTCAAGAAGAGCATCTTTGCCATCTACTGATGAACACACAAGGCTTTGAAAGGTCAATGATCTATCTAGCTGGGTACTTTGGTCCATGCCAATGGGTACCAGCTTGAAAGATTAGATCTCAGAGTTTCATGGTACCCATGGAAGATGGAGATGCCTGCTGAACCCTATGAGATAGAGGAACCAGAGCCCAAGACTACAAACAAGGTAAGCAGATACACCTGCCAAGTCCTCACAAGTTTAGGCATGCCCAAATAAAGAATCAAAAGGAAAAGGGGTAAAAAAAATACCATATCCAGGAGTAACAGGGATTAGGGATTGCTCTCAATTATTATAGGGACCTCATTTATACTGACAGCATCAACAGTGCTTGGGTGGATCAATCTTCAACGCATAAAAGCCTTAGGAACTTAGGAACAGACCGATGTTGGAAAACAAGGCCAGCCCTTCGTTTGTCCATGCTCATAGCTGGAGTCCTAGATTGAACTATTGTGCTATTCTCTTGCCAGACCAGAAAACCAGAACCAGTGCTTGGATTCTGCAGCATCCTTGGCCATGTCCACTCCATGGATAGAGCCAGGATAAACTCTATGCAGCAGCAGTTTTAAACATAGCAGCTCTTCAACCAGAACTGATGGAGAGACCTTTCCATTCCATGCCAAATGGGCAAGTTGGAGACTTTTCCAAGTTGGTGGTCACAGTTCATGCTCCTGATCAGCTAACAAAGGAGATCTTCTGGCTACAGAGATTTCAGTGGAGAGGACAAGCTTGGGGCCATTTTTTTTAAAGATTTGGAGGAAGGCTGGGAATCAGATCATTTTTTTTCTCCCACCTTTAGTTTAATTTTTTTTTACCTGCAGATCATGGAAATTTAGTTATTTTACTGCTTAACTTCATCAATGCCTCCAAGGTAAAAGGTAAAGGTTCCCCCCGCACATTTGTTCAGTCATGTCCGACTCTAGGGGCCGGTGCTCATCTCCGTTTGTTAGCCGAAGAGCCAGCGTTGTCCGAAGAAGCTTCCACGGTCATGTGGCCGGCATGACGCGCGCGGAACACTGTTACCTACCCACCGAAGTGGTACCTATTCATCTACTTGCATTTGCATGCTTTCGAATTGCTAGGTTGGCAAGAGCTGGAGCTAGTGCGGGAGCTCACTCCGCACGCAGGGCTAGGGATTCGAACCTCCAAACTTGTGATCTTCCGATCCACAAGCCTGGCGTCTCACCCGCTGAGCCACCACGCCCCTTAGTATAACCTATAGTAAGGTAAAGGTACCCCCCGCACATTTGTGCAGTCGTGTCCGACTCTAGGGGCCGGTGCTCATCTCCGTTTGTTAGCCAAAGAGCCAGCGTTGTCCGAAGACGCTTCCACGGTCATGTGGCCGCATGACACGCGCGGAACGAGCAATATATATTAAAAATATAATCCTATACTATCCACAGGAATACATATTACATCATTGATCTGGAGAGCCATAGCTTATCTATGCGTGACATTCCTGAAACTATGTTCAAGGGCAACGCCTGGATCTTTTGGAAGAATGCCACTTTTGAAGGCATTGAGGAATCTGGTAAGGAAATATCTCTGAAACAATGACCCAACGGGTCACGGGTTGTCTAGTAGTCCCTATAACTGTGCAATTGAAGCTCCATCCTTAGTTGCAGCTGCGATTTTTACTTTTTCAACCTTCCCTGCAGACGCCACTGGGAAGATGCTTTGCAGGACACATTGCTGTTGCAGAGATACAACACTCATTTACTTTTGTCTGTTGTTGTTCAGTCGTTTAGTCGTGTCCGACTCTTCGTGACCTCATGGACCATAGCACGCCAGGCCTTCCTGTCCTCCACTGCCTCCCGGAGTTTACTCAAATTCATGTTCATTACATCGGTGATGCTATCTAACCATCTCATCCTCTGCCGTCCCCTTCTCCTTTTGCCTTCAGTCTTTCCCATCATCAGGGTCTTTTCCAGTGAGTCCCCTCTCCGCACTAGGTGGCCAAAGTATTTGAGCTTACACCACTTACACCACTTATTTCACTTATTTCACATACAGAGGTGACTTTTACAGACAAAAACACGGCTGTGCCATGGGTTCTCCTGTGTCACCCATTGTGGCCAATTTATACATGGAAGAAGTGGAGAAGAAAGCACTCAACACATTCCAGGGAACGGTGCCCACCCACTGGTTTAGGTATGTGGATGACACCTGGGTCAAAATCAAGACCCAGGAAGTACAGGCCTTCACGGACCATATAAACACTATAGATGCCAACATTAGCTTCACCAGAGAAGACACCAAGGACAACAGACTGGCATTCCTAGACTGTGAAGTCCTCATTGGGACCGGTGGCAAGCTAGAAATAGGGATCTACAGGAAACCCACACACACAGATCAATATCTGATGTTTGACTCCCACCATCCACTGCAGCACAAACTAGGAGTCATCAGGACATTGTCACACAGAGCAGAAACCATCCCCACCTCCATGGATTCCAAAAAGAATGAAAATCAGCACCTGAGAACAGCTCTGAAGGCCTGTGGATATCCAAATTGGGCCTTCACCAAATCTAAATCTACCAGACCTAAAACAGCGACAGATAGGGCTGAGACTCAGAGTAAACGAAAGAACCTGGTCATTCCCTACATGGCTGGTGTGTCTGAAAAGATAAAACGGATATTTGGCAAACACCACATACCTGTATATTTCAAACCCACCAACACACTGAGACAGAGGCTTGTACACCCCAAAGATCAAACTCCAAAACACAAGAAAAGCAATGTAGTTTATGCAATCCAGTGCAGTGAGGAGTGCTCTGAACTCTACATTGGAGAAACCAAACAACTTTTGTACAGGAGGATGGCCCAACACAGGAGAACTAACACCACAGGACCAGAGTCAGCAGTTTATCTTCATCTAAAGGAAAAAGGACACTCATTTGAGGACATTAATGTTCACATTTTAGACAGAGAAGATAGGTGGTTTGAGAGAGGGGTCAAGGAATCCATTTATGCCAACTTGGAAAATCCTTCCTTGAATAGAGGTGGGGGCCTCAGGCACAACCTTTCCCCTATCTTCCTCCCTGCTTTGTCTTCTGTGCCTAGGAAGATTAAGACCATTTCACAAGCTCAACAGCAGCATGGTGATCTTAACGATCCTCCTTTAGATAATAAAAGGACTTAAAATAACATCTCAATATAACCATGACCTAGCCCCAGGTGTAAGGTCACACAGCTACCTAGGAACATATTTAGGATTCCCTTACCAACTTTGCTCAGACTGAAGAAGCTCCTTGGATAAGGAGCGAAACGTTTCCACTGAGAAAATAGAAATCCAGTTGACATGATTCAAGCTACAGACAATTCCACCTGGAGGACTGAGAACCTTCATAGACATATTTGAGCTTCAGCTTCAGCATCTGTCCTTCCAATGAGCAGTCAGGGTTGATGCAGCTGAGTGAAAATACTGTTCTCTCTGATGTAGAAATACACACACACACACACAAAGCAGAATGTAAGTTTTTTTTTAAAAAATGATTAGGGGAAAAAACTGGCCCACCAAACTGAGTTTGAATACTTTTGCATTCCACCCTGCTGGGGGTGCTGAATTCAGATTGGCAGCCCTTTTTTAACACTTAATAAGACCCGGAACCCTTTTCCACTGTTGTGTTTGGATTCCCCACCCATCCTTGAACCAGCAGGAAAGAAAACCTATGTGAATTTAGTTGTTCCTTCTCCTCCTTTATTGCTCTGTTCTCAGCCACTGTGAGTCCTTTGCCTTCCCACCAACCTATAGATAACACAGATTTTACATGCCTTCTGGCTATCCTTGGATGATGTCACAATAAGAGGGAAACTCTACTTTAACACAGGTACAGCTAAGGATGGCTTAAGGTTGTCTTATCCATGGGCTGGAGATAAGATGAAGGCAAAGTCCTGGAGGCACAGCTGGAAATAAGAAGGCACCAAGACATGTTCGGTATTCTACCCACAGTCCAGTGGAGTTGGGCAGCTATTATAAATTTAATAATAAAAATAATAATGTTTGTACAATACTTAGGAGCAAGTGAGGAAAGACCATCCATGATGGACCAATGAAATGTGGCTGATACAAATTGGAGACGGTTCTTGTTTTCAAAATTACCTAAACTTGCAGCTGTTTTCATCAGAAACTCTGTTCCAACCCCAGCATCTTTACTGCATAGTGTGGGACGTGCAGTGGTTATCATTCCTCCCTACTCATTATTCTATTCTGGATTTTTAAGTGGTTGGCTCTACCTAATTTTAGTACTATGGAAGATAGTTTTATCTTTAACTATGTAGTGGTGGGGAGGGCTGTGTTCTTAAAAATAGCCTGGAAATGTTTAAAATAGATAAATAATAAATACAAATCCAGCTCCTGGCTGCCCTGAAGCTACAATCATGAGTGTATTTGTGCATGGCTCACACACACAACATTTCTGAGCTTAAGTAAAAAGTTTTGCTAGGAGAGAAATCAAGGCTATTGCAGAGGGAGGGAAAACATTCCAAAAGTGAGCTGGTGTGTGTGTGTGTGTGTGTGTGTGCACAAGCCATTTGAGAAACAAACACTATGTATTTCAGCTTCCTTCAGAATAATCCATCCCAACACAATCTTAGCATGTCTTGGCCACCACCTGATAAGGCTGACCATCTGCTTCTCCAAGATGCATTCAGAAGTAGAATCTGTTGCATGGTGTGAGTTATCCTATGCAGCAAAAGGTGTGATAAAGAATAGAAAATATTTGACAATCTTGTGATTCCTATTCTTAACGAGTTTCGGCTCTGCTTTTAATCATCATCATCATCATTTCTCCCCTCTTTTTCCTCTCTCCCTTCTTGAGCCAATTGCCCCCTTAAAGAATTGCACCATCTTCATATAAACAAACACGGACATTACTTAACAGATCAGACAGTACCAATGTTCATGTCCTGACTTCGAGTGAAGGAACACGCTGAGACTTGGTGTACAGGCTCTAGTGTTTTATTGTTCTACTCTGCAAGACAGAATCCAGCTAAACTGAAATGAACTAGTGATGCTCAGAGAAAAGGCCCAAGAAACTAGGGCGGGGCCTTCTTCAGCCTCTTGGGAGGAAAGCAAAGCGATTCAGTACTGCGCATGCGTTTATCCCCCTGGAGGGAGCCCCCTCCTTCTTCACCAGTTATCTCCCTGACAGTTCACAAGGAAGCAGTAAAAAAAGATGGAAGAAAAAAGGTGAGGTTAAGGGAATCTTCCAGAACTTCACAACCACAAAGGGACCACCTAACCTATACATATTAAAAGATACTAGCTGCTACAATTAACCCTTCCCTGGGCATATAAGGTTGTGTAGCCCAACAGAATCCAGCCATGGATTCCTTTGCTACACTTGCATGTCTGCCGGTCTGTGTATGCTTGCAGTCAGATATTTTGACTCCCTACAGTTAACCCAGGGGCGTGGTGGCCCAGCGGGTAAGACGCCAGGCTTGTTGATCGGAAGATTGCAAGTTCGGAGGTTCGAATCCCTAGCCCTGCGTGTGGAGTGAGCTCCCGCACTAGCTCCAGCTCTTGCCAACCTAGCAATTCGAAAGCATGCAAATGCAAGTAGATGAATAGGTACCACTTTGGTGGGAGGGTAACAGCGTTCCGCGTGCGTCATGCCAGCCACATGACCGCGGAAGCGTCTTCGGACAACGCTGGCTCTTCGGCTAACAAACGGAGATGAGCACCGGCCCCTAGAGTTAGACACGACTGCACAAATGTGCGGGGGGAGCCTTTACCTTTTACAGTTAACCCAGCACCTAGGGAAAACTCAGTTCTGCCCCAACTGCTTTCCCTCTTTGGCGATGATAAGATAGCATCTGTAACCCCCAAAGATGATTTCTCATTTTGCATTAAATGAGTGTCTGAGAGATAACTAATGCAATCTCTTCCAAAAGAGCCAGGCTTTGCCCTTGAGCATAGTCTCAGGAATGTCACGCATAGATAAGCTATGGCCCTCCAGATCAATTATGTAATATGTATTTCTGTGTATAGTATAGGATTATATTTTTAATATATATTCCTCTGTATAGGTTATACTAGACTACCCGTGACCCGTTGGGTCATTGTTTCAGAGACATTTCCTTGCCAGATTCCTCAATGCCTTCAACAATGGCAGAGCTTCTAATGTTCTGCCTTCACTGGGAAAGTTCTTAAAAATTCAGGGAGATATTCAGAGATGTATCTGCCTTGAAAATAGCCCATGTCGTTCATATTGAACTGTATAGTATAGTCAAACATCAGGAGCTGACCACAGGAAATGTTTTATGACATTTTGTATTATGCCATAAAATGTTTTATGATATGTATAGTCAAAGGCTTTCACGGCCGGAATCCGATGGTTGTTGTGGGTTTTCCGGGCTGTGCGGCTGTGTTCTGGCAGTTCTGGTTCCTAACGTTTCGCCAGTCGCTGTGGCTGGCATCTTCAGAGGACAGGAGCACAGCTAGAAGATTGTAAATGACCCACAGAAGACACACACCCTCTCAGCAGCTATAAACACCAGCAGGAACACACACCCTCCACTTGGGCACAGAGAGAATCTTCTAGCTGTGCTCCTGTCCTCTGAAGATGCCAGCCACAGCGACTGGCGAAACGTTAGGAACCAAAACTGCCAGAACACGGCCACACAGCCCGGAAAACCCACAACAACCATGTTTTATGATAATTTGTATGTCATAAAATGTTTTATGAAATTTGCCAAATTTCAAATTCCAGGGGGGTCATGGGTCCCGCATTTTGGACGCATTCTGTAAGTTAGCCCATTTGAGATACCTTGGTTCAAAAACTGTTGCCCTACAATGCACTGTTTCGCCCAGTTAAAGGTTACACACAGACAAACAGGAGACTTTTACAGTAGTAGTATATAGATATCTAACTTTACTGCCCTCTGTATACTTGGTGCTTGAACTGGGGCGGGGGGGCAGGGAGGAAGAATGATTACAGGGCAATAAACAAATCAGCATCTAAACTCTGTCACAGAAATGGATAAAGGGAGTCACATATAGCTTTTACCAGACACGAAAGGAGAAGCATGCCCCTTTGTTAAAGCATATTCCATTGTTCCCTATGAAACATTCACATAACTATTACATTTACATTTATCACAAACTGAGGTTGAATTGCTTGGTTCCCCTCAATTGAAGACCATGATAACTTCAGGTTTTAGAAAGTCCTTGGACATCATGTTGTCTTCTTGAGTAGGAGCAACTCTTCCTCCTCCTTACTAATCCCTACCCCCCACCCCCACCCTGTTCTTTCAGATTTTAAGCTGCACGGACAAGCTTCCATCCTCTGTTTGTCTCTTCTCCAAGAAAAGATTTGGAGTTGTGTGTCCTATGTTTCTGGATCACTTGAGTACGTAACATTTGATGGATAAATGATGTTTCTTAGAGAAGCCTGGTTCTGGATGGCCACAGCAAGAACACAAGGGTTCTTCAACAGTTTTTCCTTCTCCAAAAAGGATCATCTGACCGCAGAACTTTGCAGGGACAGGTGCCCCTGAAGGATTAGTCTCATGACCTCAAACATTGCACGGTCAGTAGAAGGAGGATGTAGGCTATCTCAGGTAGAGACCTGATCAAGAACATTATGCCCAGACCATGGACCTCAGACCAGCCTTTATCAACTGGGATTCTGCAAGAAATAGAGACTGGGGGAAAAAAATAAACATAGTTGTGTGAATTTCATGTGCTGTGCACTGCCAGCACTCACAAGGGTGGGAATGTTTATGTGCTATAACTCAGCTGCCAATCAACAGCCACTTTGCTGTTGTTATAATCCTTGTAAAACGTGGATTGTGTGGGTAAGAAATGAATTGCATTGTGAAGTTGTCCTATTTTTTGCCATTTTTATGCAGGGGTTCTCTGAGACCTAAACATTATTTCAAGGGCTCCTCCAGGGTAAAAAAGTTGAGAAAGACTGCCTCACTCTTTCATTAGAAAGGTTAAAATCCAAATATGATCATCGAGGCTTTTCTGAATACGGGAGCTGGAAGGGCAAGGAACGGCTTAGAAATTCATTTGTTTTGCATTTCATCGTGATCCAGATCTCGGTTTAGAATGAATGTGTGGACCAGAACACACTCCCATGCTGAATATTGCACTCTTTTGGACTTTGCGATACACTTTGCCATTCAAAGCCTTGCGCCTGCACAAATAGGGAAAACTTGCTCAAAAGCACAGTGCACTGAAGAAAATCCCTTGAAAGGAATCCTTCTATAACAAAACATACCTTTAAAAAAAAACGCATATTTTGGGAGAGAATGAGCCTAAAACGTACATATATTTGGAGAACCATGCACAAAAATGCATGCAATTCTTTGCCGTGTTTTTTTTTAATCACATACTGAAGCCGCAGCAGCAAAATGGCCAGAAAGTGAATAAAACCACACACTAGAGATTCTCCTTTCCATATTTATTAGGGTGAGCAAGTCCATGATTGTGCAGACGCGCTCGTGGGGGTTACTTAGCAACTATCAGAGATGAGGTCGCCCTGTTGGGTTGTCCTAGGCTAGGCCTCACGAGGGCATTGAGGGCTGCACTCCGTTTCTTGAGGCCTGTGGTCTCCAAAGACATGATATTCTCCCTCCTAAAGACTGCCGTGACACTCAGTTGCCCTGAATTTGGCATCTGCTTATGTTTTTCTCCTTGAGTTTTCAGGCAGAGGTCAGGAATAGAGAGACACCTTCCCTGTCATCGGATTACAGAAATGTGAAATAAGTCTTTGTCAGGCCGGTAGAAAAGAAATCTGAGCTGTCATTCCTAATATCATCATGATCCACAGCAGCTGGCTGGGGAGCAAGAAAATATTAATAACAATAATATTAAAAAAAAGGCCGTGGCAGAATAAAGTTGTCTTGTTATTTCCATTTTCATATTATCCGGCATTCCACAAACACCAACCATATTGCCTTTTCTCAGTAGAGACTCTGTCCTGCTAAAAGTGTGGATGGAGTACCCTCTGCTGGCAGGATGGTTGAAATATGGTCGAAGGCGTTGAATAGTTAAAATTCTTCTTCTTGGCGATCACTCGTAGCGGAGTAAGATTGTCTTCCAAGGGTAAATTCTTAACAGTGGATCCGTAAGTGGCTATAAAGGCCAATTCTGGATCCGCACAACCTCCCACAATGAGGGCATAGGTTTCCGGGTGGGAGACGGTCATGATGAGGGTTTGCCTGACTTGCCTTCCTCTTAGCTCATTTCTCCCTTTCGCCCTGTACTCGTGCTTCTTCAAAGTCCGTAGCGCCTTTAATAAAGGCTGACCTCCAACTGAAACGCTCATGAGTTAGGGCTTCCCAGTTCTCAATGCTGATATTACATTTTTTAAAATTAGCTTTGAGAGTATCTTTGAATCTCTTTTGCTGTCCACCAATATTCCGTTTTCCATTCTTAAGTTGGGAGTAAAGTAGCTGCTTTGGAAGACGATGGTCAGGCATTCGAACGACATGACCGGTCCAGCGAAGTTGATGTTGGATGATCATTGTTTCAATGCTGGTGGTTTTCGCTTCTTCTAATCCACTAACATTAGTCCGCCTATCTTCCCAAGTAATTTGCAGAATTTTTCAGAGGCAGCGTTGATTGAATCTTTCAAGAAGTTGGAGGTGGCATTATAATAATAGGCACAGAGCAGATGTAGGCTGGTAGCATCAGTTGGGAGTGTGGTGTGGAACAATGGACACAGGCACTAGAGAAGGATGGAGATTCTGCAAACGTTAGATGTAGTAGGACGCCCACTTGGATCAGTGAGGGATGGTGGACACAGAAATCCAAAACCAGAGATGGACCATAAGTACAGAGACCGTGTTTTCTTGGAAAAAATAAAGGACAAATAAGGATAAAACATTTTAATGGTTCATGGTTATAACTTCGCTTTACAAAGGAAAATTCAAGAGGAAAACCAAGAAAAACTTCACAAACATGCATATACTAATAAAAATATCTAAAATCAAACAGTATATGTACATTTATTTTACAAAGACAATTCAAATTCCATACTTTTCACCTGAATGTGAAAGACTGTGCATTAAGTGGTACCATTTGTACGGTAAAAGTTAAATGACCAGAATAAAGGACAAAAGGGAGTTTTTGAAAAATAAATAAATTTAAAGGGCAGCTTTCTGAAATAAAGGACTGTGGAGTGCTTGGTGCTCTCTGAGCTTGGGTGTTTGCTTGCAGACGTTTCATGACCCAACTAGGTAACGTCATCAGTGCGAGTGAGTGTGGGATTTGCTGCCTGTTTATATACAGTAGCTTGCCCTGCCAGTGTTGGTGGGCTTGTGGTTCTCTCCTTGGTAGTTCCTTGATTAGAGTATTGTTCTCTGCTTTATTGTTTGTCTGGTGTTAATCCCTGTTTATCTGCTTATTCTCTTCTATTGAAATAAAGGACTGTCCATTAAAATAAAGGATGTATAGTCACTGTAACCATAGGACAGCTGGGCTGAATCTGAACAACTTAAGACAGGAGCAAATGAAACTCAAGTAGACCGTTTTGTCAGAACCTCAGAAGTTATCTTAGCATCAAGTTAGGCCCATCTAACTCAATGATTTACATTGGCAGCATTACAAATCATGCTTAATCTTGGTTTTTAATTCACCTATTTTCCTGGTGCATACTATACAGTATATTGACCCATAAACATAGGTGTCAACAGATGGGACAAGGGGGGTAAGAGACAAAGCATGTGTTGTGACATTATGACATCATGATGCAAACTCTACCCTTATGTTCTTGCCTGCGATGTCTCAAAGCACGTATGAAAGAGCACAGTTGATCCTTCTTCCACTTGTGCATATCATCCAAAGCCTGTTTCACTAAATCAGTGCAGCTCTGTCATCTATAGCAGGGGTCCCCAACCTGTTAGGAAGTGGGCCGTGGGGCTCCCGCCTGCAAACCCCCCCTCCCCGGTGCACGCAATTGGCTCCCGCCTGCAAACCACTACCTCCGGTTCGTGGAAAAATTTTCTTCCACGACCGGTCCCTGGTGCTGAAAAGGTTGGGGACCGCTGATCTATAGGATATGAAGAAGAGCATTATCAGAAAGATTTTAATGAACCCAAAGCCCCTTATGGCAGAACATGGACTGTAGGCCCACCCCAAGCCATTTAGGGCTTTAAGGAGGATGGTTGATTGATTGGGGCCAGAAAACAAACACTGCATTAATCTGCAAATGATGGCTGAGATTGAGAAGAACAGCTGGCTAAAGCCACCAAAAATGATTTTATTATTTTATTGATATTTATAATCTGTATGTCTCACTTGTTATTGATAAAACAAGCCGAAAGCACTAGTGGGGATACAATAACTTCAAATCATTTACAACAAACCCATTTTATAATTAAGCCCTCTAATAAATCCCTGCATCTTAACCCCTCCCCATCTCAAAAAGCTTAAAAAGCTGAACATCAATAGCAGAACAGAAAACACAACACCGCAAATTAAACAAAGGCCTGGATGAAGACCCAGAAGTTCAGGCTAAGATTTAAAAGTCACTAAAAAAAAGTAATCATTGCTTAGCTTCAAAGCTGCTCCTCATCTACGTTTTAAATATCAAAAGGAGCCCCACCGAATAAGCATCTTTTTCTCTCTCTTCAATATGTGCCAATTTGACTCTTTCCAAAGCCTCCAATCTCATTTATTTCCATCCTGACATTTCCCATCACAAAAAGTATAAGAGGTTAAGATGTCCAGGTTCCCTAAAGTCCTAGATAATTCAAGATTAAGTCACCAGGGGAACACTAGACAAGGAAAGGAACAAAGAGTGCTGCTGTTTAGCAAAACATTTTGGGATTTTGCATACCGTTCCTCCCTGAATTTTAGTCCAGGACACCAATTTTATTCAAGGAAATCATAGACAGGAATGTTTTGCACCAGCCACTATCTGCTGAAAGAAATTGTTTTGCTTGTTTCAATAGCTCTTGTCTTACAGCAGAGCTTTCCAAACTTTTCATGTTGGTGACACACTTTTTAGACATTTTGCGACTCTTACACTCTTACAGCAGGGCACAAGGCAGGCACTAGGACCTGGGTGGAATCCTGGCAGGGTTCGGAGGCAGCAGCAGCAGCTGCGACACACCCAGACACTGCAGCCGACACACTAACGTGTTTGGAAAGCTCTGTCTTACAGGCTGTAGGTGATCCCAAAGGGCATTCTCAACATTAGCAGGGCCAAATATTCCGGCCATTTTAGGGGGTGAAGGGAACCCCTTTAAAATTGGGCTGATTCTTCCTGAACTAGAAGGCCATAAGGGGCAAAATGTAACTTAACTCTTTTTGTACATCATGTATAACTTAAAGAGGAAGATCAATGCTTCGGCAGTGTTGTGAGCTGGCAGTCTGGAACTACAATGTACAAATCTTATATGAAAATAACTATATTTAGTCTTGATTGAAAAAAATTATCCTACGCAGGAAAGAATACCCACCGTGCTCTCATTCTGTGTCAAGATAGATTGTGCATATTCTTATTAATTATAATTATTGTTATTTATCATGACATTATATGGGAAACTAATATAGATTTGGGTGATATTGACATCAACAGCAACTGTGTCTCCCATAATCATCTTTTTTCTAGCTCAGCAACAATAGAATTAACCTGTCAAAACAGATTACACGATTTGGCAAAGGCCCTTTTCTAAAATCAATCTTTCTCCCTCCCTCCCCACTCCGAACTCCCCATCTCACCTCGACTTGTCCCCTGCCTTAACATACGCAAGAGCTACACACACACACACACACACACACACACACACTCCCATATTTGCAATGGCGGTTTATTGCAGAACATTTTTTTTCCTTCCTGAATGAAGAGGGGGCAAAAGAAAAATGTGCGAAATAATAAACGAGGAATGCATTTCATATCAGTGCCCATTAGATGGAGGAGCAATGGAATGTGTTTGTCCAGGAAAAGGGGCTGTGATTCATTACTTGGGGCTCATCCTCACAGCTCCATCACTAGTAACGGGTTTTTTTTTAAACATGCTCGCATGACCCTGCCTTCCAGTTTTAAGGTAGTGTTTTCCCTCTTCTCCTAACACCATTTTTTGCCATGGATGTAATCCACCACGCTTCAATGATGATATGGTTGATGATCAGGAATGGGCTCTGCCATCTCCTACTGGCTATTTTAGGCTGCTGTGGGAATGACCCCTCTCTTCTGGTCACTAGCCACTGCCTTCCATGGTCATTTGCTCAGGCTACAGGAGGTCCGTATAATTAAAGCTATGGTTTTCCCAGTAGTAATGCATGGCTGTGAGAGTTGGACCATAAGGAAGGCTGAACGCCGAAGAATTGATGCTTTCGAACTGTGGTGCTGGAGAAGACTCTTGAGAGTCCCTTGGACTGCAAGGAGGTCAAACCAGTCAATCCTAAAGGAAATCAACCCTGACTGCTCATGGGAAGGACAGCTGAAGCTCAAATATTTTGGCCACCTAATGCGAAGAGAGGACTCACTGGAAAAGACCCCGATGCTGGGAAAGACTGAAGGCAAAAGGAGAAGGGGACGGCAGAGGATGAGATGGTTAGATAGCATCACCGATGTAATGAACATGAATTTGAGTAAACTCCGGGAGACAGTGGAGGACAGGAAGGCCTGGCATGCTGTGGTCCATGAGGTCACGAAGAGTCAGACACAACTAAACGACTGAACAACAACAACAACAACAGGAGGGACCGAACTCCTAGCTTCCACAGAGGCATCTGCTCCCATAATGCTTTATGAGCACTTTCCAATTAGTAGTAGTAAGTTTCATTATAGCCTTCCCACTCCAAAAGACTTGGTCCAGCCTTACAAGGGTCCCTTGTACACATGGGTTTAACATTGTTTCAGAAAGAATGCTAAATCTTTTTCACACCCAAGTGTAGTACTTTCTTGAAAGAGACCTAGACTACAAGAAAGGGAAAAGATGCATCTGGAATTCTTTTGTGTCTGTATTTTTTTCTGTATAACAAAGTACAGGTAGTCCTCGTTTACCAACCACTTGTTCAGCAACCGTTTGAAGTTATAACAGCACTGAAAAAGGAGACTTACAATCAATCCTCAAAGTTGTGGCCGTCGCAGCGTCCCCGCGGTCATGTGATCGCCATTTGCAACCTTCACAGCCGGATTCCGACAAGCGAAGTCAATGGGGAAGCTGGCAGGAAGTCGCAAATCACGGTCACATGATGTCATGCTTAACGACCTGCAGTGATTCGCTTAACGACTGCAGCTGGAACTGACAAACTGACATTGTAAGTTGGGCGCAGTTACATGACTTTTCACTTTATGACTGTGTCGCTTAGCGATGGACTTGCCGGTCCCAAATGTGGTCAGTCAGTAACAACTACCTTTAATGCATTACATCTATCTGTCTGTCTGTTTTCACCCTCCCTTTGTCCTACTTCAGGTTTCAGCCTCGCTCATCCACACGGTTTCTTGGAAGATTATCAGTCTTATTTTCAGGTAACAGAGTTAGCAATGAACTCAGGAATGTCAAACAAAGCAAAAGCTTGCCTACGGAATCTAAAGTTGGTCCAAGGTTCAAGAGCCGGGTCAAGGTTGGCAGCCAGTCCAAGGGTCTAAGGATCAAGAGTGAAACTCCTACACAGGGATCACACCTGAGCTAGACGTTGTTTCCAGCAAAGAGAACAGAGGCAGCCAAGCCTCTTATATAGGCTGCAGCCAACTGCCACTCATCGGAATGTTTACTCTGTTACTTGGTGAATAACCTAACAGAAACTCTGTTCTGCCCTCTTTCTACTGGGCCATGCCCTCCAAACAGTCACTTATACCCTTGTCATCTCCCATATAGACTACTGCAATGCACTCTACATGGGGCTACCCTTGAGGAGTATCCGGAAGCTTCAAGTGGTCCAGAATGCGGCCGCGCGGAGAGTTATTGGGGCCAGAAGATCGGCACATGTGACACCTCTGCTGCGCGAGCTGCATTGGGTACCAGTTTGCTTCCAAGGTGTTGGTTATCACCTTTAAAGCCCTACATGGCATAGGGCCAGGGTACCTGAGGGACCGTCTCATTCCCAGAACATTGACCCGTCCCACCCGATCAGTCAGAGAGGGCTTGCTACGGACCCCATCGACTAAAGAGTTCCATCTAGCGGGGTCCAGAAGGCGGGCCTTCTCTGCAGTAGCGCCCGCCCTTTGGAACATCTTACCCCCAGAGATGAGGCGGGCTTCCTCGCTCCCGACCTTCTGAAAAGACTTAAAGACCTGGTTCTGCCGGCTTGCCTGGGAGGGAAATGCCAACAGTTCCTCTTGGGGATGGCTGGTCCCATGAAACCCCTCCAGTATTACCGTCTTTCACACCTTTTATGCTTGGATTTTATATTATTTATTAATATTATAAATTTCTATTTATGTTTTTAACTATGTTTTATTGTGAACCGCCCAGGGTCCCCGATGGGGGAGATGGGCAGTAATACAAATTTAAACAAACAAATAAATAAATAAAATAAATGACACCCTTTGTGCGGCATCTGCGGGTAATTTATGTGTATGTGTGAGCTAGGAAGCACAGGGTGGGCTGTATATTGTCTGCAGTGGGTAATGTGACAAGGAGAGAAGAGAGAGCGTGCTTAGAATGGAGCAACTGACAACCTTCGAAGCCGCTGCCCAACTGTATCTCCCATACATAGCAATGCATTGGGAGGATTTCATACAGAATTTTGATTCTCTGCAACTCCTGGCCAGTTCCGGGTTGTTCTCTCTTTTGCTGGCTTCTTCCCCCACACCAAATTTCGTCCTGTTATATTTTCTATTTGCAGGAACCTCAAGAAGATGAAGTTAGATCAGCATTCGAATCCTTTCCAAGTCAGAATTGATGGAATATCTACAGAAGTATGACAAGCAACAGAAGAAGAACCCAACTATGCCAGCAAATCTGGAGATCAGCACAGTGGCCAATATTGTAAGACAGAGCTTTCCAAACTTTTCATGTTGGTGACACACTTTTTAGACATGCATCATTTCATGACACTCTCTTACAGCAGGGCATCATTTCGCGACACACTCTTACAGCAGGGCACAAGGCAGGCACTAGGACCTGCGCAGAATCACAGCAGGTTTGGAGGCAGCAAGGCACAAGGCAGGCACTAGGACCTGCGCGGAATCCTGGCAGGGCTCAGAGGCAGCAGCAGCTGCGACACACCCAGACACTGCAGCCGACACACTAACGTGTCCCGACACACAGTTTGGAAAGCTCTGTTGTAAGACTACATATTAATACTAGAGAAAGGAGACTTAACAGAATGTGCAAACTATTGTACAATATCCTATTTCGCATGCAGGCAAAATAATGCATCTGAGACAGATGAGAGCCCTACATGGGAAGGGAGATGCCAGATGTTCAAGCCACGTTTACAAAAGGCCATGGTGCAAGAAACATTATTGCTGATGCACGCTGGATAATTGAGAAAACCAAAGAATACCCAAAAGAAGTCAGTGTGTGCTTCATTGATTATAGAAATGGCTTTGATTGTACTGGCCGTGTCAACTGTGGAATGTCCTTAGGAAAATGGAATTCCCAAAACATCTCATTGTCCTCATGCAAAACCGGTACACGGGACAAGTAGCTAAAGTCTGGGGAACTTGGAGAAACAGATTGGCTCCAGGTTGGCAAAGGAGTACGACAAGGCTGTATGCTCTCCCCTTATTTATTCAACCTCTGAGCTGAATTGAAGGAGGCTGGACTGGAAGAAGATGGACTCAGTGTTAAAACTGGAGGAAGAAAGATCAATAACCTGCTCAGTGCTGATGGCACCACTCTGATAGCTGAAAATGCAAATGATCTGCAAGCTCTAGTAATGAAAGTTAAGGAGCCCAGTGAAAAAAGGGGACTAAGATTAAATAGAAAGAAGTCCTAACTAATGATAACAAGCACAGCAACCCACCTTAGAACTGACAATGAAGATTCTGAAATGGTGGATAGATTCTGCCCTTTAGGATCCACTATCAGCGTTAATTAAAGCTAATTAATAATTAATTAAATAAGTTAATTAAAGCGTTAATAAAAAAAGCAGGGGCGTGGTGGCTCAGCGGGTAAGACACCAGGCTTGTCGATCGGAAGATCGCAAGTTCGGAGGTTCGAATCCCTAGCCCCGCATGATGGAGTGAGCTCCCGCACTCGCCCCAGCTCTTGCCAACCTAGCAATTCGAAAGCATGCAAATGCAAGTAGATAAATAGGTACCACTTTGGTGGGAAGGTAACAGCGTTCCACGCGTGTCATGCGGCCACATGACCGTGGAAGCGTCTTCGGACAGCGCTGGCTCTTCGTCTAACAAACAGAGATGAGCACCGGCCCCTAGAGTCGGACACGACTTCACAAATGTGCGGGGGGAACCTTTACCTTTACCTTTTATCAGCGTTAAAGGAATCAATAGTCAAGAAATATGCCACAGAGAAGCACTGGCGAGGGTAGCAATGAAGGCCTTGGAACAGATATTCAGATGCCGTGATGTGTCAATACTTACAAAGAACAGAATCCTGCAGACAATGGTTTGCCACAGAGGGAGCAAAAGTTGAACTTTGAAGAAGCAGGATACAAAGAGTATTGATATTTTTGAACTTTGCTGTTGGAGAGGACTCCTGAGAATGCCGTGGATAGCCAAGAAAACGAAGAAATAAATCATAGGACAAATCCATCCAGAGTTCTCAGCTGAGGCACAAATGACAGGCTCAAATTGTTATATTTTGAACATATTTGTTTATTTATTTGTTCAAATTTCTATCACCGCCCATCTCCCCCGACGGTATTATGTTCACATATTATGTGAAGACCCAGCTCCCTTGAGAAATACATACTTGCTGGAAGAGATGGAAGAAAGGAGAAGAAAAAGAAAAAGAAGTCCCCCTTGGGGGAGTGGGCGGTGATCAATCTAATAAATAAATAAATAAAGACAACCAGCAGCAAGTGGATGGACCCAGTTGCCATGCCAACGGGGGCAACTGACATCGGGAGATCTGAAGGGCCAGTTTAGGAACAGATCGTCCTGGAGAAGGTTGTTGTGGGTCTTCCGGGCTGCGTGGCCGTGTTCTGGAAGTTGTGGTTCCTAACGTTTCGCCAGCATCTGTGGCCAGCATCTCCAGGGTCCTGGAGAAGGTCTATCGACCTGTATATGATCACTGAGTGTCAATGCCAACTTGATGGCACATAATCAATCAATCTGTTCAGATTTTGGAGATTTATCACACTGATGGTCAGGCGAATGGACTCCAGAACCCCTTTTCATTATTTCTTTCCAATATTCTATTGGGCTGGTAAGAATAAAAAAATGAAGGTTGATTGAAGCTGGAAAAGAGTGTCAGGTTCTACCAGCGGAATATAGCCGGTTTTATCACCATTAGGGGCATTACAGGTTTTCACCAAATTTGTCATTATTTATGCCACTTATTTCTAAATATTTGCATGTGAGCATTATTACTCTCCTTATCTGTGGTGGGAGGAGAGCACCATTTTGCATACTCCACTCCAATTGTGATGGTACTAGGTGCTGTGGAGATGGCCACTAATCACAATTGTATTCACCAGCTACTTCCAGGTACTGTTGCCACCGAGGTCAAAACTAGAGTCCTTGGTCACTTCCTGGACTTTCCTGCTCTGGCTGTGATAGCCCTAGTTGCTATGACGACTGTTGCTATTATGTGTGGGCAAATCTTACTTCCATGATTCCAAAACATCTCCCTAGCATAGCTGGCTAAGGAATTCTGGGAGTTGAAGTCCACACATCTTAAAGTTGCTGAGGTTGAGAAACACTGCTCTAGCAACTTCTGTGCTTCTTCCATCTTCTTAACTATACTACAGGTAAGCATGTCTTCTCCCACCAGGCAAGCAAATGACTTATGAGGGAACAGTTGGGAAAGGACCAAGAAAATCATCCTGCTGGAAATCTGGGGCAAGGTGAGGATCCAGCAAAAGCTGAGGTCCCGCCCCACAATATAAGATCATTAAGGCATGGGTATCTTCAAGTCTGCCAGTCTAAAGGACAGGTACCACTATGAGCATCTTACTGCCCAGACAAGACCGGTGAATATGGGTGAGCTTTTATTTATTTATTTATTTATCAATCAATCAATCAATCAATCAATCAAACTTCTATCACCGCCCATCTCCCTCCACCGGAGGGACTCTGGGCGGTTTACAACAAAATAGTAGAAACAAAAAACATAAAATATACATAGAAAATAAAAATACAAATTATAAAACAAGATTAAAATCCAAGAGGCAAGAGTGGTAAAAAGATCTAACTCAATCCAACGTAGGAGAGGAGCTCTCTAAGGTATTAGCCATCCCCAAGAGTGACTATTCCTTCCTTGGTCCCAAGCAAGGCGGCAGAGCCAGGTTTTCAGGTTCTTCCAAAAGGTCAGGAGCGAAGGGGCTAATCTCACCTCCGGGGGCAAGTTGTTCCACAGGGCGGGAGCTACTGCAGAGAAGGCGCGCCTCCTGGACCCCGCCAGATGGAACTCTCTTATAGATGGGGTCCGTAGCATGGCCTCTCCGCATGATCGGGTGGGACAGGTGGATGTATTGGGGATGAGGCGGTCCCTCAGGTAACCTGGCCCCATGCCATGTAGGGCTTTAAAGGTGATAACCAACACCTTGAATTGGACCCGGAAGCAAACTGGTACCCAATGCAGCTCACGTAACAACAGTGTTATATGTGCCGATCTAGGGGCACCAGCAATGGCCCATGCAGCTGCATTCTGGACCAGCTGAAGCTTCCGGATACTCTTCAAGGGTAGCCCCATGTAGAGCGCATTACAGTAGTCTATATGGGAGATAACAAGGGCATGAGTGACTGTTCGAAGGGCCTCCAGATCCAGGAACGGGCGTAACTGGCGCACAACACGAAGTTGTGCAAAAGCCCTTCTGGCCACGACTGCCACCTGCTCTTCGAGCAGGAGTCATGAGTCCAGGAGGACACCCAGATTCCGCACCGGATCTGTCTGGGGCAGTGCAACCCCATCCAGAACCAAAGATGATAATGTCCCAGATGGGGCAGAGCCATTAATCCACAGCTACTCCGTCTTACCAGGGTTCAGTTGAAGCCTGTTGGACCCCATCCAGGCCCCTACAGCCCCCAGGAACCGAGAAAGGGCAGACACAGCATCACTTACCTCACCCAGGACAGAGATATATAGCTGAGTATCATCAGCATATTGATGATATCTTATCCCATGGTGGCAGATGATCTCACCCAGTGGTTTCATGTAAATGTTAAACAGGAGTGGAGAGAGAACCGAACCCTGCGGCACCCCACAAAGGAGGGGTCGAGGGTTGGATCTCTCACTCCCTATCACCACCGATTGGGACCAGCCCTGGAGGAAGAAGGTGAACCAGTGCAAAACCATGCTGCCCACCCCCAACTCCCTGAGCCGACCCAAAAGGATACCATGGTCAATGGTATCGAAAGCCGCTGAGAGGTCAAGAAGAGCTAGGATGGATGCACTGCCTCCATCCCACTCCCGCCAGAGATCATCCATAAGTGCAACCAATGCTGTTTCTGTCCCATATCCAGCCTGAAACCTGACTGAAAGGGGTCTAGATAACCCGTTTCATCCAGAATCCTCTGGAGCTGCAGCGCCACCACTTTCTCAACCACCTTCCCCATAAAGGGAAGGTGGGAGACTGGGCGAAAGTTGTCCAGTACCATACGGTCCAGTGATGGTTTCTTGAGAAGGGGGTGCACCAATGCCTCATTAAAGGCAGTTGGAAACACCCCCTCTCTCAAGGATGCATTGACCATCACCTGGACCCAACCACATGTCACCCCCCTAGCTGCTTTCACCAGCCAGGAGGGGCAGGGATCTAGATCACAAGTGGTGGCGTTTGCTACTCGAAGGATCCTGTCCACTTCCTCAGGTCCAACAGGATCAAACCGTTCCCAGATAACTGGGTAAATCCATTCCTCCGGTATCTCCCCAGACTCTATCTCACGCCTGGAGTCGAACTTGGAATGGATCCGAGCGATTTTGTCCTGCAGATGCATAGCAAATTCCTCTGCATGGCCCTGTAGGTGGGTCTCAAGACCCACCTTCCCCAAAAGGGACCGAGTGATCTTAAACAGGGCCATTGGGTGGCATTCTGCGGATGCAATAAGAGCGGAGAAATATTGACGTTTCGCTGCTCTTACCGCCACAAGGTAGACCTTAACAGCGGCTCTAGCTTGTGTTCTGTCGGGTCCGGACCTTGTTTTTCTCCAGCGGCGCTCTAGACGTCTCTTAATCCTCTTCAAAAACCTCAACTCCTCCGTGAACCATGGGGAGTGTTGGGTTTGATGGGCCAAGAGAGGTCGCATAGGCGCGATCCTGTCCAAGGCACCAGTCACCTCCCTATTCCAGGTAGTGGCCAGTGCCTCCACTGGACCGTGCAGCAGATCCTCAGGTATGACCCCCAGCTCCCTCTGAAACCCTTCAGGGTCCATCAGTCGCTGGGGGCGGACCAATCGAATAGGTCCAACCTCTGTGACACCGTACTGTACTGGTCAGTGACCGTAATAAACCAGAATGAATGAATGAAAAATGACACTGTCAGCCCCACTAGGTAGAGCAGACCATGAAATCAACTCCACAAGAAGGCTAAAACGACTTTTTTTGAGATGGACTCTAAGAACAGAATCTTGCAAGTCTGATCATGCTGGACCTCCTCCTCCTTCTTATACTTCAGTGAATTAGGGAGGCGTCTGTCTGAGCCACTTCCAAATGTTATCTAGACATTCTGGACTTAAAAATACTTTAGCCCCTTTTGCCTAGGCAACAACTTTTGCGGATCTCCATTAAGGTCATATTCCTTATTCTCTACAGCAGAGCTTTCCAAACTTTTCATGTTGGTGACACACTTTTTAGACATGCATCATTTCGTGACACACTCTTACAGCAGGGCACAAGGCAGGCACTAGGACCTGTGTGGAATCACAGCAGGTTTGGAGGCAGCAAGGCACAAGGCAGGCACTAGGACCTGCGCAGAATCCTAGCAGGGCAGGTTTGGAGGCAGCGAGGCACAAGGCAGGCACTAGGACCTGCGTGGAATCCTGGCAGGGCTCGCAGGCAGCAGCAGCCACGACACACCCAGACACTGCAGCCGACACACTAACGTGTCCCGACACGCAGTTTGGAAAGCTCTGCTCTACAGACACCACCTTCATAAGAGACAATAGAAAAGCCAGAAGACCAGAACACCTCCTTGCCAGTAATCAACACCCAGATATGCAAACATTAACACCAGGATTAGCACCAGAGGAACAATCAAACCGCACAATATACCCTAATCAAGGAACTATTAACTCAGTCAATCAACCAAGCAGCAAACAACAGCCCAATCAAGGAACTACCAAGGAGAGAACAACACCTCCACCAACACAAGCAGGACAAGCCATGGTATATAAACAGAGAGCAAGTCCCACTCCCTTTTCACACTGAAGATGTTGCCTAGCCTGGCAATGAAACGTCTGCAAGAAAACAACAAGGCTCAGAAAGCACCAAGGACTCCACAGACACCACCTCCACAGGGCACACATTCTGGGATAGTAAACCATAGTTTGTTGCTGTCCCAGTTGGGAACTTGAAGAAAGGGGAAGTGAATACCTCCATCATCAAGGCCGACTAGTGATTTCATTCTGAATTCTGTTACGATTCCATGCTTCTGTGGTTTCTGCCAGCCCATATTCCAGTGCCATATTCCATACAACACTCAGTATTTGTGTGTTTTGAGTAGCTAAAGGAAAACATAATAATGACATTCTTAAACGTGGATGATCATTTCAACTGTAAGTACCACAACATGTGTACTTAACAGAGTGCTCAAAATACAGTAACTTACTGTAATATAAATCTGTTTATTATAGTCTTTGAACAGATGCTCAAAATACCATCTTGCCAGTTTCAAGATGTGTTGTTGTTGTTGTTGTTGTTATTATTATTTAAATTTATATGACCACCCATCTCCCCCAATCGGGGGACTCTGGGCGCCTTACAATAAAAACATGTAATGTTATACTGTTACTGGTTTGAGATGGGCGGCTATACAGATCAAATCAAATCAAATCAAACCAAATAAATAAATAAATAAATCGGCATTTGGAAAAGCCTACTACAGTCCATTTGCCTTCTGCAGACTAGGACTCTTTTTGGTTTGTATCTATGCCTCCTGTTATGTCCCATCAACTCCATATAATCTCAGTGAGTTGGTTTTTGTTTTCCTCCCCAACGTCTTGTAGACTTCTGATTTCTCAATTGAGGTGGATGATGAAGATGAAGATGATGATGATGTGCCGTCAAGTTAGTATCAACTCTTAGCAACCATATAGGCAGTTTTTGTCCAGGATGAAATGTCCCCAACCTGGTCCTTCAAACTTTCCAACAGTGCAAACATCACTGCTGTGATTGAGCCCATTCACCTTGCTGTTGGTCATCCTCTTTTTGCTTCCACCTTCCCGACATTACAGACTTCTCCAGAGACCCAGTTGAGGTGCCTTGATGTATTTCCTCTTTGCCTGGTCAAGCCTGGGAATGCTGTTCCTGGGTGTCTCACCCTTCCCTTCTGCATTTTTGCTCCCTTTGGCACAGGCCAAAGCAAGTATCAAGGGAGACCAAGATCCAAGTGTCTCAGGCTTACTGCTGCAAAGGATGGAGGTCCTGAGATCCTCCAAGAAATGGCGGAGGCTCATGAGAGATGTTTGTGGGGAGAGATGCTGGAGATATAGGAGCAGACTAGCTCTTCTAACTTCCCCAAACCAGTACTTCCCATCAATTAAACTTTTTGAACAGGCAGCCCCAAGTAGAGGACATTACAGCAGTCTAGTCTGGAAGCTGAGGGTCAGCGACCGAGACTAGCCAATATCCAAACATTTTAAACCACAATACAAGTTCATCCCTGCATAAAAAGGATGGAAAGTAAGTCCCCCACCCCACCCCCTGCTGTAGTGAAACAATTAAGCTTCTCTGCAGGGATAGCGCTGTGCAGATCTTTCAGCAGGAGGGCTGGGAGCTAAGGAAGAGGAATGAATTACCCTGATTTGGTGTTCTCGCCTGCTGCCTGCATTTCAGAATCACATCACCCCAAAGCGTGCCTGATAAATAAATAGCCATCTTAGGCAATCTCCTCTGTTTAAAAACTAATCACATTTGAAGTAATGAGAGGGAAGAAGATGGAAGGCTAAGGGTTCCCCCACCCCACCCCTCTTATTTACTACACAATCATTAGTAAATAAGAAGCACAATTTCTTAAAAGAAGGGAGCATGAAAAATGTAAAAAGTAAGGTGGTTTTCTTAACTTTTTCCCCCACTGTTTAAAATTAGCAACATTTAGTAGCTAATATTTAAGGGGCGTGGTGGCTCAGTGGGTAAGACACCAGGCTTGTCGATGGGAAGATCGCAAGTTCGGAGGTTCGAATCCCTAGCCCCGCGTGACGGAGTGAGCTCCCACACTCGCCCCAGCTCTTGCCAACCCAGCAATTCGAAGGCATGCAAATGCAAGTAGATTAATAGGTACCACTTTGGTGGGTAGGTAACAGCGTTCCGCGTGCGTCACACCGGCCACATGACCGCGGAAGCGTCTTCGGACAACGCTGACTCTTCGGCTAACAAACGGAGATGAGCACCGGCCCCTAGAGTCAGACATGACTGCACAAATGTGCGGGGGGAACCTTTAGCTTTTTTAGTAGCTAATATAAAGAGGAAGGGAGAGGTAGAAAGGCCTAGAAATAAGAATCCAAACCTCAAATCTTTGCAGAAATTGGAAAAAAATGACCCACTCTCATTTGAGGAACATTTTTGTAATTTTAGCAGAAAAGCAAGCAATGCCAACTCTTTTTTTATTTGTTTAATCATTTATTCACTGTATTTATAATCCGCCACAATCTGAAAGGATTCGGGAAGGCTAACAACAAGATAAAAACCAAAATTAAAATAACACAAGGGGGAAAAAAGGGGGAAATATTACAGTATTACATTTAGCATAAAAGATAAACTTATATATTTTTAAGGAGGATGGTTTAAAAAATCTCAGAACTGCTGCCATATTTTTGCACTACTGCACTTTTAGCATCAGCCCCATTATAAGCCAAAGAGGCAAGCTCTGGGTCAGCTGTCAAGACAGCTAGCCTTTTTAGCTTTCAGAACAATAGTATAGAACAGTGTTTGTCAATCTCTGTGTGGACTTCAACTCCCAGAATTCCCAGCTGCCTGGGGAATTCTGGCAGTTGAAGTCCACACATCTTAAAGTTCCTGAGGTTGAGAAATACTAGTATAGAATGCCAGATCTTTCTACCAAAATGCTAGAATATAGTGTGGAATGAGGCTAGATGATGTCTCAGTAGCAACCCACCACTTCACTTCAGGGCTCTTGGCTAGAGTGATTCTGCAGCTCTTTTTTTTCACCCTTTGAGCCAGGGCTGACTCCTGGTGACTGCCTGGACTAGTCCCTGCAGTTTTCTTGGCAAGATTTTTCAGAAGTGGTTTGCCCTTGACTACTTCTTCGTAGGGCTGACAGAGAACGACGGGCCCAAGGTCATCCAGTTGGCTCGGCGACTAAGGCGGGACTGGAACTCACGGCCTCCTGGTTTGCCATTGGCTCCTTACTAGGGCTGAGAGAGAGTGACCGGCCCAAGGTCACCCAGCCGGCTTTCATGCCAAAGGCGGGACTAGAACTCTCAGTCTCCTGGTTTGCCATTGGCTCCTTCCTAGGGCTGAGAGAGAGGGACCGGCCCAAGGTCACCCAGCCGGCTTTCATGCCTAAGGCGGGACTAGAACTCTCAGTCTCCTGGTTTGCCGTTGGCTCCTTCCTAGGGCTGAGAGAGAGTGACCGGCCCAAGGTCACCCAGTTGGCTCGGCGACTAAGGCGGGACTGGAACTCACGGTCTCCTGGTTTTTAGCTCGGTGCCTTTAACCACTACACCTCTCACAGGCTAGACTGGGAAAACACACACCAGTCCAGAATGTGGCAACAGGTAATCATTTCAGTGCTGTTCAGAAAAGTATATGGATGAGTCCATGAAGTCACGGGAAGACAGACTTGACTTGAGGACATTTTCCCCTTTTAATCAATTGTGGAAGCTTTTATTTATGCTGAAAGCAAAATCTACCCCAGCCATTCTAGCTTTGGTGGAAGGACTTATTTGCATCAAACAAGAGTTGAGTCCTTTCAGTAATAGGGAATCAGCAGCAATCAAGAAGCGGGGAACGTCTGAAGGGCCAAAAGATTAGCTTTAATCTCAGTCCAAGCCGTTATAGTCAAGGGTGATCTTCCCCTGCATTCTCGGGCGGCTCGGAGAAATATTTGGTCAGCTTATTCCAACCATCTTCGACAGGCTTGTTCCCCTAAAACTTCTAAAGGCCAGAATTTTTCCCCGTATCACAACACAGTGGCTTGCCTCTCTACCACACTCACATAAAAGCACTTCTCAGTTTGGCAATTTTAAGCATTTTTCTAACGCCATTATGTTTTCCTTTGATATTTTCACAGAAGTTTGACTTGATGGTAGCAGTCATGTCTGTGTCTGCATTTTTCTAATTAGACATAGAGCAAGAGAGTGAAGGGGGTCTTCCTTCCTTCCTTCCTTCCTTCCCTCCCTCCCTCCCTCCCTCCCTCCCTCCTTTTTCTCTCTCAGCTCCTTCCTTCTTTCCTTTCTCTCTCTGTTTCCTTCCTTCCTTCCTTCCTTCCTTCCTTCCTTCCTTCCTTCCCTCCCTCCCTCCCTCCCTCCCTCCCTCCTTTTTCTCTCTCAGCTCCTTCCTTCTTTCCTTTCTCTCTCTGTTTCCTTCCTTCCTTCCTTCCTTCCTTCCTTCCTTCCTTCCTTCCCTCCCTCCCTCCCTCCCTCCCTCCCTTTTTCTCTCTCAGCTCCTTCCTTCTTTCCTTTCTCTCTCTCTGTTTCCTTCCTTCCCTCCCTCCCTCCCTCCTTCCTTCCTTCCTTTTTCTCTCTCAGCTCCTTCCTTCTTTCCTTTCTCTCTCTCTGTTTCCTTCCTTCCTTCCTTCCTTCCTTCCTTCCTTCCTTCCTTCCTTCCTTCCTTCCTTCCTTCCTTCCCTTGTAGCCTGTGGATTCAGGAACTTTTTCTTCTCACCCAGACTGGAGTAAATGTTGTTACAGCCATAATGTATGTATTTATTTATTTGTTAGACTGATATGTTACTCCAGTGAACAGTGTCTCTGAGCAGCTCAAATACTTCATTCAATAATCGGGATAAGAGATTCAAAATCACGATAGCCATAACAACCACAGGAATAATTAATCCAAGAAAAAGAAAAAAAACAACAGTGCCAGAAAATCCCATGACGAATGAACATTGCTATAAGGGAAGAATTATCCCATCTTTCTGACCTCAAAGGCTGGCTGAGACACTCAGGTTTATTATTTGGCTTCATGGAAGGCCAAATGTGTAGGTACAGTCTGATCTAGGGGAAACTATTCCAAAGAAGGAGGCCATGATGGAGAAGACCCACTCCCAAAGTTGCTGTAGACCAGTGTTTCATAACCTTGGCAACTAATGGTTCTTCCCTATTTCCCTCCAGGTCATCTCCCTGATGCTCTATAGCAGCGTTTCTCAACCTTGGCCACTTTAAGATGTCTGGACTTCAACTCCCAGAATTCCCCAGCTAGCATGCTGGCTGTGGAATTCTGGGAGTTGAAGTCCACACATCTTAAAGTGGCCAAGGTTGAGAAACACTGCTGCAGATGGTGTTCCGTTTTGTTGGGAAATTATGGGGGGTAATTCCCAAGTTCATTTACCCCCCAGCATGTATCAATCCCTATTTCTAGATCAGAGCAAGCACCTATGCCACTCAATACAGCTAGCCAAAAATAATATAGCTTGATGTTTGTTTGTTTGTTTATTAAAAATAAGCAAATATAAAAAACAACTGGCAAAAACAGGGTAAAAGGCAGGAAGTGAGAGAGAAAGACATGGACAACAGAGAAGAATTTACATTATCTATATCAAAAGAAGGGACAGAACTTCTTGGAACCCCTGAAATCAATCCTGTGGGTAATTAGCAGGGATAATCCCAAAGGGAAAGCCCTTTGGTTATTCCAATTTTTACCTTTTTGTGTAACAGCAGCACAGTAGAGATGGAAAGTAGGACACCAGGTGATCCCTTCCCTATCCTGCTCCATGAAGGAAACAGATTGGTGGATGGGGATGATGTATCTAACCACCCTAAGGGAAGGACTAAGAGAGAGACCACCATCTTAGTTGTAATCCAACAGGCAGAAACCAATGGGCAAAGGTGGTCTTGAAGACACCCAGGTCCTAAGCCAAGTTAACACCTACAAAATGGAGGCTTCTGCTCCAGTCAGATACATGTTGAATTTGATATATTGTTAGAATTGGGCAGAGCTTCCACCACACCGTTTCAGCCACCATCTCAACTTTTCTGACCATACCCTGTGGAACACCCCTGTCAAACATCATCTATAAGCCTATGCTAATAAGAACAACAAGAACAACATCTTTAAAAATCCTGGGATGACTGTTTAAAATGGCATTTCAAATAGGCTGACCATATTTCCTTGAGACAAAAACGGGACCCTAACCTACCCACGGCTCGCCGGACAAAGTGGGCGTGAGTGCGCGTGCCCGCCCGCCCGCCCACCCGCACGCACGCACACACTCCGTCTAACAGCCTTGCCGGCAGCACGGTCCCTGCGGCGCCCCGGCAAACGGGGTGGGTGGACGCTCTCTCATTGAGAACGGGACAAAATGGACATTTTTATTAAAACAACGGGATGGTCGGGAATTGTTTAAAAAACGGGACTGTCCCGTTCAAAACGGGACGTATGGTCAGCCTGATTTCAAATTGTGTGATATGCTTTATTTTTGAGAGTTGTGTAGGGCATAAAAAAGCCAGTGTCTATTTTTTTTTTAAACTGGAAGGGAATAGGAATCCCGGAAATGGGGCCAGGGCAAAACAATTGTTCTGCCTTTCAATGTTCTTGTATTTATTACAGATTTATTTGTAATAAATCTGTAATAAATTATAAATCTGTAATAAAGAATCAGGAGGTTTTCTAATTTCTACACGCAGCCTTTAGCAGCAATGAGGGCTAAAGGTAAAATACAGTTTAGGGAAATAAAGAAGAACAAGAATCAAGCCATAGGTTTTAGCAGTGCTAAAATATGTTTGGACTCCTTCCCCCCACACAGTCCTAGGTGTTTTTTTCCTAATTTCCTATGTTCCCGCAATACAATTCGCTGGTGCCAGGGGTCCCCCCTTTTCCCAGAGGAGAAAGCTGATAAAGGAAGGGAGAAGCAATCTTCGAAAAAGAAAAGAAAAGGGAAACTCACAGCCAAGCGCCTCGTCTGCCATTTTGGGGAGGTGGAAGAAATCCAAGGCTGGTGGACTTGGCAGAGCCTGTTTCCATCCCAGACCGCAGGTGCTCTCCAAGATGTGGTTATGGCAACAACATAAATGACGGATAATTGCTTTTGTGACAACTTGCCAATTAAATTAGACTCAGCAGAATAACATAATGACAATTTGTTATGCTCTGGTGGGCATGAACATACCCATCATAATTAAATGCCATGACTGAATTGGAAGGTGGCTTTATCCAAGAAGATATAACCCCAATTCCCACCCTGTGAAATATTATAGGTTTGGGCTAGATATTTAATTTCAGGAGGATAATAGCATTAGCACACAGTGGAATGAGCTTAAGCAGTGTTTCTCAACCTTGGCCACTTTAAGCTGTGTGGACTTCAACTCCCAGAATTCCCCAGCCAGCATTGCTGGCTGGGGAATTCTGGGAGATGAAGTCCACACAGTTTAAAGTGGCCAAGGTTGAGAAACACTGGCTTAAAATGTGCTCCATTGAGACAGGAGGGACCGTGGGAAACAGGCAGGTCCAGACACACCAAGGGACTGCCACCTCACTCACCCGCAGTGGGTTTGTTGCAACGCACGGGGTGTGCAAGCCAGAGAGGAAGAAAGCAGAGGGGAGCACCCGATGAGGAAAGCTTGCCAGGCTTTCGAGCAACTACCCTTCTGTTTAAGGTGCGGTTTGTGCAAGAAAGAATTTAAGCCAGACTTTAAGACAGCGGCATGTTCAGAATGCGCCAGGTTGTAAATTCCCCCGACCAAGCAAACGTGCTGAAACCACCACATTATGGCTGAGTTCACGCAGGTTTAAGCCAGGTCCACTGAAGTCCTAGCAAATGCATTTGGCACAATGCAAATAACCTTGGTTAGGGACTGGGCTTGGGAGGTGGCTTAAGGGGTTGTGAGCGTATGGCACAAATGGGTAATTCAATAACCCACCACAGCAGGTGAATCATCAGCCTCCCATTTTATTTGCCTTGCTTTTCATGGCTTACCATGAAACCTAGAGTAAGGCAAAAGGATCCATCAAAGAAAATTACAACACACCCGGGATTGAAACAAATAAATGTTCAGGGGCCCATCCCTTGGAGTGGAGGTTGAGAAACGCTGGACAAGACCTCTGGCTAACTCAGGAAGAGAGAATGTGGAAAGGTCATTTTCCTAGACCTAAATAACTCAATTTATTTATTCATCAATTTTACCTAACCTGGTATCTGCAGATTCCCTGTGTCTATTTCAAAGGAAGGATTGCGTAAGTTTCTAGTCCTTCTAAATCCTAACATGTACAAAAAAAATAGGCATTATTTTTCCTAAGTATTTTAACCTGCAGTCTCCATTCAGTGCTTTTAGCCAATTAATGGTACCATGGCAGCCAATGACATTCATTCATTCATTCATTCATTCATTCAATTCATTCATTCGAATTTACAGGTAGTCCTTGACTTACGACCACAATTGGGACCGGAACTTCCATCACTAAGCAATGTGGTTGTTAAGTGAGTCACACCCAATTTTACAGCCTTTTTTGCCATGGTCATTAAGTGAACCTGGCTTCCCCCATTGACGTTGCTTGTTGGAAGGCCCCTGGGAAGTTCGCAAATGGTGATCATATGACCCCCGGGACACTGCAACCGTTGTAAATACATGCCGGTTGCCAAGCACCTGAATTTTGATCACATGACCGTGGGGATACTGTGGCGGTTGTATGAGGACCAGTCATAAGTCACTTTTTCCAGCACCATCGTAACTTCAAATGGTCATTAAACGAATGGTTGTAAGTTGAGGACTACCTGTAACAGCCATCCAATTCCAATGGACATGCACATTCCCTGTTGATTGAAGAAGCTTCCAGGTTCACTTTGTACCAGAAAAACTTTTTTAAAAAATTTGGTTTCCTGGTCCTTAATAATTGTTGCTGAACAAAAAAATAAAATAAAATAAAATAATAAAATAATAAAATAAAATAAAATAAAATTAAAATAAAATAAAATAAAATAAAATAAAATAATAAAATAAAATAAAATAAAATAAAATAAAATAAAATAAAATAAAATAATAAAATTTGGAGCTCATTAGTATACGTTACACTGTAGATTGTAGTGTGTCTCCTCAAAAAGAAAAGACCCACTTCATATTTAAAACTAAATCTGATGTACAATTCAGTTGTACCAGGAAACCATTTCTGGACTATAATTTAATATACGGAATTGAACTGCACCCCAAATTTGGGGTTTTCTATGCATAGAGTTCAATTTTCAATTTTATAGGAAATTAGATTTCTAGTATTGATCTAATTTATTTATTTATTTATTTATCCAACTTCTATCACCGCCCATCTCCCCCCACAAAGGGGACTCTGGGCGGTTTACAATAAATAATTTATTATAGCTTATAATTTTAGTTAGTGAGTTATACTCTGTTAACTAGGTATCCTTACTTTAAAGCTTAATAGTGTGTTTTAGGTTTTTTTAAAAAACGTATATAATGCATTTCATTGTTTAATAAATAATTTTTGATCTGTTGAAAAACTGTAATCTCCATGACATTTTAGATCCCACATTTACTTATTTGTATCTTATTATTTATACTTTATCCTTTTCTTCCTTTTACCTGTCTTTTCTCTCTCCTTGTCTCTATTCTTTCTTTCTTTGAAACATTTCTGTTTCTTTAAAAACAAAACACAAATGGCTGGAGTTTGTAGCATGTCTCTTTAACATTTCTAAATGTTTTTTAAAATGATCCAAGGGAGTTTTATTCCAATTCTGTCCTAGCTCTTAAGGCTTGTCTGGGCCCGCTTTAAAGCCATTCTGTGGTCCGTAATTTTAAATCATGTTTGTTATCTCCAGTGTCGACTTTTATTGCTTATTTCCTGCTGATCTGATCACCAAGGATTATATTTTAAGTATCCTTTATCATAGTATTTTACTTTTAAAATACTTTTTCATAAGCCTTCTGGGAAACATTTTGAAAGGAGAGTATAAATATTTTTAACAAATACGTGGCATGTGCTATAAATTCCCAGGATGTCAACCACTTAGATATATTGCATTTGCCTGCATTTGTAAGTACTTGCGTTTGACATAAAATCTGCTGCTTGATTTTTTGATGGTTCTTTAGGCAGGGCTTTGATTGCATAGTTGTGACTGCCATCTTGACATTTTTGACGCTCTGTGGACACCCCTGCTTTCCTATGAGTAAATGCTATGGAATTAAGTAGGGCTTACTTCTGAGTAGGCACACATAATATTGGACTTGCTAACTGGCCCCAAAACACACAAAGTATTCCCTTTCCTAGATACCATGGCCTGCAAGTGAAGGAAAGTGAAAATCTTTCCCATGAATGTCTCTCTTTCTGTTATATATTTCACTCCAATCCTGTCAGGACTTAAAGGCTGTTGACAAAATACAGCTGGAAATCTTTCTGGAATAAAACCCAGGCTAGCGAACTTTCTCCTTTTTAATTCGGAGGACGACGCAAGCTGGAAATTGCAAAACTCCCTCCAGGTTCAACAGCACATTTGCCCAGGAAAATTGTGCTGCAAGCCCCACATTAGGCTTAACATAGTTGACAAAGCAAAACAGCATGCATCCGTCCTCCCCCTAACAACTATAAAATTTCTGGAAAGCAGGAAGGAAAGGAGATGTCCCCCACACTTGTTCTCCAGAAGAAAATGGAAATTTGGAGAAACAGTCAAATAAGGTCACTTGTTACTTCAGCATATTGTACAGAACTTGGTTTCCCTATAAAAGTATGTGTGGTATATAAAACTGAAAAGAAGAGTTTATTCTGATAATAATTACAGGTAGTCCTCGAGTTACGACCACTCGTTCAGCGACCATTCGAAGTTACGACAACACTGAACAAAGGGACTTACAGCCGGTCCTCGAAGTTCCGGCTGTTGCAGCACCTCCACAGTCACGTGAACAAAATCCGGACGCTTGGCAACCAGCTTGCACTTACGACCGGTTGCAGCATCCACAGTCACGTGATTGCCGTTTATGACCTTCCCTGCCAAATTCCCACAAGCAAAGTCAATGGGGAAGCCGGCAGGGAAGGGCGCACGTCGTTGGGGTAGGTCTCCCCCAACCCCCTGGCCATTCTTCACTTGCACACACCACGCCCTCCTTCCCCCCTTTGCTTGCACGCATGCACAAAACCCACCGGAGCCCTCCTTCCCTGGGCCTCTCTACACTCACACGCACCCCACACCCTCCTTCTCTGGTCTCCCTGCACTTGCACCGCTCGCATCGCATCGCTTGTGCCACACCACAGCACCCCCCTCCCCAACTCACGCGTGGCCTGCACTGGTCCTCCCAGGGCCTCCCTCACCCCCCTGAAGCACCCCCACGCTCTTTAACTGGGACTCCCGCTACTTCCTGCTTAAAGACCTGCACGTCTCGGGTTGCCACAACAACCGGGACTGCCTGGATTGCCATCGCTAAGCGATGCAGTCATGTGACATCGTGCTTTACAGCCGCATCGCTTAGCGATGGCAATCCTGGTCCCAACTGCCATCGTAACTCGAGGACTACCTGTATACATTTATTGACTGTTATTAATTTGTTTTTAATTTGGGGGGCAGATGGCACTAAAAGGGGGGCATTGCAGAGGGTTTAAAAAAGTTTTGATCACCCAGTTGAGGCCATTATCTGGACTTTTTGACACATACAGGTAGTCCTCGTTTAGCGAGCACAATTGGGCCAGGCAACTTGGTCATTGAGCAAAGCGGTCGCTAAGTGAAACCGCGATTATGCTTACAACCTTCCTTCAGCTTTCCTTGGCTTTATAGACCTGCAAAGGTCATAAATGCAAGGATTAGGCGCAAAGTTACTTTTTCATCTCCATCGTAACTGCGGTCGCTAAAGGGGGCAGTCGCTAAATGAGGAATACTTGTACACATCCTGCAGACAACCCTGGCACAAAAACATTGAAATTAAACTATTATCATTACAGTAAAACAAGAAAAGTTTTGGGTTCTGGATTTAGTTCTCCACTGTGGCAAGCTCATTTTCCACTGTGAAGAGGGTAAGCAAAGCTCAGAACACCTATTTTGCCCCCTTAAACACCATCTTTGGGGTCTCCTTTTCTAAATCTGAACGTTTCGCACTATCAACAGCTTTCTCTGATGCTTTGTTTTTAACAAATTAAGCATTTTCATGGGCTTTTGAAAATGGAAGTTTTGCCAGTATTGAGATATGTTTCTCTACCCTCCTGTTTGTTTATTTCTAGATGTGAGAGTATTTCCAAATATAGAGCCATTTTTTTCACACCCCAACTATTTTATGTATCATTTTAAAATACAGTGTTAGGAAAGATTTCGTAATCTTGTTTTCATTTTTTGTGTTCACCCCCGTGGGCCTTCGTATTTCTATTCTCCCCAAAATGAAGGAGAATAAATTCATTATACTCCTCTTAAAAATTAAGGATGTTTCCTGGTCACTTCAAATTTGCCCATTTCTACTTTAATTAGAATCTGTGTCGCTTAAATTTCTTCCCACACGAGAGGTTTTCAGTAGCAGTCCGCGTCTTGAGAGGGCTTGGTGCTCAAAGATTTTCTATTATTATTTCTATTAACCAATCCCAGAACACGAGTAAAGATTCTGTCAGTAATAGACAAAGAAGGATGTATGGTGAGAAAGCAAATTAAATTATTTTAAAATGTCAGTTTAAGACCATGATTTTCCACACATCGTATAATTCATTACTGCTTGCTGGAAGCAAGGCAGGACATCCTGCATTGGAAATGATATAGTGAAGTCCTTCTTTTTTTCTTCAGGATGCCAATCAGCCAAGACACTTGATTTGATTCACCCAGGACCATCCATTCCAGAACACTCCATCTCCCCAAGGTTTTCTGTTGGAAGGGACCTTGGAGGACTTCTAGTCCAATCCTCTGCCCAGAAATTATCAGACCATCCTAGACAAACGGCCATCGAACTTTGCTTGGAAACTACCAGTGATGGAGCCCCCACAACCCCAGACAACAGGCTGTTTCATGGCCTAATACAGAGCTTTCCAAACTTTTCATGTTGGTGACACACTTTTTAGGCATGCATCATTTCTGCAGCCAGGAAATCAGAAGACGTTTACTTCTTGGGAGAAGAGCAATAACAAATCTCGATAAAATAGTTAAGAGCAGAGACATCACACGGACAACAAAGGTCCGCATAGTTAAAGGAATGGTACTCCCCGTAGTAACCTATGGCTGCGAGAGCTGGACCATAAGGAAGGCTGAGCGAAGGAAGATAGATGCTTTTGAACTGTGGTGTTGGAGGAAAATCCTGAGAGTGCCTTGGACTGCAAGAAGATCAAACCAGTCCATACTCCAGGAAATAAAGCCAGACTGCTCACTTGAGGGAATGATATTAAAGGCAAAACTGAAGTACTTTGGCCACGTAATGAGAAGGCAGGATACCCTGGAGAAGATGCTGATGCTAGGGAAAGTGGAAGGCAAAAGGAAGAGGGGCCGACCAAGGGCAAGATGGATGGATGATATTCTGGAGGTGACGGACTTGACCGTGGGGGAGCTGGGTTTGGCGACGGCCAACAGGAAACTCTGGCATAGGCTGGTCCATGAAGTCACGAAGAGTTGGAAGCGACTGAACGAATAAACAACAACATTTCGCGACACTCTCTTACAGCAGGGCACAAGGCAGGCACTAGGACAGAGCTTTCCAAACTGTGTGTTGGGACATGTTAGTGTGTCGGCTGCAGTGTCTGGGTGTGTCCTGGCTGCTGCTGCCTCGGAGCCCTGCCAGGATTCCACGCAGGTCCTAATGCCTGCCTTGTGCCTGGCTGCTTCCAAACCTGCTGTGATTCCGCACAGGTCCTAGTGCCTGCCTTGTGCCCTGCTGTAAGAGTGTGTCGCGAAATGATGCCCTGCTGTAAGAGTGTGTCGTGAAATGATGCCCTGCTGTAAGAGTGTGTCGCGAAATGATGCCCTGCTGTAAGAGTGTGTCGCGAAATGATGCATGTCTAAAAAGTGTGTCACCAACATGAAAAGTTTGGAAAGCTCTGCATTAGGACCTGCACGGAATCACGGCAAGTTTGGAGGCAGCCAGGCACAAGGCAGGCACTAGGACCTGTGCGGAATCTTGGCAGGGCTCGGAGGCAGCAGCAGCAGCCGCAACACACCCAGACACTGCAGCCGACACACTAACGTGTCCCGACACAGAGTTTGGAAAGCTCTGGCCTAATAGCTCTCATGGTCAGGAAATTCCTCCTTATTCCAAGTTGGATCTTTCTCTGTAAAGCTTCCACCCATTTGTTGTTGTCTTACCCTTGCAAGCTTTGGAGAATAAGTCTACGCCCTCTTCCCTGTGACAGCCCTTCCAGTATTGGAAGATTGCTATCATGTCTCCCCTTGGCCTTCCCATCTTTATGCTCAGCATACCCAGTTTTTTTTTTTTACCATTCTTCAGAAAATTTTGCCTCCAAGCCCCTCACCATCCTCGTTGTTCTTCTCTGCTTTCCAGTTCTTCAGCATCCTTCTTGTACTAGGTCTTCTCCTCCCATCTTACCACAATAGGCAGTCAAGATTCTGTGTCCTCAATTTTCACTGGGTTTTTTCTTTTTTGCTTCCCCACCACTGTTTAGGGGTTGTTGTTTTCCTTCTTTCTTCAAAATATACTTTTTTAATTTTCTAAACGATGGTGCATTTCCAAATCTGCCAATATATAGCTTTGATCCATGAATGGTGCTGCTTCAGCTACATATACTATCCAAATGAGGGTTTGCCTGACGTGCCTTCCTTTTAGCTCTTTTCTCCTTTTCGCCCTGTACTCGTGCTTCTTCAAGGTCCATAGCGCCATTAATAAAGGCTGACCTCCAGTTGAAACGCTCATGAGTCAGGGCTTCCCAGTTCTCAATGCTGATATTACATTTTTTTAAATTAGCTTTGAGAGTGTCTTTGAATCTCTTTTGCTGTCCACCAATATTCCGTTTTCCATTCTTAAGTTGGGAGTAACCCTCATTGTGGGAGGTTGTGCGGATCCAGAATTGGCCTTTATAGCCACTTACGGATCCACCGTTAAAATTTTACCTTTGGAAGACAATCTTACTCGGCTACGAGTGATCGCCAATGATGATGACTATCCAAACTTAATAGGTGCACCATGAATGTCCAGAATGGAATAATCCCATTACCATCAGCCCCACAGAGATATAACAGAGTTTCCTATTCTCAAGATGTTACCTATCACAACTCTGTATGAATCACTGTTCTGGCCTGTTGAGGGACAACAATTTTGCTGCTTCTTCTCACAAGGTATTATTCAGGCCTGCCATATCTGAGCAACCACTAGGTGGCAATACAGAGATGCTGAATATCTCTTTGGTGCCATCTGGTGGTCATCCAGATATGTTTATGTTACTGAATAATTGCAATGCTCCCTCAACAGAATAACGGGTGTATTGCAAGAGTGATCCTGTATATTTCTCTTGACTCTTCTCTTTGGGAAGCATGCCCCCCCAAACCCTTAGTTCTTAGAAGTTTGAGAAACATCTGAGAAACATGACTCCAAGCAAATTTTGCTTGGGGAGCAAGCACTCATCCGTTGAGAAAAGAATTTGGGCATTCTGATCTGAATGCTAAAATATTATTCTGAAGCTCCCTATGAAAGGCGGGGGGGAATAACCTCTTGGCACTGGTTGCTAACAGGGTTGTTTCATAATGTGGCCAAACGAAGCTTGCCAGAAGACCAAGGAGAGAGGGGAGAAGGCCATGCCCCCTCTTCTCCAACATGGTGCCCTTCAAGATGGAGACCAACACTTTTAGCCACAGAGGTCAGCTGGCCAACCGGTTAATGGGGCATATGGCTCCAACCACAGAGAAACCTTGTTCCTGATCGTTAGCAAGTCTCATCTTCTTTGCATCCAAAACATGTGCATTATTTAGAGAACACAATTTAAGTGAATTAAGGCACCCAGACAGGCACGCACGTGCGCACACACCAGCACACAAACAGAAGAAGGATATTTCAGCTCGTTTGCTGCAAAATTAGATAGTCCTTCTTATTACATACTATATTAGCTCTCCTTCCCATTACAAGTCCCGAGGGCGGGCCTGTTGTTTTTACTTAGTTTTTCCGATGAAGGATCTCATTATCCAACTAAGCAGCAGCCTGGAATTGCAATGAGCGCGATGGGAGAAAAGGGATCCTCACACAACTCCTGAGCAGTGCAGGCCCCTCCATGCAGAGTTTGGATTGAGCATATGCTCACACTGTGTGCGCCTTGAAGGGATCTAGACTTTCTGCATGGCCAGGCAGAATGGCAAGCTGGGAAGCACTGAAGGGTCTTTAGAACAGTGTTTTTCAACCTTGGCAACTTTAAGGTGTGTGGATTTCAACGCCCAGAATTCCCGTGCTGGCTGGGAATTCTGGGAGTTGAAGGCCACACATCTCAACGTTGCCAGGGTTAAAAAACACTGCTCTAGAAGAATCCCCACAGGGTGGTCCCCAGCTGCAAGAGACTACATCTCCCAGAATGCTCGGCTAGCAGGGCAAATGTCTCCCAATTCTTGTTCTCCAGGCCTAACTGCCCGCCCCCCCAAATGAGCCAGAAATGGCTAAATTGTATAGGGTGGGGGTAAAAGGAATCTTCCCTTGGGGTCAAACTCAACTCATGGTGACTTCATGGAGTTTCCTTGGCTACGAGACAGAAGCGGTTTGCTGATGCTTTCCTCCAGGATGTTCTTTTGAGTAGTGGGTACGATCACAAAGTGTTTGACACGATGGGCATAACCACTCACAAAATACTCATTTAGCAGAAGGTGAGTCAGCCCCCAGATGTTCTCTACTATGCGAGAGACTTTCATGGGGGACAAAGGAACCAGTGGATCTGGAAACTTGGTTGGGACTTGGGGGAGATGTCGGGGAGGACATGGTGCCAGAAGCACCCTTCGTTGCTTCCCCGTGTCATGCTGGGTGTGAGAAGTGGTTGAGGCCTGCATCTGATGGCTACAAGGAAAGAAGCCAACAGCCGAGTCTGGCCTCCACGCTGGCTGAGGAATCCTGGGAGTTGAAGTCCACACATCTTAAAGGTGCCGAGGTTGAGAAATGCTGCACTAGGGCAATGGTTTTTACCATTTCTTCCCCAGCATCGGGTATTAAGAGTGTTCACCAGAACCTAACCATTCAACCCTGAGCTGCATACCTTCTCCACTCTTCAACCATTCATAGCATTATGACTAGAAGTCATGGATAGATCTATCCTTCAGAAATTTCTCTTTGAAAGTCATTCAAGTGGGTGGCCCTACAATTTAAAGAATTGTTAATACAGGAATTCTGAAGAATTTTGCAATCCAAAAAAAAAGATGGGGAACTGTCCATCATAGGAAACCCTACAGTGCCACCAAGTGGAGAGAAACAGAACCAGCATCTCTCACTACTTAGGATTTCTGCCCTTCCAGCAGTGACATTTGCAGAACAATCAATATCTCATTATTGGCCATAATCACTAGCCAGTTGCTTGGCTTTTGTGGAAGCAGACCTCTAGAAGAAATACTTTTTGTCCCGGTGTGTTTGGCACTCTTTGTCCTACAAGTCAGCATCCTGATGGGCAGGGATCGTTTTACACTCACACAAGGTTAGACTGATTGAGCTTTCTTCTTCTTCATCGGATCTAAAAAGGAAGAGTGTTAAAAACCACACCAAGTCATAACTTTAAACCAGGCAGAAACTGGGTGACCTTTTGCTAACTGCTGGAAGGTAAATGCTTGATAAATAAGTAAATAGGTCAGCCTTGGGGTGGTTTTGCTTACAACCTTTTAATTAAAATACTTCAGCCTGGAAGGTCGCAGTGAATGACATGCATGAATTAAACATGTGGTGTTTCCTTCTGGGCTCCCTTTAATTCTTCAGGCAAAAGGAGTATTTCCCTAGGACTCTGCATCTTTAAAAGGTGACCTACCACATTGGCTGCCCTTGGCAGACAGCTAGAGGACATACAGATGAAGATCACCTAGCAACTATGCTCCAAGTATGCTTTGGGGATTGAGGTTAGCCATCAAACCAATTACCCCAAAGCTGTTTCTAACTCTGGAAGCGGCTTTTAATTTAAATGAAAAGAGGGACTTCCATTCCTCCATCACCACATTTCTTCCAATCTTCTCCATCGGTGTGAAGGCCTAACCCTTGCCAGCTCACTGAGTTTGGTGCCTCGCTTGGGCATTTCAGACCATTCCTGTTAACTGGACATTACCAGCTCCTCGGCCTCTTGCCTCTTTGGCAGCAAGTGCAGTGGCAGGAGCTTCATGAGAGACGGCACCCTGTCAAGCCGAGCCAGAAACAGAACATGGGCAGCCAAGATTAAGGGTTTTGATCTTGGACCAGTTGGCTTCCTTGGGATTTTGACTCCAAGTCAGATTTATTTTTAGAAAAAGCGTATCAATAGCAGCATTCCGGGTGGTCCAAAGGCCAAAGAAAAAGATGAGGAGGTGGAACATCCATCTCGTGCAACCATCTGGGTCCCCTGCCTGAAAAGGTGACAAGATTTTCAAAATCATCTTTTGCGGGACAGAGCAAGGCAATTCCAAGGATGATCAGGCTTCAAGAGAGCAAGGAATGTAAATCATATTAGCTCATCAGGTAACACGCCATACCCACTACTTCAAATGCATACTTTATCGATAGCCAAAAAAGCAAATGTGCTTCTGAGTTTCATAGTCATCTTCAGCAGGTTGGATGTTACCCAGAACCCTGTGGGGCAGGAAGGAAAGTGTCTGGAAAATAGAACAAGTACTCAGGGGAGGATTGGGAAGACAATGCAGCATGTGGAAGAATCCAGTAAGGAACATGCATTCCTAAATGGAGTAACTTAAATGGCCATAGGATTCCAGGGCCTCTATGTAAATGCACAAAACTGTAAGTCTTGATGTAAGAAGGTAAACATGATTTAGTAAGCAATTCTGAAACCTGGTAGAATGAAACTCTGGAGTGGGAGGCGAGAACAGAAGATAATTTAAAACGATTTATTCAAAAGGAATAGGCCGGACAACTCAAGAGGAAGAATGGCATTAGATGTGATGGAAGTGAACACATACATTGAGATGCAAGAATTAGAACATGAGTTCCAGTCAACAGAATTTGAATCGGAATACAAGGGAGAGGAAATAACAAGGATATTATTGCAGAAAGCTGCTATAAACCGATTTGGATGATGCTCTCCTGGGCCAGATTTCAGAACATCCAGGGAAGACAGACTTAATAGTAAGGACAGACTTTAACTACTCAGGAAAAATAATTCAGCCAAGACACCAAGGTCCCTCCAATTCCTCCATGGTCTGTTTCATTTTCCAAAATGTTCATTTATTTTATTCACAACTTTTGTATACCGCTTCAATTTTTGCAGAAGGAAAAGGGCATCAGCTCTCCCAGATCTGATCCTAAGGGACAGGGTAAGGGCTGGTTGAAGCAATTAAAGCAGTGGGAGGAAGGAACCATGTTATCTTGGAAGTTCAAGTTCAGTTGGTCTTCAGGAAAACACGCCTAATGGTGAGAGCTGGTCAGTAACGGAACAGACACAGGAACTGGTGGACTCTCCTCTGCCAGAGACGTTTAAAGAGGCTGGACAATCATCTGTTGGGGCTGCTGGAATAATAGATTCTTCCACCTCTTTCTCCAGGGATGTCCGTGGGGATCAAAGAAGTCAAGATGGCAGTCACAATTAGGTGATCAAAGCCCTGCCCCATTCTTAGAGGCATGGCTTCAATCACATGATTGTGGCCACCTTCTTGACTTTTTGGGCCACCACCACCGCCAGAACCCCTGGCTTTCTTGTAAAATAATAGCAGATATTTGGTTCCATTTTCATCTTTTGGGTCCCCATTGCCACACTTGTATGCTTTTAAGTAGGTTGGCTATGTTTATCCAACCCAGCCTTGAAGGTGCTATACTTCAAGAAATCTTCTCATGGATTCGTGGAGGCCTTTCATACCTGCCGATATACTAGCGCTGGGTAAGGGCTACCTATCTGGAAATGCTGTACTGCTTCCTCCTCCTTGCAAGTCAACTCCAAGCCAACTACTGACAGAGGGTGGTGGTTGTTATTCCTTTCCTCCAAGAGCTCAAGGCTTTATGGGGATCTCCTTTTATTTTATCTATTTACTTCACCATTTTTATAACCATCCCCAATTAAAAAAAAACCCAACCACTCCCCAAGAGATATCAGCAACATTCAATTAGGGTTGAGGGTTTGATGGAATCGAAGTCCTTCAATTATCTTCTAAATAACACAGAGGAGCTATTCTGACAAATTACTGAGGCAAAGGGTTCTGGAGGCATCACCAAGGCCTGTATGGTCTATGTCCCTCTAACCTCAGATGGAGTGAGGACTTTTTAACCGTTCATGAGATGTTCTCACCAGTCAGGCAGATCCAATTTTGGCAAGATGGTGTCTGACGTAAACCAGTCTTATGTCGTGTCAGTCTTTGTAACCCCAAACCAGTACTTTGAACTGGGTCCAGTGCAGAGATATCAGGACGGCGAGCTTTCATGGCTAAGGGTGGACTAGAATCTGGGTCTCCCCGCTCCTAGTTCAGCACCTTAACCACTGCACCACACTGGCTCTATCTGGCATCACTCAGCCTGCAGAAGCATCATCACTGCTCATACCAGATGCCAATGCTCTACAATGAAGAATTCAAATAAAAAGGAGAGACGCAGGTCTACCGACCTCAGGTTGATTCCTTTGGCTACAATGAGCTACTACAGAACCACTGCATAATCCTATCCACAACTCCTCAGCAGTCAGTCCCAGATAAGGATAAATGGGACTGGTCCCTCAGCATTTGGACTAGTTCACAGGGAACCCATCTCTACTTTTACTGAGAGCTAGAACATCCACCACAGGATAACGTTTCCAGAGCAAGATTTTAATGATCAAATCCATTGTTGGTTGAAATGCACACGACTGCCAAAGCGTGCTGCGAGAAGAGAGTTCTCATCATCTTTCTACAGTATGTTCAGCATTCCTAACAGCGAGAGAATCAGAACACTGTTGATTATTTCGTTGGCAAGGCTCTTTCGGTCAACGGTTCAGGAGCCATGGTCCAAATGTTAGCAGTCAGTAAAACTGGTTTAAACAGAGTCCCGCAGTTTTTAGGAGGGGAAGGATCCTTCCTGTGGCTTTTCGCTGGGCTCTGTCTTTGGCTCCTGTTCTTCCGTGCAGTCCTCTTCTTCCTGCAATATGTGGTGAAGCTCTAATGCAGGCAGGGCTGATGGAGGCATCTGAGCTACCTATTGGATGAAAGCAGAGGAACAGCAACGGTGGGCAACAGTTAAACCAGAAACTGAATCTTTCAGGTCAAAGTAACAGAGCTATAGTTCTTGATCAGGTTGCTGGAATGCTGGGGGTCAAGCCAACCAACCGTCATCCGATCCTCTGCACCGCACAGGGAAATTCAAATTAGAAGCAAAGTGAGTAAGATGTCAGTGTCAAAGATAGCAATGGCACGGTTGGTGTTATTGGCGCAAACAGCAGGGCTGCAGATCATAATTCGGTTGGCAGGCAAAGGCACAACTCTGTCCATATGAGCAATGGTTTTAACAAATTCAGACCAGGACTCCTGATCCAGATTGCTCCCAAGAACCACTGAGTTGGGCAGAGCTGTTCGCCCAAAGTCAACTTGCTCTGGCTGGCTTTTTCATCTGCAGGCCAGCAAGGATCAACATTAGAGCCTCAGTTCTTCCTCCTCCTCAAAACCAACCTTGTAATCTTACAATGCTGTGGAATTGGACTTATTTGCGGTACACGCATATGTAGGGATTCACTGGAGGAATTTCTGTTTCATAAATAAAACAACTGCAGACAGCCAGTTGTTGGTCTAATACAATGTTTCTCAACCTTGGCAGCTTTAAGATGTGTGGACTTCAACTCCCAGAATTCCCCAGCCAGCCATGCTGGCTGGGGAATTCTGGAAGTTGAAGTCCACACATCTTAAAGCTGCCAAGAATGAGAAACACTGCGCTACACCTTCTAGATTTGAATGGAAAGATACCATTGGGAGAGGCAAATGCCATGCAAAAAGGATGTACCAGCAATTAAAGATTAGAGAGAAGGCACCAACTGCCCCCTTTATGGAAAGGTGGGCTAAAAGTTAACAAATAATAAAAGTTGCATACTATGCCCTCAAGATAATCAACTTGATGTACTGTATAGCTCCTATAACAAGCATACCAATTCTGTGTACTTATTAATGGAGGACATGACACGCTGAATAACTTGACGTGCTGTCATCCTATCTAATTCATCCTTCACCCAATGTTCCCTATTATACCTAGTTATGGGGTCCAGTGGTGCTGGAGAAGACTCTTAAGAGTCCCTTGGACTGCAAGGAGGTCAACTCAGTCAATCCTAAAGGAAATCAACCCTGACTGCTCATTGGAAGGACAGATACTGAAGCTGAAGCTCAAATACTTTGGCAACCTAATGCGAAGAGAGGACTCACTGGAAAAGACCCTGATGCTGGGAAAGACTGAAGGCAAAAGGAGAAGGGGACGGCAGAGGATGAGATGGTTAGATAGCATCACTGATGCAATGAACATGAATTTGAGTAAACTCTGGGAGACAGTGGAGGACAGGAAGGCCTGGCGTGCTATGGTCCATGGGGTCACGGAGAGTTGGACACGACTAAACGACTAAACAACAACAACAACAACAACAATGGGGTCCAGGGCATTCTCAAAAATGAAGGCAGTGCTCAAGACTACTGCTTTGCTTTTCAGTATGGCAGGATTTCCCTCCTTTTTTTTAATTAAAGGATTTACTTATTCTGGAAGATAATTAATCTGGACCTGTCTCTTATCCAATAATGACTTTGGTATTAACCCTTATACAGATTAATGAGGCTCAGCTGAAAATACCACCTTATGTTATGGATTAATTTAGACAGGCACAAGACCTTCTCTGCTGAATCTCCAAAATTTAACTCTTCGTACTCCTTCCAGAAAACTTCCATTTTCAAGTTAAAACATTTCTACTCGCCTATTGTTTACTGTATCTGTGGTTTAATCGCTGCACCACATTTATTTATGACCGCTGCACAGCACGCATCCCAACGCGATACTGAAAAATGCAACTTGCTTCGTTGTAATACTTACCTTCTTGCCCTTTCTTGGTAAGAGGAGCCCCTCTGCCAAAAGAGCTTTCCCCGTTTCTGCAAATAACAGGTCTTCGTCCATTTCTCCCGGTTTCTTCAGTTCATTGTATTTCTCAACAAACCTGGAATTCAAGAGAGAAGATAATAATTTCCAGCCCATGAACGTGGAAGAAAAATCCTTAGGGGAGAGTTTATTCACTTACCTTTGGCAGGGAGATATAGAATTTGATCTTGCTAGTTCAAATATACCCGAGCCAGTTCCATAAACTTCATAAAATTTCCTAATGAATTAGATAAGAAGTTTCAATTTAGGACTTATCTCCATGTAGACAAAGAACATGGTTAATTTATTATTTATTAAGTAGGTTTACATGTTTACATGTTTACAGGTTTACAGGTTTACAGTAGGTTTCACAACAAACTGTGGCAAATTCTTAAAGAGATGGGAGTACCAGACCACCTTACCTGTCTCCTGAGAAACCTGTATGTGGGTCAAGAAGCAACAGTTAGAACCGGACATGGAACAACCGACTGGTTCAAAATTGGGAAAGGAGTACGACAAGGCTGTATATTATCACCCTGCTTATTTAACTTATATGCAGAGTACATCATGAGAAATGCCGGGCTGGATGAATCACAAGCCGGAGTTAAGATTGCCGGGAAAAATATCAACAACCTCAGATATGCAGACGATACCACCCTAATGGCAGAAAGTGAAGAGGAACTAAAGAGCCTCTTGATGAGGGTGAAAGAGGAGAGTGCAAAAGCTGGCTTGAAACTCAACATTAAAAAAACCCAGATCATGGCATCTGGTCCCATCACTTCCTGGCAAATAGAAGGGGAAGAAATGGAAGCAGTGACAGATTTTATTTTCTTGGGCTCCAAGATCACCGCAGACGGTGACTGCAGCCATGAAATTAAAAGACGCTTGCTCCTTGGAAGGAAAGCTATGGCAAACCTAGACAGCATATTAAAAAGCAGAGACATCACCTTGCCGACAAAGGTCCGTATAGTTAAAGCTATGGTTTTTCCAGTAGCAATGTATGGCTGTGAGAGTTGGACCATAAGGAAGGCTGAGCGCCGAAGAATTGATGCTTTCGAGCTGTGGTGCTGGAGAAGACTCTTGAGAGTCCCTTGGACTGCAAGGAGGTCAAACCAGTCAATCCTAAAGGAAATCAACCCTGACTGCTCATTGGAAGGACAGATGCTGAAGCTGAAGCTCAAATACTTTGGCCACCTAATGAGAAGAGAGGACTCACTGGAAAAGACCCTGATGCTGGGAAAGACTGAGGGCAAAAGGAGAAGGGGACGGCAGAGGATGAGATGGTTAGATAGCATCACCGATGTAATGAACATGAATTTGAGTAAACTCCGAGAGACAGTGGAGGACAGGAAGGCCTGGCGTGCTATGGTCCATGAGGTCACGAAGAGTCGGACACGACTGAACGACTGAACAACAACAAGGTTTACATGGTGCCCATCTCAAATATATGACTCTGGGTAACTAATACATACTTCTTAGTTCTAATCGTGTTTTATTTCCTCTCCCACCTTAAAATACAAACAAGCTTGCAGATTGTATTATTCGCTTGAAGTCTTAGTCTAGATCAGGGTTGGCGAAACTGTTATTTTTCCTGCAGGAGATGGGGCACGGATGCCATCATGGCTGGCTGGGGAATTCTAGGAGTTGAAGTCCACACAGCTTAAATTGGCCGAGGTTGAGAAACACTGGTCTAGGATAACTAGTGTCGCACAGCGGTTAAAGTGCTGGAGCAGGACTGGGAGGCCCAGATGCAAGCCTACCTCAGCCATGGAAGCTCACAGGTTGACTTCAGGCCAGTCATTCTCAACGCCCAGGATTTTTGTGGTAGGGAAAAATGGCACCTTGAGCTCCTACAGCATAGCTTTCCAAACTGTGTGTCACGACACTTTAGTGTGTCGCAACACAGTTTAGTGTGTCGCGAAGCGGCGGCACGGGGGCGTGTGCGGCGGTGGCAGTGTGTACAGCAGCGGCGTGCCATCAGCGCTTCCGCGGTTTAGCGAGGCCGCCGCCACTGCTACCGCCGTCACACATGCTGCCGCCGTGCATGCACGCGCCCCCCCGCGCCGCCGCCACTGCCGTTGGTGTGTCGCCAATGGCGGCACTTTGGAAAGCACTGTCCTAGAGGAATTATGGGATATAAATCCAACAGATAAATCAATAATAAACCATGGTTTGCAAGCCACAGTACACTGACCCCAAACCAAATTGTTGGCCTAGTTTTAAGTTACTATCTTGAACATATGGTTGAACAGTAAATAAAAAGACAAAGTTTACTCCACAACAGAGAAAAAGGATACATATATTCCATGAAGCTAATTGCCTACGATAATACCAACTGTGTTTCTACAACTGGAGCACAGCTCCACTGATGTAGCACAGATCATTTGATTATCAAATGATAATCAAATGCACTCACAAGAATCCTTTTGAAATTGAGCAGCACATAAATCACAGCCATTTTTAAAGTTAAATAAATGAAACCTAGATTGAGGCAGAAATAAGGCTCCTTATATGCGACTTTCCTGCTGCTCCATCTCTAGCAACCTTCACATTACGGTTTAGTAGACACTGAAGCAGGATGGTTTATTCCCATTCCAAAGGATACTTGGGAGTCTCATTGGCACATTTGTTTCTGCTGGGCATCTACCCCTCAGGAACTCAAAGCATCACCACAGGAACCTGAGAGTAGCAAACCTTTTGAGCCCAAAGAGAAACCTGCTCAAGTGGCAATTTCCTCAGACATTTAGACAGCAAAGGAACCCTCGCTTGCTCAAAATTAAAAGAAAAAAAGCATCAGGACAGCCACCTTCTGTACCTTGGCACACCATCGTATAAGCAGCTATCTAGCCCACTTTGTAACTAAATTAGTATTATTTACAACGAGTAGCGCAGCAGTTCACCATCATCGGAGGAAGAGTTCTTTCTCCAATATTTCCTGACTTCTCTGATCCAAAGTAAATGCTCTGCACTAAAGCTATGTATCCTCCTATGCATTTAAATATACTCCTTCCTGTTTGGAAAGAGCTACTTTATGCATAGCGTTAATGCATAGTACACAGACATCCAAAAGGTAAGCTCATTTGAACAAGCTACTAAAACAACCTCCACATTTTTCAATTTTGGTACGAAAGGATATAGGTATTGGGGAGGGGGACCTGAGAATCAGAAGGGCAACCCTGCTGTATCAGGAGAAAATAGCCACTGTGTCCCTTCCACCCTGTGTTTCCTACTACCCAGGATCTCCCCTTAAGGCCACTCGCATGATGTGCTGACCTACTAGCCAATCATATACTGTATTAACCTAGTGTGTCATGAGAACCCAGCTTATGTGGTTAATTTATGCTTTCTTTACCCAAAAATGTTTGAACTGAATAAAACATAGCTAAGTTAACCATAGTAAGTATGGCGTTGTTTATTAGTTTACATCCTGCCTTTATTTTTGTACAGCTCCAGGTGGCGTACATAATGCTCCCACCTCAACCCTGTGAGGTGGGTTGGGCTGAGAGGGACTAGTCCAAAGTCACCCAGCTGGCTTGCAAACACAGCCAATCAGCCATAGATTTATCCTTCTTTGTCCACCTGCCCAGCTTCCTTGCAGCATGTTTCAATGGCTTAATGCAGCCATGTTCTTTGACACTGGGATTAGGTGTGTCTGCACAGGGGGTGAAGTGTCAAAAAAGTCAAAATGGCAGCCACAACTGGGCAACTGTAGCCTTGCCTCTTCAACCACAGGGCTGCAATTGCCAACTTGCCTTATTTATTTAATTTTGATTTTTAAACCACCCAATAGCTAAAGCTCTCTGAGCAGTTTACAATAAAACATACATGAAAAGGAGATATTTATATACACACACAGACAAATCTGAGTTAAAACATATACAATAAAAACAAGGACTTTGCTTTTGTGCAGTCTGATTCTACCACGCCTTACATAGGAACATAAGCAGTGCCTTGCTGGATTGGACCCCTGGCCCATCTAGGCCAGCAATCTGTTCTCACAGAGGGAGCCCACAAGTAGATAGGAACACCATATGACCTCTGACCTTGAAGGATGGCACTAGCATGCATGCATGCATTCATTCCCAAAATTTACATGCTGCCTACTTCTCTGATTCTTTGACTAAGTAGAAGCCACTGAAACTTGTGGACATCACATTTTGTGAGAGAGGATTCTATAAGTTGTGTAAAGAAGTAAACCATAGACATACGTACATAGATGGTGGTGGTATTGTCTCTTGGGCTTCAGAGCTTTTGCAATTAGGCCTCGTATTTGCAAGGTCCGTTTAAGATGTCCGACATACTGAACATAAGCCGTGCCCTGAGGGATCGCATCGCTGGTCCATCTCGTCTAGCAGTCTGTTCACAGCAGCCCACCAACTGCACCAAGAAGTCCACTAATCTCCCAGCAGATACCCTTCAGTAGCACTCCCACGGCCACCAAGACTAAGAGCCATTGATCCCCATGACTTCCATGAATTGAACCCAGCCTTCGTTTCATTCCAGCGACATGAGTGCCATTGGCTAGAGTATTGGCTGGTGGGGCCCAGTAGTAGTATTTTTTCTGCCTTGGCACCGCCCTTTGGAACATCATTCCCTCTGAAATTAGTTTAGCCCCGCCCCTGCTGGCCTTTTGCAAGGCCCTGAAAATTTGGTTTTCTGCCCAAGCCCGGGCCTGAGTGTGCAATAGAGCCCATCTCTTGGCTTTGTTGATGGTCATTTTAGGATGCTCGGCTACTATGTGATTTTATTTTGATATTATGTACTTTATCTATTTTATCTATGGAGTTCTTAGTAGTCCCTGAGCTTGGTTGTTTGCTTGCAGACATTTCGTTACCCAACTAGGTAACTTGGGTAATGAAACATCTGCAAGCAAACAATCAAGCTCAGAGACCACCAAGAACTCCACAGTTCAACCTTGAGCTACAGATACTCTATTTTATCTATTTTAATGTAAGCTGCCTAGAGTCACATATGTGATAGGGGTGGCTATATAAATTGAATAAATAATACAGGTAGTCCTTACTTACCGACTGCAATAGGGACTGGCAATTCCATCGCTAAGCAATGCGGTCATAAAGTGAAACACCACGATTGCGCCTGACTTACAACGGCAGTTCTGGCTGCGGACGTTAGCAAATCACCCAAGAACCGCGACTTGCGACTTCCTGCCAGCTTCCCCATTGACTTGGCTTGTCAGAAGCCGGCTGTGAAGGTCACAAATAGCGATCACATGACCGTGGGACACTGCAACCGTTGTAAATGTGTGCCGGTTGCCAAGCATCCGAATCACAATCACATGACTGTAGGGACGCCGCGATAGCCGCAACTTCAAGGACCGGTCGTAAATCTCCTTTTTCAACGTTGTTCATAGTTCGGAGGTTCAAATCCCTAGCCCCGCGTCACGGAGTGAGCTCCCGCACTTGCCCCAGCTCTTGCCAACCTAGCAATCCGAAAGCATGCAAATGCAAGTAGATGAATAGGTACCACTTCGGTGGTAGGTAACAGTGTTCCGCGTGTGTCATGCCGGCCACATGACCGCAGAAGCGTCTTCGGACAACGCTGGCTCTTCGGCTAACAAACGGAGATGAGCACCGGCCCCTAGTCTCGGACACGACTGCACAAATGTGCGGGGGGAACCTTTACCTTTACTTTCATAGCTTTGAATGGTTGCTGAACAAGCAGTCAGTAAGCGAGGACTACCTGTAAATAAATGGGAGGAGAGGGGGGGGGAAAGAGGGAGAAGAAAGGGGAGACTCTTACGCTCTGATCTGATCCTCTGGGTACAGTATGGCGGGCACTGTATCTTTCACCTTGCCCAGCAGCGGACGAGGATTGCGATAAATGGGCTCCCGCAAGGGAGGGAAAGCTGCATAAACATCATACCAGATGGGTTTCTGGGCTTCACGCATCGCCCCGGAGCGCAGCAAGTTCTGTATCCTGTCAGGAATGAATGGGAAGCCAATATGCATAGGGAGGAAAAGAAAAAAAAATATTACTGTCATAATAATATTATTGTCATATTAATCAGATTAGCGAAATTAACATTTCATGTGTTTATTTTATTATTATTTATTAGGGCCGCCCACTGCAGAAGAGACTGGGAAGCCCTAATAAATTTAATAAAATAACTAAAATAAAGGGGGAAACAATATTAATGTAATATTAATCAAATTAACAAAATTGGTATTTTATGTGTTCATTTTATTAAATTTTGTAAGGCCACCCACTCCAGAAGCGACTAGGCAGCCATAATAAATTTAATACAACAAATAAAATAAATGGAAAAAAATATAGATATAATAAAAGAGGGTCCCTTTTCATTAAAGGTAACTCCAATGGGGCCGATCACAATGTTTGGGTATTTCCTAGGCTAGCCCTTGGCAGTTCCCTTCGGGAAGGAACCCCGTGAAGTAGACTGCCTCTGAACATGGAGATTCGACCACCTCTGGGTTGCAAACATCCGCCCCCACCCGCACCCCCACCCCCACCCCCGCCAAGAGAAGCGCAACTCTTTGCTGCCTTCTAGGGACCCCCGGGGATTTTGCCGCCCAAACACCAAACATCAAGTGCCCCAAAGCAGCCACTTTTTTATTTCCCCGCTTTCGTGCTCCCCAGTATAAACTTTATGACTGCCCCTCTTCATAAGCCTTGACCCAAAATGGAGGAGGGGGAAATCCAAAGACCCACCGGGTAAAGATTGATCCCAGCTTCTCCAACCTGCTCTCCGCCATTGCGTCCTAAACTAGGCCTCTCTTGGCAACTCAAGGCGGCCCTTAGCAACCTCGGGGAACGGAAACGGAAGCTATGAGATCTCGCGAGACTCGAACCGCCGGGAGCCGCGTGATAATGGCAAGCTGAAGCGGGAGAAATATGGGACAGGCAGAAGCAATCGATGAAGGAGCGTCGCCGGAGGAAGGATAGAGTCGCCTTCCCGTATGAGGCGAAATAATAAAAAATAAAAAATCATTTAGATTTTCTTGTGAGCTCTTGCCGGAATTGATTTGCGATGCAAGGCCTGACCTGTGGAATATAGGACTAACAGTAACAGTGCACATTCTTATCTATTATTATTTGGAATAGAACACCAGGGACTGGATTCATGCAATTTGCAAAGCCAAAATGTGGATTGTTTGTTTGTAGGTGAATGCGCTGTGTGCATCTTCAAATTTAAATAGTAAGAGACTCTTTGGATAAGACGAACCGTAACACTAGGCTCACTTTTCCACTAGGGCAGTGTTTCTCATCCGTGGCAACTTTTAAGATGTGTGGACTTCAACTCCCAGAATTCCCCAGCCAGAGTTGAAGTCCAGAGATCTTAAAGTTGCCAAGGTTGAAGAACACTGATGTAATAGAATCAGCGCTCACCTAGTACAAAGGCTTGAGGGATCCCAGGCACTTCCTGAAGAAGCTGGGTAGAGAATGTATTCTCAACATGGCATATTTTCAGTTGATCGATGCTTGTGGTGGTGAGTGGGCTTGTGTGTTCCCAATGAACCCTATGAGCGAAGCCGTCGGGAGTCATGTACTCCTGGCAGGGTCACCCATGGCGGTAAGGTCCAGGGGGAGGAACCAGACAAAGAACGATCCAAGAAAGTCCTCAACGGCAGAACAGGCGGAAGATAACAAGGTGTATTGTTACAACGGCTGCGAAGGCAGATGAAGGCTGCAGCAGACAAAAGGTCACCAATCGTCATGGTATCCATGCCATTGGATTAGAGCCTTATTCAAGCAAACCCTCATCATGACCGTCTCCCACCCGGAAACCTATGCCCTCACTGTGGGAGGTTGTGCGGATCCAGAATTGGCCTTTACAGCCACTTACGGATCCACCGTTAAAACTTTACCTTTGGAAGACAATCTTACTCGGCTACGAGCGATCGCCAATGATGCTATTGCATGTTGCCAGAGTTAGCTGGATTGGTGGCTACCTGGGTTAAGCGTGTTCTGGGCACAACCCACCCTCTGCCGGTAATTCCACGGGCCGTGGAACATTTCCTGGGAACACTTTTGTGAACTTCCCAGACACGTTGGTTGACCATCGTGATTGGAAACGGAATTCTGAATTAGATTGTCTTTTCTTCTGATTCAGCAGGACTCTTCATTTGGATATAAACCCCTGTTATTGCAGATCAGAACAAAAATCTCTCTTCTGGTTATCACATCTAGTCTAGTAGGTTGCCTAGTGGTGGAGGAGGAGCTGGTTGACCCATCATATGAAGCTATGGTTTTTTAACCCTGGTACTGAATAAACTGCAACTGACTACAGGTAGTCCTCACTTAAGGACCATTCGTTTAATGACGGTTCAGACTTACAACAGCGCTGAAAAAACCGACTTACAACCGGTGCTCACACTTATGACCGTTGCAGCGTCCCCGCGGTCACGTGATCACGATTTGGGCGCTTGGCAACTGGTTCGCATTTATGACCATCACAGCATCCCGTGGTCATGTGATCGCCATTTTCAACCTTCCCAGCCGGCTTCTACCAAGCAAAATCAAAGGGGAACCACGTGATTCGCTTAATGACCACGTGGTCCACTTACGTAACTACCACGGTGATTTGCTTAATGACTGCTGCAAAAGCCGTAAAATTGGGTCAGATTTGCTTAATGACCACTTCGCTCAGCAACTGAAATTCCGGTCTCAGTTGTGATTGTTAAGTGAGGACTACCTGTAGGTTCATTCAGTGACATTTAACCATTGGAAAAATACAACTGAATATTATAGAATTGTTTCAACTTACCGACCATGTACTTCACATCTCCCAGGCTGGAAACCATTTTATTAGCTTTCCTGGATGGTTTTATCTCAACTGATCCTTGCAAGAAGACCATTAAGAGACAGTGCCTGGCCATGCTTTGTTTCCTCCTCCTCCTCGACCAGCCTTTTTCCCTCACGTGTTGTCTTACTTACTTACTTACTTACTTACTTACTTACTTATTTATTTAATCAAATTTCTATCACCGCCCATCTCCCCCTCAAGAACAAAATTTAAAATTCAATAAAACCAGCATAATACAAATAAAGTTAAAAATATGAAATACAATAAAATCCAGTTGGTGATAGGTTCTATTCCGGTCCATGAGTGTGTAAAAAGCCAGTTTAGGGCACAAGCCATCCCCAAGAGCAACTATTCCCTGCCCCGCCCCAGGCACAATGGCAAAAACAGGTCTTCAGTTTTTTACGGAAGTCCAGGAGAGAGGGGGCTTGCCTCAACTCCAGGGGAAGAATGTTCCAGAGGGCAGGAGGCACTGCACAGAAGGCCCACTTCCTGGACCCCGCTAGATGGAATTCTCCTACAGACGGGGTCCGTAGCATGCCCTCTCTGCATGACCGGGTGGGGCGGGTCGATGTGATGGGGATGAGATGGTCCTTTAGGTAACCTGGACCCATGCCATGTAGGGCTTTAAAGGTGGTAACCAAAACCTTGAATTGGACCTGGAAGCAGACTGGAACCCAGTGCAGCTCGCGTAGTAAAGGTGTTACGTGTGCCGATCTTGGAGCACCTAGAATCGTCCATGCGGCTGCATTCTGGATCAGTTGTAGCTTCCAGATACTCTTCAGGGGTAGCCCCATGACGCTGAGAGGTCAAGAAGAGCCAAGATGGATGCACTGCTCCCATCCCGCTCCCACCAGAGATCATCCATGAGTGCGACCAATGCCGTTTCTGTCCCATATCCAGGCCTGAAACCTGACTGGAAGGGGTCTAGATAATCCGTTTCATCCAGAATCCTCTGGAGCTGCAACGCCACCACTTTCTCAACCACCTTCCCCAAAAAGGGGAGGTGTGAGACTGGACGAAAACTGTCCAGTACAGTAGGGTCCAGCGATGGTTTCTTGAGGAGGGGGCGCACCAGTGCTTCTTTAAAGGCAGCCGGAAACACCCCCTCTCGCAAGGATGTATTTACCATTGTCTGGACCCAACCACACGTCACCTCCCAAGCTCCCTTCAAGAGCCAGGAGGGACATGGATCTAGTTGGCAAGTGGTGGCATTTGCAGTACAGAGGATCCTGTCCACTTCCTTGGGTCCAACAGAATCAAACTGTTCCCAGATAACTGGGTAAGTATGGTCTCTCAGCATCTCCACAGACCATGCCTCACGGTTGGAGTCCAACTTGTAACGGATCTGAGTGATTTTATCCTGCAGATGCTCAGAAAACTCCTCTGCCCGGCCGTGTAGGTGGGTCACTGGGCCCACCTTCCCCAGAAGGGATCGAGTGATCTTAAACAGGGCCATCGGGCAGCATTCTGCGGATGCAATGAGTGGAGAAATATTGACGTTTCGCCACTCTTACCGCCGCAAGGTAGGACTTAATAGCGGCTCTAGCTTGTGTTCGGTTGGGTTCGGTCTTTGTCTTCCTCCAGCGGCGCTCTAGACGTCTCTTAATCCTCTTCAGGACCCTCAGCCCCTCCGTAAACCAGGGGGAGTGTCAGGCTCAATGGGACAAGAGAGGTCACACAGGTGCGATCCTGTCCAAGGTCCCGGCCACCTCCCTGTTCCAGGCAGCAGCCAGGGCCTCCGCTGGACCGTGCAGCAGATCCTCGGGTATAACCCCCAGCTCCCTACGGAGTCCATCAGTCGCCGGGGGCGGACCAATCAAATGGGTCCTGCCTCCCTGCGGAGGGGGGTGGCATAGGAGAATCTCAAGGTCACCAGGGCGTGATCTGACCATGACGAAGGGGACAGATGTAACTCTCCCCTCAGATCACATTGCCACTGCTCTGACAATAAAACCAAGTCCGGGGTGAGGCCACTGTCTTGAGTTGGGTCCTGGATAATCTGAAACAGGCCCATGGCCGCCAAGGTGGCCATGAACTCCCGAGCCGCCTCCGAGGCACACCCCAGGGACGGCAGGTTGAAGTCCCTCAGAACCATGAATCGGGGAACTCCACCGCCAACCCCGAGGCGGCCTCCAGCAGCTCAGGCAGGGAGGTTGCTACGCAGCAGGGAGGCTGGTACAGTAGCAATATTCCCAGCTGCTCTCGGGTACCCAACTTGAAAAACAGGATCTCACAACCGGCCACTTGTGAAGGCCACTAGAGTTTCCCGGATGACAACAGCCACCCTTCCTCCCCTGCCCTGGAATCTCTGCTGGTGCCATACTCGAAACCCGGCTGCGCACATCTCCGATAGAGCCACTCCCCCTTCTGGGCCCAGCCAGGTTTCGGTAATACACGCCAGGTCTGCCCCCTCCTCCGTGATCAAATCACATATGAGGGGGGCCTTGTTGTTAACTGACCTGGCGTTAAGAAGCAGCAGCTGGAGAACAGAGCCCCCACGAGTCTGCTGTCCAGAGTCTAGGTCTGAGCATGGAGGGTCAGAACACGCCACCGGTAATAAACACCGGGGGCGTCTTCCCCGAAGATGGCCCACCCTCCGGCTCCCATCATAGCATCCCCGGCCCATCACCACCTCGATGACATGCCCCGCCCTACAGTCCCCAGAGCAGAGCTTTCCAAACTGTGTGTCACGACACAAAAGTGTGTCGCCACACAGAGTCTGGTGTGTCGCCACACAACCCGGAAGCGCTGATCATCATCAGCGCTTCCGGGTTTTCCCGCGGCGACACACCAACGTGGAGCGCAAAAACCCGAAAGCGGCAGCAGCGCTTCCGGGTTTTTGCGCGCTGCTGCAATGGCGGCACTTCCGGGTTTTCCCGCGGCGACACACCAACGGCGGTTGCGGGAAAACTTTGGAAAGCCCTGTCCCAGAGTTTCCCAGTCCATTTGCCCCCAGTCCTGGACCTCTGGAATCCCTGGTTTGAAATAGGGATCCCTCAATTCACTCACACGGTCTTGCACACCTTCAAACAACCACACGGGGATGGTGGGCCCCAGCACACCAGCTCTCGCTCTCGGCGCTGTCAGGGCCCAGCCATCCCCCACATGACCATGCTTTTTTCCCTCCACCAGCCTTTTTTCCTCACGTGTTGTCTCTTTTCAGTCATACTCCTGAGTGCAGGGAGTATGAGATAATGGATGCTTTGAAACACTTCTTCCCAGATTTCTCCCCACCTGGGCTGAATTGCTGTTTATGAAACAAGCAAGACTCACCTTCTTTCTCTGGACTGTTTCTGTCTAATCTCTCTTCCATTCCTTCCCCAGCTTTTACACTAATCTCTCACAGGTACCCTACCCTGGGACAGGATGAGGGCACATGATGCCAGCAGGATAATCCAGAGTGTGTTGATTATAGGTGTACATATAGAAGCATTGTGGTGTTTTTTGTTCTTCCCAAATATGCCACCAGATGGCAGCTGGCATAACACATCTTTATTTTTCAAATTTTGCCACCACCCATCTCCCCCAAAAGAGGGACTCTGGGCAGTTTACAACACAGCTAACAAGTTAAAAACAATAGTCATAATAATATATAAAATATACATACAAATATAATATATAAATATAAAATAAAAAAACAGATGGCAATAAAATATCGTATAGATGTGAGGAGCACTCTAAGGCGCCAGCCATCCCCAGGAATAACTACTCCCCGCCCCGCCCCAAGCGAGGTAGCAGAGCCAGGTCTTCAGGGTCTTCCGGAAGGTCAGGAGCGATGGGGCTTGCCTCACCTCCGGGGGCAGAATGTTCCACAGGGCGGGAGCCACTGCAGAGAAGGCCCACTTCCTGGACCCTGCCAAACGGAATTCTCCTACAGACGGGGTCCGTAACATGCCCTCTCTGCATGACCGGGTGGGACGGGTTGATGAAATGGGGATGAGACGGTCCCTTAGGTAACCTGGACCCATACCATGAAGGGCTTTAAAGGTGATAACCAACACCTTGAATTGGACCCAGAAGCAAACCGGTACCCAATGCACCTCGCATAGCAATGGTGTCACATGTGCCGATCTTGGGGCACCAAGAATTGCCCGGAACTTCCGGATACTCTTCAAGGGCAGCCCCATGTAGAGCGCATTGCAATAGTCTATATGGGAGATGACCAGGGCATGAATGACTGTTCGGAGGGCTTCCCAATCCAGGAAAGGGCGTAACTGGCACACAACACGAAGTTGCGCAAAGGCCCTCCTGGCCACGACTGCCACCTGCTCTTCGAGCAGGAGTCATGAGTCCAGAAGGACCTCCAGATTCCACACCGGGTCTGTCTGGGGCAGTGCAACCCCATCCAGAACTAAAGATGACAATTTCCCAGATACAAAGGAGCCATTAACCCACAGCCACTCCGTCTTACCAAGGTTCAGCTGAAGCCTGTTGTTCCCCATCCAGACCCCCACAGCCCACAGGCACCAAGAGAGGGCAGTCACAGCATCACTTACCTCACTCGGGACAGAGATGTACAACTGGGTATCATCAGCGTACTGATGATACCTCATCCCATGGTGATGGATGATCTCTCCCAGTGGTTTTATGTAGATGTTGAAAAGGAGTGGAGAGAGAACCAAACCCTGCAGCACCCCACAAAGGAGGGGCCTGATGGAGTCTTGAAGGTTAATAAAAGAACTCCAAGCAGCTAAAAACAATCTTGCAGAGGAGAAGCGTGAACCAGCAGGGAACTTGCACTTTAAGCTTAATTATTTTCAGAAATAAATTCAGTCTTCACACATTAGTTAGATGAAAAATAAATAGAGATAGCTTACATTTATTCAGTAGATCTGGATACAAGTAGATTCATAGTAGATCTGCGTGCAAGTGAGATGAAATGGACGAGAGCTGCATGGTGCAGCCCTCCTGCTTGTAGGTGTGCCCAAAGTGTAATGGAGATTGTTAATCCCCCAAACCAAGGAGGAGGAGGAAAAGGAAATCAGGTGACCCATGTGACATCCCACAAGCACAATAGAGATGCGTTTACTAGAAAGACCCCCTATTATGCTTATGAGACAATGCAGAGTTCACTCCTGATAATCCTAACAGGGCCGAGGGTCAGATCTCTCACTCCCTATCACCACTGATTGGGACTGGCCCTGGAGGAAGGAGTTGAACCAGTGCAAAACCACGTCGCCCACCCCCAACTCCCTGAGCCGACCCAAAAGGATACCATGGTTGATGGTATCGAAAGCCGCTGAGAGGTCAAGGAGAGCAAGGATGAATGCACTGCCCCCATCCCGCTCCCGCCAGAGATCATCCATGAATGTGACCAATGCTGTTTCTGTCCCATATCCAGGCCTGAAACCTGACTGGAAGGGGTCTAGATAATCCATTTCAGCCAGAACCCTCTGGAGTTACAACGCCATCAACTTCTCAACCACCTTCTCCAAAAAGGGGAGGTGGGAGACTGGATGAAAATTGTCCAACACAGTAGGGTCCAGCGACGGTTTCTTGAGGAGGGGGTGCACCAGCACCTCCTTAAAGGCAGCCAGAAACTTCCCCTCTCCCAAGGATGTATTGATCATCGTCTGGACCCAACTGATGGAGTTTTGAAGGTTAATAAAAGAACTCCAAGCAGCTAACAACAATCTTGCAAAGTAGAAGCGTGAACCAAAAAGGACTTGCACATTAAGCTTAATTACGTTCAGAAATAAATTCAGTCTTCACACGGTAGTTAGATGAAGAAAAAATATAGAGATAGCTTACATTTATTCAGTAGAACTGGATACAAGTAGATTTATAGTAGAAAACACTTAATCATCACCGGTGCTTTGTAGACAATCTTTATGGAAATGGAAATGTCTGTGTGCAAGCAAGATGAAAGGACAGCTGCATTCTGCAGCACCGCCTGCTTGAAGGTGTGCCCAAAGAGTAATGGAGATTGTTAATCCCCAAACTCAAGAAGGAAAAAGGAAGTGGAAATTAGGTGACCCATGTGACATCCCACAAGCACAATAGAGATGCATTTACTAGAAGGACCCCCCTTATGCTTATGAGACAATGCTGAGTTGACCCCTGATAATTCCAACACCAACCACATGTCACCTCCCGAGCTGCCTTCAAGAGCCAGGAGGGACATGGATCTAGATGACAAATGGTGGCATTTACAGTCTGGAGGATCCTGTCCACTTCCTTGGGTCCAACAGAATCAAACTGTTCCCAGATAACTGGGTAACTATGGTCCCTCAGCATCTCCACAGACCATGCCTCACGGTTGGAGTCCAACTTGTAACGGATCTGAGTGATTTTATCCTGCAGATGCTCAGAAAACTCCTCAGCCTGGCCCTGTAGGTGGGTCACTGGGCCCACCTTCCCCAGAAGGGATCGAGTGATCTTAAACAGGGCCGTCGGGCAGCATTCTGCGGATGCAATGAGTGGAGAAATATTGACGTTTCGCCACTCTTACCGCCGCAAGGTAGGACTTAATAGCGGCTCTAGCTTGTGTTCGGTTGGGTTCGGTCTTTGTCTTCCTCCAGCGGCGCTCTAGACGTCTCTTAATCCTCTTCAGAACCCTCAGCTCCTCCGTAAACCAGGGGGAGTGTCAGGCTCAATGGGACAAGAGAGGTCACACAGGCGCGATCCTGTCCAAGGTCCCGGCCACCTCCCTGTTCCAGGCAGCAGCCAGGGCCTCCGCTGGACCGTGCAGCAGATCCTCGGGTATAACCCCCAGCTCCCTCTGAAACCCTACGGAGTCCATCAGTCGCCGGGGGCGGACCAATCAAATGGGTCCTGCCTCCCTGCGGAGGGGGGTGGCATAGGAGAATCTCAAGGTCACCAGGGCGTGATCTGACCATGACGAAGGGGACAGATGTAACTCTCCCCTCAGATCACATTGCCACTGCTCTGACAATAAAACCAAGTCCGGGGTGAGGCCACTGTCCTGAGTTGGGTCCCGAATAATCTGGGACAGGCCCATGGCTGCCATGGTAGCCATGAAGTCCCGCACCGCCTCCAAGGTATGCCCCAGGGATGGCAGGTTGAAGTCCCCCAGAACCATGAGTCTGGGGAACTCCACCCCCAACCCCGATATGGCCTCCAGTCTTTGTCTCTTCCCTGCCCAGGTCAGCATCTCCATTAACGTGCAGCACCCAGGTTACTGCATCAAACAAACACATTTGCTGTACTTGCTGTACTTTCTGAAGGGACTTTGAGAAGAGCCATCCTGGGTTTAGAGCAGCGTTTCTCAACCTTGGCAACTTTAAGATGCGTGGACTTCAACTCCCAGAATTCTGCAGCCAGCATGAATTCTGGGAGTTGAAGTCCACGCATCTTAAAGTTCCCAAGGTTGAGAAACACTGGTTTAGAGTTTCCTGTGGTTCGAATTGGAGACGGGTCAGATGAAAGCTGTCCTTCTGAATCTAAGGCAGGGGTGGACAGTAGCATGTCCTGGGTGTTTTAGTTTTCCAGCTTGCAGTCCTACAAACATTTGCTCCCTGTTTTGTAAAAGCTGCAGCAGCAGCCGAAACCAGCAGCCACACTTTTTACTGGACGGGTCTCGTGGCAAACGTGTGACACCAGACCTGGCTCTGCTGCGCTGGTTTCCCATTCCTTTCGGAGTCAAATTCCAAGGGCTTGCTTTAACACAGAAATCACTGCATGGTTTGGGCTTTGCCAGACTAAAGGAGGGATCCATTTTAGGCAGAACAGAAGTGTGTGTGTGTGACTTTGGGTCAGTCTTGACTCCTGGCGACTGCCTGAACTGGTCCTTGTAGTTTTCTTGGCAAGATTTTCAGAAGTGGCTTGCCCTTGCCTTCTTCCCGGGGCCGAGAAAGAGGGACTGGCCCAAAGTCCCCCAGCTGGCTTCGTGCCTAAGACAGGACTAGAACTCAAGGCATCTAGCCTGGTGCCTTTAACCACTACACAAAACTGCCTCTCCATTCAGAGAGTCCAGATTAAAACTAGTGAGGACCTTCTTGGTGGTGACACCCATTCTGTGGTCTTCCCTCCCCTCTAAAGTACAATCTTCACCTTCTTTGCTTTCAGAAGAAACTTTAAACCCGTTCAATTAATTAGCCTTCTATTCTTAAAGGATACTTTATCTTCTAATCCGATTGTATATGGTTTTATTGTGATATGTTGCTTGTTTTTATTGTTTTAAATTGATGGCTGTAGTGCTTGGTGTTGTGTTCTGCCACAGTGACGTTCCAGCCGTCACAGTGTCCCCATGGTCAAGTGATCACAATCTGGGCATTCGGTGCCTGGCTTACAATTATAATGTCACAGTGTTCCAGGGTCACATGGTCACCATTTGCAACCTTCATTGCTGGCTTCCGACAAGCAAAGTCAATGGGGAAGGCAGCAGGAGGTCGCAAACGGTGACCACGTGACGTCCTCGCTTAACGACAGCATGGGATTCGCTTAACAACAGCAACTGGAAGTGCCAGAAGTGCCATCGCTAAGCAGCGCAGTCACATGACATCATGCTTTGCGTCACTTAGCGACAGAAATTCCGGTCCCAATTGCCATCGTTAACTGATTACTTGTAAACATCAACCCAACAGAACCCAACCGGTTTAGCAAAAGGTGTAAGACCCCATTAAACATGAAGAAACTTCCTTTAGAATAATTACGCTTAGGATAAACACCAAAAGCAGCATATTAGCTGGGGGAGGGGGAGGGGGAGACAGAAAGCAGTATATTTATCAAGCTAATAATATCTTTATTAGGTTAAATAGTGTGCTTTTGAGTTTCCAAAAATCATTCATCAGCTAAGATGGAGCAAGAAAAGAATCTATGGCCGATTCCTAAGCTATAACGTGATTTGTTTGATTTTGGTGTAACATGTTGTGCAAACCCAGCCAAACCTGATTTATTAAAAGAAAACAACGATTAAGCAAACTATAGTATTGCATGATGTGTGAATCAGGGCATTCTGTGAAAAGTCAATAAATTAATAGGAAGTAGATTAAATTAAATAGATCACAGAAGTTCATGAAATCTGCCATTTAAGCCTTCCCCAAATTAGGGCTGCTCCAAAATATGCTGGGCCTATAACTCTCATAATTCCCATCAGGCACCTCCACTGGCTGGGAATGTTGGGAATTGTAGTGTCTGAACAAGTGAAGGACCCCAATTGGGAAAGGTGGTCAATTCTATCTGGGCCAGCCTATTAGTTTTAAGGCACCAGGATTTCAATGGCTACATACAGAATATTTTTTTTGTGTGTTTAATTTATAAGGTTTGGCTATCCTAAATTCAGCAAATCTCAGCAAGCTTTTTTCTTGTAAATCTACCTTTGACCAATAAGCTTTATTGGCATTCAATTCGCTGCCAACAAACCACAGCAGAGGCTCGCAAAGCAGAAAGATTAAGAGAGTACAACATGAGTTTATTATACGAATTAATATTAAACATCTTTTAAGAAAAATTATGTATGAAATAAATTCTAAAAGACCAACATTCACAAACATCACAAACATCTCTTGTGGGTTTTTTTTTGTTGGGTCGTCTCCATTTTTGAAGAGAAAGCAATACAAACATTACTGTCATGGATTGTACATTGTTCGATAGAGGGGGGAAATCTAAGCTTTTTGGAGCTGATCCTTGTAGCCCTGAAAACACATTTACATCAGTCTGGGGGGAAATGGGGTATGTGAAAAATTGAGCAAGAGGCATTTACCATCCTGACAAAGTTATTCCATGGACATCATTAACGGTAATTTCCAAAGGCTCTGAGCCAATCTGTTCTTTTCTTTCAAAACTGACCAAGAACTGACTTGACGCTTACAGATAACTTGTACAAAGAGACCATAATCCTTTTTTACGAAAGGTGTCCGAAGAGTTTGTTTTTAGGTAGCACGAGAGCAGTGCAAACAGCTTTTGTGAGGCTTAAAAGAACATCCACATTGCTAATGGAGGGGAAGGCGGGCATGGCAAAAAACATGGGTTAATTTTGGGGAAACTGGAGTGAGAAACACCGACTTGCTTCAGTTGCAGAATCTCTGTGAAATGCTTGCACAACAGAATCCAATTCTGACCCATTAGTTCTTTCCAAGCATCCAGAAAAAGGGCCAGGGTCACAATAAAGGTGGAAAACTAGCCAGTTTCTTCAGTTAGGAACCAATGGAGGGGCAATGTTTATGCTATATGAACACAAGAGCCTTCAAGTTTTAAGGCTGTTTTTCTTTCCAGCTCTGGCTTACAACTACTAGATGCCTGCTCCGAGGGCAAAAACAGGTTTCTGAGCCCTATTTTAAGAATCCGGCTTGGCACCTTTATTGATAATCAACTCCCTTTCCCAAAGAAAGTATTGTGCTCGACTGCCTTTCCCATTCAGATTTTTTTTTTGCAAGCAATGTTGTTTTCTCCAACCTTCATAACAGCCTGGAAACTAGGATGGGACCACAGAGTGAGAGACTCCCATTTTGTCCAAAGCCCACGGATGTTTTTTAATTTTTAAAAATTTCCTGGCCTGGAAAGCATAAAAAGGTTCATTCAGGATCTCCCAACCCTAGTCTGGCTTAAGCCTCAGAGAACTTTCCAAGCCTTTTAGAGCAACATGGATATATAGGCCTGGACTGATTTGTATTAAGACTCGTAGAAAAAAAAAACAATGCCCCAATCACAGGACTTACGATTCAAGCGCATTGTCCAATTTGCTCCCTAAATGTGAGACGAGAATTGGCTTCCAATTAAACTTCAGCATGTACAGATAGCAAAGTTAAACCCTGCATCCATAAAACTCCAGTGAAGCTTACAGAAAGCCATTCAAACAGACCAAGAAATTTGCCAGCTCATTTCCTTGTATCTCGTTCTCCGCCAGTGAAAAGCAATCACAAAAAGCTTGAGTAGAATTTTACAATGTCTCCCATCTATTGTTGGGCATTCTGGTTTAGGCAAGTGCATTAGTAACGGTATACAGGTAACCCTTAGCATGCTCAGGAGCCCTTTGCTACAGGTCCAGCTACAGCAGAGGCCCCAATGAAGGTGACTTACCTGTATACTTAAAATATTTAAAATGCCAGGGAACCTGGGCAGAGGAATCCTGAAACCTATCTGCATTTGCACCCAGTCTTTCCTTTTATAACAGCAGGATCCCCCTTGTTATTGGATTTTACTTACGGAGCAGATGGATATGCCAGACGACTATATATTTTATATATATCAGCGTTCCACGCGCGTCATGCCAGCCACATGACTGCGGAAGCGTCTTCGGACAGCGCCGGCTCTTCAGCTAAGAAACGGAGATGAGCACCAGCCCCTAGAGTCGGACATGACTGTGCAGGGGAAACCTTTACCTTATATTTCGCTCATAGCCAAACCTCTGCATTAGACATTATCAAAACAGACTCACATCTGGAAACAGACAACTTTGCCACTATCACCTGTCATCGATGAGGATCTAAACAGCAAAGCAGCTTTGAATCCCCCCAAAGTATTACCACATCTCTTCTAAAATATGCCAATGGGATAATTAACCCATCAGGTGATTTGGCTTAGCAGGTTGTATGAACCCAACCAATCTCTTTTATACATAGCAGTTTATAGTTTGTTCAATACAGCAGGGTTAGGCAAACTATAGCTCAGCACAGTGTCTCTTAACCTCAGCAACGTTAAGATTTGTGGACTTCAATTCCCAGAATTCCCCAGCCAGCATTGGTGACTGGTCTCAAGGCTTCAAACAGGGGTCCTACCATTAGCATAACTCCAACCTTCATCCGGCAATCAATTAAGAATCTGCCTACATTTAACTGGGCAACGTGCATCTGTGTGCTTTTATCTATGTAGTTATAAAAAGTCTAGAGAGCTATTGCTTAAAAAAAAGTATTCCGTTATCTCAAAGACATAGGTGGGCGCTATTTCAAATGTTGTCCATTTTCTAGCCCCTTAGAAGGGATGAAATGCACTATTTAAACCCATTTAGCTCTAGCATCTGCAGGGCTGGCGCGTGGGAAGTCAAAACGGGCAAGAAAGCAGGCAGAGTATCATGATGTAAGCTCCACCCCTTTGGACTCTGTGATGTCAATGCAATATGAAGGGGCGGGGCTCGCGTTGCAGAACTCTGCCTGCCATCTTGCCCATTTTGGCCTCCCCTCCCTGGCGGATGCCACTGCAACAGGTCGCATCCCTTAGTTTGTCTGAAAAAGAAGGAACAGTAAAATAGCAAGGACAGAGCTGACCCCACAACTCTGGGGCTTTCAGCATCATCCTCAGACCCAAGAAATACTCCATGATGAATCTCTTAAGCCAGGCCATCAGTGTGACTGTGCAGGAAGGACTGTCCACACTATGCGAGTTCACACAATTGAGAAGATGATCGCTTGAAGATAGAGCACAGTTCAATGCCCAAACAGGTCTACCCCTTCCTCCTGTAGGAGACCCATGCAAAGGATCCTGCTGCATTTGGTTTTGTTATACCCAGACAAGCATTTGGGGCATCCAGGGGGTCAAAAAAGTCAAGATGGCAGCCACAACCACCCAGTAGAAGCCCTGCCCTTTGTTTACGTGCCCAATTTACATTAAAAAAAGGATTGGGCTTCAGTCACCATCTTGCCTTCTTGACTCTCCTACGAGCCATGCTTGAAACTCGAGCACAACGTGGGCGGTTCAACTGTGTACAGTACAGGCAGTCCTTGTTTAGCAACTCCCCCATTTAGCGACCATTCGTAGTTACGACAGTGATGAAAAAGTAACTGTGCAACCAATCCTCGCATTTACGACCTTTGCAGGTCTGCAAAGCAAAAGAAAGCGGAAGTCAGATCATAAACACAGTCGTGGTTTCACTTAGCAACTGCTTCACTTAATGACCAAGTTGCTAGTCTGAATTGTGGTCGCTAAACGAGGACTACCTGTATGTCCTTCCTTTTCCAATGAAGCTTAGCCCCACATTTCCAAAACATCTCATCAAGGGTGGGACAAGACTAAGGGCATATGACTTGAGAACTATAGGAGACACTGAATTCACAGAAACGGAAAGAGGACAATATATAGAATGCAAGCTTTCACACCATTCTTATTTTTCAATCTGGTTTTGTTTTCCAGCAATACAAGGAACACAAAGTTAGAAGAGGGGTTACACAGAAGCAAGGTGGGAGGGAGGGAATTCAAGTTGGGCTGAGGGTTATTTAAAAACTACCTTAAAAACAGGATCAGTGAGAGCAGGAATGTCCTCAGGGGGGTCAAAAAAGTCAAGATGGCATCCCCAACCATGAGATCAACCCCTTTTTTTGACATGTAAAAAAATTGGAGCTTTGATCACATGTTTGTGGGTACCATCTTGACTTTTTTGACCCCCTCTCCCACAGACACCCCTGAATTAGGGGAAAATCCATCACGAACTGTTTCTGGTTGTGGAAGGAACATTTTTTAATGGGGAGAAATTTATATTATTCTATCACACCCAAATAGCATAATTCAGGTTTCTTTTCTATTAGCAGCAATAATTATATAATTATAATAAAAATCATCATCCACAATACAGCAAAATGTTGAGGGCCGTCCTCTACCTGGATGAAGGACACAAGTATCCCTTCATTGAAAAGTCATGGTTCAAAAACACCACCCAGAAACCACTTTGGAACAATTGTGTTGCTTTTCATTCATATATCTGAACCACATTTTATAACAGATCGTCATTATCCAGCTTCAAAGATTGGTGTAGAAAAGATTTGGTCAGTTGTCAATTTTCTCTCTCCCCCCCTTTTTATGGGGGAGCCTGTATTCCTCTGAGTGAAAAAAGGATGGGCGAGAAAGACCCAAATTCTAAGCCACCAGGTAAAAATTCAAAATGTGCCTTCATGTTCCTCTGTGGTTGTACTCGGAGAAGCCTTGGACCATTCCAGGGTAGAGAGTCACCAGCATAAAAACTATCTTCATTTTTAACCATCTTGGTTTCTCATCTCATTTGGCTTTTTTCTCCCCTAACTGCCAATTCTGGATCTAGAAAGGAAAAAGAGAGAAATGTGGGAATACTAACAAAAGCAGGGCTTGACTGCTTTATAATACGATGTTTAGGAATTTAGAGAAGGACTTCTCCTTCTTAGCTCTGAGCAAAGAGGAACTGAAGGAAGGTAAAATCTCCTTTCAGCACCTTCAAGCTGTTTTCTTGGCAACAGTACAAAATGGTTTGACACTGATTTCTTCTGTTTTTTTTAAAAAAAAACCCTTCCATTTGAAGAGAATATTTGTAGCTCAGGGTTGAACTGTGGAGTCCTTGGTGCTCTCTGAGCCTTGTTGTTTTCTTGCAGACGTTTCATTGCCAGGCTAGGCAACATCTTCAGTGTGAAAAGGGAGTGGGACTTGCTCTCTGTTTATATACCATGGCTTGTCCTGCCCGTGTTGGTGGGGGTGTTGTACTCTCCTTAGGAGTTCCTTGATTGGCCTGTTGTTTGCTGCTTGGTTGATTGAGTTAATAGTTCCTTGATTAGGGTATATCCACCAACACAAGCAGGACAAGCCATGGTATATAATCAGAGAGCAAGTCCCACTCCCTTTTCGCACTGAAGATGTTGCCTAGTCTGGCAATGATACGTATGAAAGAAAACAACAAGGCTCAGAGAGCACCAAGGACTCCACAAACCCTTCAATTCTTGGATTTCCTTTTGGTCTCCCATCCAAGAATTAGCCAGTTCTAACTGTGCTTATCTTTTGAAGATCAGTACAGATCAGGTAGTTGCTGTCACCTAGTTGGGAACTGATCAAAGGTACATTTGAAAAGCCAGAGTTAGAATCATTCCATTGGCACATTATAAGAATCACTAAATACAGTTGCTCCCTCCCCTTATATTAAAAGAATATATATATATATATATATATATATATATATATATATATAGTTGTTTATTCGTTCAGTCGCTTCCGACTCTTCATGACTTCATGGACCAGCCCACGCCAGAGCTTCCTGTCGGCCGTCGCCATCCCCAGCTCCCCCACGGTTGAGTCCAGAATATCATCCATCCATCTTGCCCTTGGTCGGCCCCTCTTCCTTTTGCCTTCCACTTTCCCAGAGGGGCCGACCAAGGGCAAGATGGATGGATGATATTTTGGAGGTGACAGACTTGACTATGGGGGAGCTGGGGATGGTGATGGCCGACAGGAAGCTCTGGCGTGGGCTGGTCCATGAAGTCGGAAGCGAGTCAGAAGAGTCGGAAGCGACTGAACGAATAAACAACAACAAATATATATATATATTTCTTTTAATATAAGGGGAGGGAACAACTGTATTTAGTGATTATTATAATATGCCAATGGAATGATTTATAGAAATAATGTGATTTTGGTTTAATATAGAGTAAGGGATTGATTATTGAAAATTGTTGTATATCCTTGCTGTTAAAAGTCGGAAGTCACCTCAACTTCCCCCCAAAGATAACATTTATTTAATTATTTCCTTCCTACTACTATTCTATACATTTCTGTCTACTATAATAAAGATCAAACTAAAAAAACATATAAATTGTCTGCCATTGTACATGATCATACAATTTTAATAATCTTAATCATATTAAACCCAAAACCATCCAAATAAACATTTATTATTTTTTATTATACCTTAATATTCTTAATCCAAATCGTTAAAGATAAATGAAATCAGCCAAATCCTAAAAACAATCCAGATAAATATTCTTAAACCCTTATCCCACTTCAAAATAAACCAGAACATTTACATATCCCCACAATACACAGAGAGCTTTTTTCTTAAAAAAAATCGAACAGCCCAAGTGCCCCCCTCAAAAACTCTGACTTCTCTTCAGGAGACCTCCCATACATAATAACCCCTTCTTTTCCATGGCATTCCACCAGAAGATCAATTTCACTTGTGGCTTGCAGCTTGCTCTCTCCCTTAAATTTCTCCAACTCAGCTATCCGATCTTCATCCAGCATTTCAACAGAAAACCCGATCTCACTCTTAGAAGAGACATTTCTGTCATTGTTAAATTATTCAGTTTCATCCACGACATCCCCAACCAGATGACACATTTTAGACCTCATATTTTCCACAATGTCCTGAATGCCTTGCATAAAAACTTGGTAGGAATCAGATAGAATCTGTTTAAAATCTTGGTGGAAGTCAGAGAAAGTTTGTTTAAAATCCTCCATGTCTCAAGCAGTAGATTATGGTGCCCCCTAGGAGCTTAACCAGCGAAAGTCGAAGATATGAAAGAATTCCGAAATGTTTACACAAGTGAAAGTGAGATATGCAGACAATTCCCCAGGGAAAGTAGAAGCAGAAAACTGAAAGTTCAAAACAGCCGATTCAACGTGTAGGAAAATGCTAATATCTTCAAATTTAGTACAAAAATAATAACAGGGAGAAAATTATTTACTCTCAATCCTCCTTAATATTTGGATGGAAAACAAAGTCCAAAACTTAAAAAAAAAAAAAATTATCCCAAAAATAACGATAAGCATCACTTTCTCCTTGCTGTAGAAAGCCTCTCTTAGGGTACGCGTACTTAAAAGAAATATAAATTGGGTGATTTAGAAATGGGGTGGCCGGTCTTAGTGTCCCTTTAAGGCTACATTTACATTTACATTTACATTACATTTACAGCTTGTAAATGGTGACATCCCAGCCTCCCGGCTAGCCCTTACCAGTCAAATGCGAACGCTGTTTGCGATCTTCTGGCTGTAAGCAACCATCTGGAGAACAGATGGGGTGATTCCAGGTGTTTTCCTTTTTCCGGAAAAACACTCCTGGGCTTCAGGAAAAACCTGCCCGAGCCCGAAAAAATTGCCGCATTGTCAGTTCTGCCCGCTGAGCCTGCGGGCACAGCTGTTCAGTCCGCCATGTCCCCACCGGAAGTCCCAAGAACATCATTTCCAAGGCCTTCTCCACTCCCACTAACTAGCTAGCATTGCTCAAGAGAGAGCCCCATCTATTTCTATTTATTATACCTGTACTTTAATTTTAATTTTATTATATGAGAACGTATTATTAATTTAAATTTTATTATAGGAGAACGTATTATTAAAGGTAAGGACCTCTTTGAATGAGTTAATTGGCTGTTCGGTCTCTGTAAACAGCAATAACCTTGAATATTCCTGTTCAGAGTACCTGGCAAATGAACTGATAATTGCTGGAACAAAAATGAGCATACCTTATTGTACTTCTTTTGATGATTCTTCTGCCGCAGGTAACTTTCTTCTTATTTGGCAGTCCTCATCTGAAACACAGAGGCAGGAGAAGGTTGAAGCCTGCAGATCTGCCATGGCCCGGCTTTGCAACTGTGCTAGTGTCAATTCAGAGGCAGGACGGTGAGGTGGGGTGGGGTGGGGTGGGGTGGGCTGAGTGAGGGACTGGGCCAAAGTCACCCAGCCGGCTTTCATCCCTAAGGCGAGGATAGAACACACACTCTCGGTTTCTAATCCAGGACCTCCATCATTACATTGAACTGGTGCTTGTACACCAACATTTTCCAGTCTAGATAGCGCTGTGCTGTTCCGTAATGGTTGACTACTGTGTAGCAACATCGTTGTGCTACTAGGGTGAAAGGTTGGAAGTCTCAAGTCTCCTCTCCCAGAAGTCCTCTGGGTCTGTACATCCTATCTCCACTTCCTAGCTTGGTAGTTCTTGCTGCCACCACCTATCTTCTAAGGCAGTGTTTCTCAACCTTGGGAACTTTAAGATGCGTGGACTTCAACTCCCAGAATTCCCCAGCCAGCAGTTGAAGTCCACCCATCCTAAAGTTCCCAAGGCTGAGAAACAGTGATCTAGTCCAACCCTCTGCCATGTGCAGGAAAACCAATGAAAGCATGGGCGTCCAACCTTGAGGGAATGATATTAAAGGCAAAACTGAAGTACTTTGGCCACATAACGAGAAGACAGGATACCCTGGAGAAGATGCTGATGCTGGGGAAAGTGGAAGGCAAAAGGAAGAGGGGCCGACCAAGGGCAAGATGGATGGATGATATTCTGGAGGTGACGGACTCAACCGTGGGGGAGCTGGGGATGGCGACGGCCGACAGGAAGCTCTGGCGTGGGCTGGTCCATGAAGTCACGAAGAGTCGGAAGCGACTGAACGAATAAACAACAGCAACCACCAACCTTTTGGCTTCCCTGGGCCACATTGAGTGAAGAGGAATTGTCTTGGGCCACACGTAAAATATATAATACAGTTAATGTATATAAGTAATAAACCTTCATTTCTTTTTTTATATTTTTATTATAAAATTTAAAAAAAGAGGGCAACATAAAACTAGTGGGATATTTGACTTTGTTTTTGTGAAACTAATGCATCAATGTCTGGTTCGATGAAAGTGGTTGCAATTCTCAGTGAGTTCTCAAGGTGCCGTTAGCACTGCACTGCCCCCTCCCCTACACAGCGTTCTGCTGTTTCTACCAACGCAGTCCGCGCTCGAGTCACGAAAAAAATTGCAAAATAATGTTAAAAGTTTACGATTTTTTGGGGCCGCATTACTAGGTGTTCAGGGCCGCATGTGGCCCGTGGGCTGGACACGCCTGAATTAAAGCATCCAAGAAAGGTAGCTCTCCAGCCTCTTCTGAAAAACTTCCAGAACAACATCCATAGACAGACTATTCCACTGTTGGGCAGGTTTTAGTGTCAAGAACTTTCTTTACTTATGAATTCATAGACCACTTCAACGAAGGCTACTCTAGCCATCTACAAAAGCAACAGCCGCAGCCAATGCAATAAGAAAAATTACATGCAATAACAGAATTACAATTTATACGGCCAGTAAAAATAAAATATTATTCCCGGCACACTGGGAATTCTATGGCAGTCAGGTCCGAAGTGTTTCTGGAACAACCATGTTTTGGAGAGCTTCTAGAAGGCCAGGAGAGGAAGCAGGCCCCTTTCAGAAGGGGGGAGTTCCTGCAGAGAATGTCTATTTTCTACTCATGGCTCTACCTGGCCCCAAGACTTTGATTCTGCTTTTATTTAATTTTCCAGGTACAGGTAGTCCTTGACTTAGGACCACAATTGGGACTGGAATTTCCAACGTAAGTCATTGCAGTCGTAAGTCAAGTCACCACGTGACCGGGCCCGATTTTTACAGCAGTTGTTAAGCAAATCACGGGTCGTTAAACAAATCCAGCTTCCCCAGTGGGTGTTTTTTGCTGGAAAACGGTCATGTGACTGCAGAGGTGGTGGTGAGACTTTTGCGACGCTCGGAAGTGCTTTACAGGCCATAAAGCACCCATTCCGAGGCCGTCATAACTTCGGACCGTCGTTAAATGAATGGTCATAAGTTGAGGGCTACCTGTAACTGCTCTGCTCCAGAGTGCCATATCTGGACTTCCCGATCACAGTCGAGTTACTTAGCCTATCTCACAAGTCAGAAGGGTCCATTCTAAGATGGCACAAACCCACCCATGGTTTTTGAAGGTAGGTTTTCCTATTATTAGAAGAAATGTCTCTGTATGTTTTTTTTTAACGTGCTGCATGAGAATCAGGGGTATATTTACAAGATGACATTGCAGGAGGAGACCATGTTAGTCTCATGGCTCAGAAGGAGTCTGGTCAGACCTTTTCCAATTAACAAATTTTATTGAAAGGCAGACGCTTTCGTGAGGCAGAGGGAAGAAGGAGGGGAAGACAGAAGACAGGAGGGTTATACAGATGCAGGTTGTGTGTGAGACAGACACGTGGACCAAGACAAGGAATTTAACTACACAGTGGACAAAAGTTTGTGGCCTAAGAGACAATCTTGTGAGTTGGCAGAGTTGCCACGTTGGGTGGTAAAGGCCAATGTTTGGAAGAGGCCCAGATCTTACCACATGAATGTCCTTCAACATCATCAAGAAGGTTAGCTGTTGAGGCTGCAGTCCCCATCCTGGATGTGGGGTTAAGGAGAGAGAAAAAACGAGAACATAATCCAAACCAGGTCCTACCTCAGTGGTTTCAGTGGACATTGCTAAGCCTCAGAACATGGGAAACCAAATCAAGGGTCTTTTGAAGTCCTAAAGCAGTTTTCCTCAATCCAAAGTGCTTTCCATACATTGGATGACAATCTTAAAGTTCCCAAACAATGAGAGCAGTGTATAGTCGAAGGCTTTCACGGCCGGAATCTGATGGTGGTTGTGGGTTTTCCGGGCTGTGTGGCCGTGTTCTGGCAGATTTGGTTCCTAACGTTTCGCCAGTCGCTGTGGCTGGCATCTTCAGAGGACAGGAGCACGGCTAGAAGATTCTCTCTGTGCCCAAGTGGAGGGTGTGTGTTCCTGCTGGTGTTTATAGCTGCTGAGAGGTCTTCTGTGGGTCATTTACAATCTTCTGGCTGTGCTCCTGTCCTCTGAAGATGCCAGCCACAGCGACTGGCGAAACGTTAGGAACCAAATCTGCCAGAACACGGCCACACAGCCCAGAAAACCCACAACCACCATCAATGAGAGCAGTGCTGCTTGGAAACAGTCCTAGTTTGGAAAAGGAAAATCTGGACCTGTCCGGGGTTTAAGACTGGCCTCAACACCGCTTCTTGGAGGTCCACAGTCAAGGTGCATCAGATTGGTAGGCAAGAAAGACAGGTCCTATTTTTATCTCTGGTCCCACTTAGAGCAGGAGGACAGCCAAGAAGGAACTTTGCACATCAGCCAAACTGCTGAATGCCACCAGAACAGAGTAGTTAGCTAGCTGGTTGGTTGGAGAAAGGCAAGGAGTCCTGAGTTCAAAGTCCTGTTCATAATTTGTGGACTTCACTTCCCAGAATTCTCAACAATGCCCATGATGACAAGGGAATACTTGGACAAGTCCACACTAGAACGAGCCTCTCCTTCCACTTGGATTATGGGAACCAGCTGTGCCTGCAGCAATGTTCTCATTCATGAAAAGAGAACTGCAGGGTGGCCCTCAGAACCACCCGGTTGAGAGACCAACAGAAGATCGTTTCATACAACCAGGAAAGGATACACTTGATGCTTCAAAAGCGGTTTTCTTTTCGACTTCCTCATTTTGGTCTTTTCTGAGAAAGCTCTGGCAAGTTCAAACAACTTCTTGCGTGTAGCTAAAAAGGAAAACGGGGGCACTTTTATGGAAAAAGAAAGCAGTATCTCCAAGCATTCTTATATTCAGGTATGGCCTTCACGTTACCGAATTGAGGTGCTTAAGGACTAGAAACTTGATTAAGACAAAAGCTACGGCTCCTCCAAGATCCTGAATTTTCCAGCTGCAGTACATTTATTCCTAACTGCAGAAAAAATAGGGGAACGTCTCTGAAAAAGGCAGAGATCGCCCAACCCACAGGGCCAAGTATCTGCCTGACTTCAGTCTTTCCAATGCATCCTTCTGCAGGGCTGAGATTTCCTCTTTTCCAAAAGGAGAAGGGAATGGCGGTTAGTTAAATCTTACTCCAAAACTTACTTGGGTTAAGACTGATGCAGCACCACCCCCGAGTGTGTCAAGATCAGGAAGGCAGCAGAGGTAACGTAAACCCTGCCCCTTTTGAATGGGTGTGCGACGTTCCGTCCATCATCTTCCCAATTTTGACACCCATGCACAAAACTGACGATAACAGACTATCTGGGGAAAAGCAAGGAAGATTGTTGTATCTTCTAATATCTTATTGCTGCTCCCTGCTTTGCAGCCTCTGACGCCTGAGACAAGCTGCATCACTCTGCCTATCTAAACGGCAAGGATCCATTGCACTGGATTCTTAAAGGCATGCAGCGATGTGAGATACTACACCTGTAATGGCACCTGCACTCCAGCCTTCCCCAACTCCAGATATGGTGTGCAGGTAGTCCTCGCTTACTGACTGCCTCGTTTAGAGACCATTCAAATTTATGATGATGTAAAAAAAATAGTGCTGCAACCAAACCTCGCATTTAAGACCGTCACAGCACCCCGCGGTCACGTGATCGCCATTCACGTGCTTCACAACTGGCGACAAGCAGAATTAATAGAGAAGGCGGAAATAAAATCGTTTAAGTCGCCGTCACGTGATGTTTCGCTTAACACGGAGTTGCCGGTCCCAATGGTGGTCGCTAAGCGAGGACTACCTGCAGTGTTTTGTACAGTGAGAGAAAGTGACTGGCCTAAAGTCTCCCAGGGACCTTCCGTGGCTGAGGGAGGACCACAGCTGGGGCTGCCCACTCCTGGTCCAACACCTTCTCCACCACACCATCTTGCCTGAGAGAAACGGCTGGCCCTAAGCCCCCCAGGAGCTTCCATGGCTTGTGGGGGAGCAGAGGAGAAAATAAAGTTTTCCTTGCTCCAAGTCCAACATCTTCACCAACGTGCCACCCTGGCTGTTCCACATTGTTGGGACTTCATTTCCTTGAAATTCCAGCCGGCTTGATGCCAGGTTGGGGGTGCAGGGAGGCTGGTATCCAATCCTATATGGCAGTGTTTCTCAACCTTGGGAACTGTAAGATGTGTGGACTTCAACTCCCAGAATTCCCCAGCCAGCATGGCTGGCTGGGGAATTCTGGGAGTTGGAGTCCACACATCTTACAGTTGCCAAGGTTGAGAAACACTGCTATAGAGAGACAATGGAAATATGCATCACAGTCTTGGGTTCAACCCAGCAAGTGCCAGAATATAACTCACATTTCCCCATGTGTTTTAACTTGTCCCTGAATAAGGCATCTTCGGAGATAGCCCCGCTGGGCACGCTGGTTAAGGAGCGAGTGACCTCATCTGCAAGGCAAAGCACATTTAGGATCAACAGGAAGCAGCAAAAGCCAAGAAGAAGATTTTGAGCAGTCTTTATGCTGGCTGGGGAATTCTGGGAGTTGAAGTCCCCGCATCTTAAAATTGCTGAAGTTGAGAAACACTGCTATAGTGGGAGGAAATCATGCTCTTGGCATATAGTATGTGGTTCAGATGAGCATCCAGCTAAATACAGTGTTGAATTCAATGAATTTTGCAGCAGCTGCTGGAAAAAAAAAGGATACTCTTTCACTTCAATCTCTCCCTATTACTGGCATGTGATTAATAAACCAAATAACCTTCAACAAAGATATCAATCTCTCTATTTAACACACAGCCATTGTTTAAGCAAACAATTTCTTGTGGTCCTAGTACGAAGGGTATATCCAGTCCTAAACTGCAGATGGGGGCAATCCATTAAGGCCACTAATTTATTGTTGGTATCCTTATCTCGTTATCTTTGCCTTCAACTGGGGGCAAAAGAATGGTTCTTTCAGCAATAGGAGGAAAATCAATTCTTCAATGATAAAAGGGGCATCAAATGACAGGGTGGGAGGGGGAAGGAACAGAAAATGGAACAACCCATGAGATCCCCCAAAGTACGTTGATTGATTTCAGCAGTTTGGGGTCCTGGAATACTTTTCAGCATGCTTTTGCTATTGGACCATATTTAAGGCCCTAATCACAGGATATTTCTAGGTTCTCATCTGAAATTTGGCAGTCTTGTGAGACATAAGCCATTTTTAAATATGGTATGTATGTATGTATGTATGTATGTATGCATGCATGTATGTATGCATGTATGTGTCTGCATTATTATGCAGAAACACCTGTTTGGCACCTGATGCATGAAAATGTTGCCCCTCCTAGCTAAATGTATTGGCCTGGTTCATGCATCATGGCATGAAGGCAAAGAGTAGGTTCCCACAACCACTGAACACCCAACTACGTAGCCTTTTTTTAGCAAACCCAGCCAATAAGAAGCAGTTTCTTATGTTCCACTGAGAAATCTGTCTGTATCGGCCTATTTTCTGTTCCCTTTCCCCAAATTGTTGCTTTGGGTCTTGAGCCCTGCCTGACTTAATCTCCACCCTTCCTCTGCTCTCTAGAACCTGGCTTTGTTTGCCTGACATAATTCTAATTTTCTTCCCTTGAACCCAAATCCCTGTTTCTGTTGTGTGAGCTGACAGCCATTTATCTTGGCACCCAAGACAAGGAAGATTCTTAGCTGAGACCTAACATCCGTGTTCACAAATTATGCTAGGATTAAGTTTTTAATATTAGTTTGTCAAATTAGCCAGAAACAAACCAGATTCAGTCTTGCAGACAAGCAATCATGGTTTCTTTCCAGTATTTTATTTATTGGATGTATATACTGCCGCATCTTAGCCACTTTGGGCAACAGCTTGAGTACAGCAAAACATCCATTAAAACATCTGTGGTAGAAAATATAAAATAGAATATAAGTTAAGAATCAACCACAACTACAAGGACTGCAGGTGATATCTCAATGAAATCCCTCAAAGCTTCCAAAACAAATTTGTTTTAAGTATCTTCAAGGCTACTGAAGATGGGCTGTGATGGAATTCTCTTAGTCTGGGAACAAAACTGGATATGAACACTGTAGAACAAAAACAAACGGACATTTTTGTGGTATTGAGTAGTAAGCTACTAGCATCCTCCCCATTAAACCAAAACTCAGTTAGAAAGAAGATCAAAGGCAAAGGGAGATTCCGCCTTAACATAATCCCTAATAAATGAGGGCCAAGGTATACATAGCCAGTTTCCAAGATTCTGCAACTTAAGCCCTATATTCTTGCAATAAACCTACTTACTTTGCATCCATAAGAATCCTACTTTCTTAGCGTGAGTTTCTATAAGGAGCTTGACATTAATCTTGGAAACTGGAAATGGGTACATTACAGATGCTATGAGAGATACTATCAATACTATAACTACCAGATAGTTGTGACTGAGCAGAGAATATCTCAGATGGAAGATCATGGGAAGCTACTGGATACATCTACAGTTGGGATTTTTTTTCTTTTTTTGTGTATATATTTTTATTAAAGATCTTTTCTATAAATTACAGCTGGGATTTTTTTCAATGAGAAGCAGCAGGCAAGTGTTTTATATAAACGTTCCAGCTTCAGCTTTTTGTACAGCTGACAAGGCTCAGATTGAACTTCCTTAAATTGTGCGGCGGGGAATGAAATTTTCGAGAAGGGCTGATCTGCTTGAATAAAATATTTTGAAATAAAAATATTGATACGTTTCTCAGATGGCATTAAGGTAGTTCAGCAACTTAGACAGATACAGTACTCAACGCTGTGAAAAATATTGCCTGAGAAAAGAACCTTCAATACGTCATCAGGGTTTGAAATCTACATGATGCTCAGAAATGATTTCATAATCACGTGGAAACTAAAACCTCTTACCTCTTTAAGCTGTTGTTGAAGGAAGAGGATTAATTTTTTTCCCCTCCTTACATATTGCTATTATGCTTACTTGTATCCAGGCTGTTAAACTTCTTTATCTCTGACTCTTAATTACTCATTTTCTTGTTAGTTAGTTAGTTAGTTAGTTAGTTAGTTAGTTAGTTAGTTAGTTATTTTTCAATTTATGTCACTGCCCCATCTCTCCCGAAGTGGACTCTGGGCGGTTTACAGAGTCAATAATTAAAAATGGATAAAAATATAATACACATGCATATAAATACAAATAAATTAAAGGTAAAATCCAAGAGGCAATAAAATTGTTTTTAAAAGGGCTCTATGGGACCAGCCATATCTCTCTGGCCTTGGCTATAGGGAGAGATTACAAATTGCATTTTCTTTGGCAGCTCTGCTGGTCACCCCCCTCTCCCCCATTCCCCCCCCCCCACTTTTTTCTTCTTCCCTTGCTTTTCCTTTTTTCTCTCTCTCTCAATCTTCTTTTATTAAAAATTCATACATTTTGATAGGTCAATCAGCAGGACTGCCTTTTATTTCCCTTCTCCTCTAATGTGAAAAGTAACAATAAGGTTTAACGACATGTGATCGGGATTTTTGGATGTTATTTTTCAAGTGCCACTGTATTTTTTTATCCTCCTTTTTTATTTTGTCTTGTGATATGGCCTGGATACGACTTATACTTTCCTTTTCCGTTTTAATATTAATCATATCTAGCAGCAAGTCTCCTTTGTAACACGGAATGTTAAAGGGTTCAAGTCTTCAGCTGACCATGGACAAATGTTAGTTAATTTGAAAAAGATGGGAATCAAAAATTGCCTTCTTTCAGAGACTCATTCTTTCCCTACAAAGAACTTTTCAGAAAGTTTTTTTGGGGGAGGCTTAACTAAGTAGGAACTGTAGATATGCAAGAGATGTTGCACATTTAATTATAGATTTACTTAAGATATTGTTGAAGAAATATCAAAGGAAGAAGATTGCTTTCTAATAAAGTCCAACCTCAGATTCTCTAGAACTAATAATTCTTTTCAGTATTTGTATACTGCCTTTGAAGTAGATTGAATCAAACCCTGCATCACTTTTTAGATTGGAACACTCCACCACTCGGGGCTGATCTTCACATCCAGGTTGCCTGAACACAAGCACAGGCCATTGATGATTTTTCAAGGGTAAAAACACACATCATTCTTTAATTCCACCCATCTCTTCATTAAAAAAAGGTAAAGGTTCCCCCCGCACATTTGTGCAGTCATGTCCGACACTAGGGGCCAGTGCTCATGTCTGTTTGTTAGCCGAAGAGCCAGCGTTGTCCGAAGACGCTTCCACGGTCAGGTGGCCGGCATGATGCGCGTGGAACGCTGTTACCTACCCACCGAAGTGGTACCTATTCATCTATTTGCATTTGCATGCTTTCGAATTGCTAGGTTGGCAAGAGCTGGGGCGAGTGCGGGAGCTCACTCCGTCACGCGGGGCTAGGGATTCGAACCTCCAAACTTGCAATCTTCTGATCGACAAGCCTGGTGTCTTACCCACTGAGCCACCATGCCCCACCACCCACCACGCCCCACCACTTTTCATACTGCACATCAAAAGTAGTGTTTTCCCACTTGTAATGGTAGATTCTGTTACTGTAACCTTACAATAAAGGTAGTGTTAGTACTCATGGTTGGTGCTTCTTGTCTCGGCTACGTCAAAGGGCTGACATCAATCTTGCAAGTCTCAAAGTACCTCTCCCCTCCCTTCTGAGATGCTTTCTCCACCGACACCCCTCCTTCAGACTCAGATTTCATTTATCAGACCATTGTCTAGGCTGCAGCTCTTCCTCCTGTGTCCCAAGGTCATTCTTGGTTTGAATGACGCACTTCATGGCAAGCAAACATCTATGCCTACCATGCTGCGGCTGGGATGCTCCCGCCCTTCCAGTCACCGGTGGTGTCCTTCAGAGCCCTTTTGTCCTGCGGTGCTGGGTTGTCTGCCCCCTTCTGAATAGACTTGACCAGTCCAGTTTGTCTATCTCACAGTGGACCAATAAAAAGTTGGATTTTTTTTCAACAACTTCACCAACACAATGGTAAAAGTATTCTTTCTTTACAAGTTCATTGATGGAACTGTGAAACGATGGACCTTTCTGTTTTTCTTTTACCAAGTAAAATTGTCAAGAGTTTTACCAGTTAAATGTATTGTCGAAGGCTTTCACGGCCAGAGTTCAATGGCTGTTGTGGGTCTTCCGGGCTGTGTGGCCGTGTTCTGGAAGTTGTGGTTCCTAACGTTTCGCCAGCATCTGTGGCCAGCATCTTCAGAGGGCAGGAGCACAGATAGAAGCAAAATCTCTGTGCCCAGGTAGAGTGGGAATGTTCTATTTATAGAGCTAAATTATAGGAGATTAGGTGGGGTTTTTTGTTGTGTTGAAATGTTAACGAGTGGCTGATGAGCGTGATTAGCATGTTCATTGTGAGAAGTATTCCCATGTCCTGGTGGTTGGACTGAGTTCGTTGACCTTTTGCAGGCTGTGTTTTTCAGGACTGGTAGCCAGGTTTTGCTAATTTTTAAGCTTTCTTCTTTTTTATTGTAACTGTGCTGGTGTTTGTGAATTTCAATGGCTTCTCTGTATAATCTGGTGTAGTGGCTTTTGGTGTTGTCCAGTATTTCTGTGTTTTCAAATAGGATTTTGTGTCCCGTTTGCTTGAGAGCATGTTCAGCTACTGAAGATTTTTCTGGTTGCTGTAGTCTGCAGTGTCTTTCATGTTCTTTTATCCTGGTGTGAATGCTTCGTTTTGTGGTTCCGATGTATACTTGTCCACAGCTGCATGGTATGCGGTATACTCCTGCAGCGGTGCGGGGGTCCCTTTTGTCTTTTGCTGATTTTAGCATTTGTTGTATTTTTCTGGTGGGTCTGAAGACTGTTTGAAAGTTGTGTTTTTCCATCAGTTTTCCCATGCGGTCAGTGACTCCTTTGATGTAGGGCAGGAATACTTTGTTTGTGGGGGGCTGTTTTTCTTCAGTTGGATGTTGTTTTCTTGGTTTGATGGCTCTTTTTATTTCATTCTTGGAATAGCCATTTGCCTGTAGGACCCAATTTTACCAGTTACTTCTTCTAGCCCAAATGGCAGGAAGATTTTTTTAACTGGCCTGCCAATGGATACTCCAAATGGGAAGGGGTCAAGTACGAGAGGGAATCTAACAGGAAGTCTATCAACGGAAACCAGATGTCCTCAAAGAGAAGGGAAGGCAATTGGTGCTTACTTTCCCAGATCAGCTGGGAGGAATAAAGAAGGAATCCACCAATCAGAGCCATGGTAAATGCAGTCCAGAGAGAATACCAGGCCATCTCTCTCTTGGAGTTGTGGGTGCTCCATCACTAGAGGCTTTCAAGAAAAGATCGGACAACCATTTGTTCGAGATGGTATGAGGATTCCTGCCTTGGGCTTGGGTTGGACTTGAAGACCTCCAAGGTCCCTTCCAACCCTATGGTTCTAAGGGGCTGAAATCCAGAAAGGAATGTCTTAAGCTGGTTTCATTTCCAGCTGATTAAAGCACTGGGGTTGAGCAGCTTAAGCCCCTAGTGTAGAAAAGCCCGGTGATTTGTAATACCTTGCAAGATTCCATAAACAATTTTAATTTAGTGGGTATTTGGTATTTTACTAATCCCTTCCAACATGACTATATTTTCCTTTCTTCTGTACACAGCAATTGCTTTTGGTTAAGTAATTTCCTGATATTTCGTTCTGATATTTGAAGTCAAAACAAATACGATGTAGAACGTATTACAGTTTCAGATCATGGTCCTATGAAATGCTGTTCCGTTTGAAAAAAAATGTCAAATTCATTGTGAAGGGCTCCTTGAATAAACCTTTGCTGAAAGAAAGATTTTATTAAGCAGATGGAACCGGAAATGGCAGAGATTTTGTTGTTATTAACAGGGACTTGGTTAAATCGCTGCCTTGTCACAAGAACTACCGAAACGTTTATCCTGAGCTTGACTTATTACAAACACTTCTTATGAGATGAAGTGACAACTGGCTATAGATACATTTTTAGAGATGAATGGTAAGAAATTATTAACCCATTATGCAAGTCATTCATTACCTGACCAACACAGATGTTTATTCCCTGCTAAATAGGAATTTTTTTACAAGCTTTTTGCTCCAAAACAGAATTTTTAGTACATTGCACCATGATATTGGGAAAAGAGAGAGAAATCTAGTAAGAAGAAATCAACTGTTTTATGGCTTTTATTGTTGTAAGCCGCCCAGAGTCACTTGTTGAGATGGGCGGCTATATAAATCGAATGAATGAATGAATGAATGAATGAATGAATGAAGGAAGGAAGGAAGGAAGGAAGGAAGGAAGGAAAGAAAGAAAGAAAGAAAGAAAGAAAGAAAGAAAGAAAGAAAGAAAGAAAGAAAGATAGATATTGATCTTCAAATTTCAAAACTTCAAACTTCAAAAGGAGAGCCAGTTTGGTCTAGTGGTTAAGGTGCTGGGCTAGAAACCAGGAGTCTGTGAGTTCTAGTCCCACCTGAAGGATGGAAGAACTGGGTATGTGCAGTGGAAGGGGGAACATCTTGAATTGGAGTCAGACGAGAGTGAGGGTGAATGCAGATGTGTTAACTGTAGCAATTGAAACTGAGTACGTGTAAGGTAGCAGGAACAGCTAACTGCAAGCTGTAACCAGGCTTCTTACGATGTGTCTGTATCTTGCAACCAATCACCTTACAACATGTGTATAGTCAAGTTTAAGCGCGCCAAAAGTTAGGTATAAAAGCTTGGAAAACTGTTTGTTCAGGGCTCACCTTCTTTTCATGAGGGAGCCCTCCTTTATTGCAGGCCTTTAATAAATGAGTTCCTTTGAATTCTCCGGTCTCGTGTGGTGATTGGCCTGGCCGCACCGGACAAAGGAATCAAACCCCGTTTTGGGGACAACAGTTTTGGCACCCCAGATGGGACACCGTCCGGTTCCTTGGGGTCGGCATCGTCAATAGAGGATAGCGCGCACCAGCTATTTCCTGGAGTCCGAATTGACAAAGTGGCCCCCCAAGGACCCAAAAGCAGCCTCTGGAGAATTCAACCAGCGGGGAGAAATCTGATTGTTGCCCGAACTCTGGACAATTCCTGGAAAAGGTAAGCTGCAAGGCCCTAAATCCAGCATCAAGGGAAGGCCTAGGCCCACTGAGGCCCTGAATCCAGCTTCAGGGGTAGGTAGGCCGAAAACTTGGGAATCCCTGGGCTGTGTTGGGGGCGCAGCAGCCACAAGAGAAGTGCCCGGAAACGGAGGAGCCTCCATGACTAAGGGACCCACTGTCCTGACGAGGAAATGGGAAAGGGAAAATGGGCCCTGCCCAGACCAAGCAAAGGAAGCAGGATTGTCATGGGAGCAAGGGTGGCAGGCAAAGATTGTCCCCGTTGGGGGTGCGTTGGCACATTTCAATGAATTGAGGGAGGGGGGGAAACTAAGTAGGGACACCTTGAAGGAATGTTGTTTTAATTGGCATTTAGCCCTCCCCAATCATTGGCCGGCGTCGGGATCTTTAGATGTAAAAGTCATAGGAGATGTAAGCAGATATTTGACAGAACATAGGCGCATAGGAGATTCGTCATACTTGAGGTTGCTTGCTAAGCTGTCAATTGACCTAGGGATGAAAAAGCAGTGTGGATTGATGGTGCTGGGAACAAAGGAGGATAGGAAAGGGTGTAAAAAGACGATTAAACCTTTAGTAGAAGATTCTGAGGGGCCATCTCCATATACCTCTGGGAGGTGGCGGGAGTTGTGTCCTACGGGGGCCCGGCCAGCCCTACAGTGGGAGGACTCCTCGGAATCAGAACCTGACGTAGACCCCCTGAGGAAAGGCCTCAGAGACAGGTTCCTTATAATTTAAGGCCGCGTCAAAAGGGGGGACAGAAAGTGTTGCCCCTCCGACAAATGCCTACAGCAAGGGGGAATGGAGACGGTCTTGGTTTATGCCCCCTTTTCCACCTCAGACTTGTACAACTGGAAAAATAATATGGAGCCATATAGTAAAAACCCAGACCAGATGGCAGAACTCAATAACCTAAACCCATAATCCAACTTGGCAGGACATCCAGACCCTTCTGTCCATCCTCTTGACATCAGAGGAGCGACGAATGGTTTTGGCGGCGGGAAGGAAGCGGGGTTCCGAGAGTCTGGTCCCAGGAGGGAATAATCCCCCCGATGAAACCTTCCCTTTGGTGGATCCACACTGGGATCTGAAAAATCTAGAACACATGGGACGTCTAAGGGAATAGCAAGCACGGATAGGTAAGGCCCTGAGAGAAGGCATCCCAAAGACTAAGAATCTATCTAAATTGTATGAGGTGAGACAGGAGAAGGATGAGGATCCGGGGAAGTTTCTTGAGAGGCTATATCAAGCATTGAGGAACTTTAGTGACTTGAACCCGGAGTTCCAGGCCGTCTGGAGGGAAGGAGCCTTCTGGGTGGGAGGAGAGGAGGATTAGGGAAGTCAGGGGCTGCGGCTCCAGAGCCCAGGGGGCTCCTGGAGGCCACCAACCCCCCCTGAGCCTCTTGTAAACTGTCAAGTGGGGGGAGAAATGCATATTTTCCTAGTAGACACCGGAGCGACACGGTTGGTCTTAACAACCAAGGTGGGAAAACAGAGTGGGGAAAAATTGGGAGTCATGGGAGCCTCTGGAAAATTAATGTCTGTGGAAATGTTGTCACCTTTGGAGTGTAAACTGGAGAAGAGCAACTTAGAGCGCCTTGCTACACAGAGACAGACAAGTGGCAAAAAGGCTGGGGGCTGAGGAAAGGGGAGATGGCTGGAAATGGGTCGGGGAAACGCAATTGCTGCCTAGAGCAGAGGCTAGAAGGTTGGTACAGCACCTCCATTGGACAACGCATTGAGGGCTGAATGCACATGGGGATGCCCTCTGCCGAAAGTTTGTGAGCCCTGGGATATATGAGGATGCCATGGCAGAGAGTGGAAAGTGTTTACTGTGTTGCCAAAACAACCCAAAACCAGCAGGAACCCCCCCGAGGGACAGCTAGAGAGGGGGGCGGGTCCTGCAGACTTTTGGGAAGTGGATTTCACTGAGCTTCCAGAGAAGCAAGGAAAGAAATATCTGTTAGTGATGGTAGACACCTTCTTGGGATGGGTAGAGGCTTTCCCCTGCCAAACCAACAGGGCCGAGATGACGAAGGCCCTACTACAAGAGATTATCCCGAGATTTGGCCTCCCTTGTCAAGGAATTGGGTCAGATAATGGTTCCCACTTTACGGCCACTGTGATCCAACAGGTAGCCAAGGCCCTGCAGGTCACCTGGAGGTTTCATATGGCTTACCACCCGCAGAGCAGTGGGAGAGTGGAGAAAGCGAATGGGTTACTAAAAAGGCAGCTGGCCAAAATTGCACAGGAGACCCAGCTTACATGGCCAGAGGGACTCCCTGTAGCTCTCCTCCGACTCAGGGTGGCACCGAAAAAGCGATTGGGCCTGAGTCTTCTCGAATTGACGTATGGCCGGCTGTACCCATACCTAAGGAAACAACCTACTACCGACCCCTATGATGTGGGGGATGGGCTTTTGAGGGAATATATACAGCAGTTATCTGCACAGATATTGTCTTTATCGTCCTACATGCAGGAACATTGCCCCCAGGGGTTGGGGAAGCCAGTGTATCCTTTCGAAGCTGGAGACCAGGTGCTAGTTAAAGTCTAGAACCAACAAGGAGGGGAATTGCAACCTAAGTGGAAGGGACCCTATCAAGTCCTGCTGACTAGCAACACTGCAGTGAAAGTTGAGGGAATCAGGACTTGGATCCACCACACCAGATTGAAGAAGGCCCCATCAACTGAAGACAAACCTCGGAACTGGACTGTTCGGCCTATTGAAAATGGAGACTTGGGACTCAAACTTTTATTTCGGAGGAAGGGAGACTGACTGTCTGGACGGAAGCCCCTAACCTAATCTGGACACTTGATCTGTCCTGACCAAGGGCAAGATGGATGGATGATATTCTGGAGGTGACGGACTTGACTGTGGGGGAGCTGGGGATGGTGACGGCCAACAGGAAGTTCTGGCGTGGGCTGGTCCATGAAGTCACGAAGAGTTGGAAGCGACTGAACGAATAAACAACAATGTTCAATAAAAATGCTCAAAAAGTGAACTTGTGGTTTTGTTTTCAGGCAAGGAAGAAGACTTTTGTGCAATATGGTCAAATTGGAGTCTTTCTGTTTAGAACAGTGTTTTTCAAACTTGGCAACTTTAAGATGTATGGACTTCAACTCCCAGAATTCTGGGTGGCTAGGGAATTCTGGGTGAGGAATTCTGGGAGTTGAAGTCTTGGGTGGCAACCTGATATACAAAACAATTTAGTACAATCTCTAGCCACAAAACTAATAGTAGCCTTGGCAACAGAGATGCATACAAGTGAACACACTTACCAGATAATACTGAGGACAAAGTGGGATCTGAACTGAGGGCAGTGCTGTTCATTCTGGATTTCTTTGATTCGTACTTTAATCGATCTAGATGACGACACAGAAAAACAAATGTTTAAAAGGAAATTGACGAACTAACCTTCTACATCAGTGTTTCTCAACCTTGGCAAATTGCTGGTTGGGGAATTTGGAGAGTTGAAGTCCACACATCTTGAAGTTGCCAAGGTTGAGAAACACTGGGTTAGATTGTCCGATTGCCAGGGCTCTGATCAGAGGCTTCAGAGGAAAGCTCTCCAGCCACAGCATTGGCAAAATCATGGCTGTCACACTCTGGTTGGAGAGGAAAAGGTGATTATTTGTATATTTTTTAAGGATCAATCTTTTTTTCCCCTCTTAACAAGAACAAGTACTGGACATCAGGCCACACTTCAGAAATGCTGTGCTAAGACACCAGTAAGGTGATTCAACCAACTATCCCACCAATTTTTAATTAGTCAAGTGCAGTGTTTCTCAACCTCAGCAACTTTAAGCTGGCTGGGGAATTCTGGGAGTTGAAGTCCACACATCTTAAAGTTGCTGAGGTTGAGAAACACTGATCTAGTGTGTTGGGCCATCGTGACGATTACCTTTCCAAGTAGAAGAATATTCTCTACAAACCAGGAACTAGCAGAAAAGAGCTACCAAAGGTTCTTGAATAGCCCATTACCTCTTTCAAGAGCCAGGAGGAAATCTCGGTTTCTCTGAAGCTCTTTCATGAACTCTTCATTCTGGAGGAACAGGGCAATCCGCTCATCTTCCAAATACTGCTTCCATTTCTTCTCCTGATCCAGTGACCCCTGGGCCCTCTGGTTTCCAGGACTTTGTGTGGTCTGATGACAGATTTGGGTACTCTAGAAAGAGGTTGGTGTGTAAAAAAAACACATCTTATTTCTGGGTACAACAGAAACCGCTTCATATGTTAAATATAGCAAAACCAGATTCACGCAGAGCCCTAGATGTTGGTGAATGCAACAATACAGCCACAGATTTTGCAAACTTAAGATTCAAAGGCAATTGTTTTAGAGATGTACTTTCAAAAATATTACACCTAAAATAAAGAAAAAAGACAATGGGGAAAGCTGCTTCTTTCTGACTGAAACCTCCCTCACCCCAAGCTTTAGGGCTGCACTTGATGCTTCAGTCCATGTATGGACCAAGCTAGATGTGTGATGCACACTTAGCTAGGGAAGGTTGGTTCTCCATCAATATCTTTAAAAAAAAGAGACAGGGGGGGTGCAATTTGGAAAGGGAGAAGCAGTGGGCAAAGAGGGGACCTTTAATCTTCCCGTTACTTCTCATCAACACGTTCGTTTCTGAGGAATCTTCTTGCATTTAGAGAAAATAGCTCCCCACTTTGCCTTCCTCTTCCAAATCATACGCTCAGTTTTTCCTCTTTAGAAAGTTGTGGATAGGTGACCGCCAGGGCCCTCACCTAGATGGCTAATAACAACAGCAGCATGACCACAACAACAAATAGAAGGCTACTAGGACAGTAGAGTGTTCTGAAGAAAGCATGTAAAGGGATCCTTGAATTGAGCTGCTGGTGATTATATGCATAGAGAGTAAGGAAGGTGACGCTGATGGAGATATGCAGGTGGTGTTGCCTAGGTAAAAGGGGCTAAGGCATTTTAAAGTCCAGAACGTCCAGGTAACATTCAGAAATGGCTCAGGCAGACACCTCTCTAATTCACTGAACTGTAAGGAGGAGGAAGAGGTCCAGCACAACCAGATGTGCAAGTTTCTGTTACTATAGCCCAGTGTTTCTGAAGCTCAGCAACTTTAAGAGGTGTGGACTTCAACTCCCAGAATTCCTCAGCCAGCATGGCTGGCTGGGGAATTCTGGGAGTTGGTCCACACCTCTTAAAGTTGCTGAGCTTCAGAAATACTGCTATAGCCAATCTCAATAAAAGTAGTTTTAGCCTTCCTGTGGAGTTGATTTCATGCTCTGGTCTATCTAGTGGGGCTGACAATATGACTATATCCATGTAGTTTTCTTGACAACACAAAGTGGTTTGCCATTGTCTTTTTAAGGATGCTTTCCCCCCAAGTCTGGCCTACAGCCCTGGAGATTACTTTATGGCCCTCCATTGAAGTAGGGTAATGTATGTGGGAAAGACCTTGGGAGATGGGACAAAGAGATGCTGCCACAGATCGGTCAGATAAGAGAGAGCATAACCCGCAGCTAGATAGTGGGTGGGGCAAGAGGCTTGGAAGGAACCCTCCCTAGTTTCTCGGGCTGTAAAGGAGACAGAGGGAGATTTGTTCTTTCAGACTCTGTTAATTCTGTTAATGTAGCTTTACAATAAAGTAGAATTAGCGTATCTGGTCAGGTTTCCTGTCTGGTCTACCTGGTAAGGCTGACATCATCTTGCAAGTCTGAAACTAGGGAGGGTCCCTTCTGAGCCTCTTGCCGCACCCACTATCTAACTTCTGTCTATGCTCTCTCTTATCTGACCATTCCCTAGGCAGCATCTCTTTGCCCCATCTCCCAAGGACTTCCCCACATACCATTACAGGTACTAACCAGGCCCAATGTGCTGAAGAAAATATAAGAATATAAAATCCTCTCATGACACTACAACAGAGCTTTCCAAACTGTGTGTCGCAATACGTTAGTGTGTCGGCTGCAGTGTCTGGGTGTGTCGCGGCTGCCTCCAAGCCCTGCCAGGATTCCGTGCAGGTCCTAGTGCCTGCCTTGTGCCTTGCTGCCTCCAAACCGGCTGTGATTCCGTGCAGGTCCTAGTGCCTGCCTTGTGCCCTGCTGCCTCCAAACCTGCCCTGCCAGGATTCCACGAAGGTCCTAGTGCCTGCCTTGTGCCTGGCTGCCTCCAAACCTGCCCTGCCAGGATTCCGCGCAGGTCCTAGCTTCAGTGGTAGGTAGGGGCAACGTGTTAGCCACTCTAAATACAAAACGTCTCTATTTCCCACCTGTACCGTATCCATTTGCTGTGGTAAGATGCGGAGGAAGTCATCCGGAAGATTCCCTAATAATGGTGGGTTCCAGTCCCTGTATCGCCTTTGTGCTTGTGAACCACTGGAATTCTGGATATCAGTCCTGCTCGGTCCAGAAAAAAAGCAAATTACAATAATATTTTCAACTCCACTTCTCTTAAGAGACTGAGTCTTCTCTAAACACTTAATTATTAACTTCATATTGTTCACTTCATTACTCATTTCATTGTTCATTAAAGAACAATCATTAGTGTTCACAATACAATGCAATAATATCATAATCATATTTTCCATTAAAAAAAGTTTCTAGTCCTTAAGCTTGGATGATAAACTTGATCATCATCATTGGCGCTCACTCGTAGCCGAGTAAGATTGTCTTCCAAAGGTAAAATTTTAACAGTGGATCCGTAAGTGGCTATAAAGGCCAATTCTGGATCCCCACAACCTCCCACAGTGAGGGCATAGGTTTCCGGGTGGGAGACGGTCATGATGAGGGTTTGCCTGACGTGCCTTCCTTTTAGCTCTTTTCCCCCTTTCACCCTGTACTCGTGCTTCTTCAAAGAATAAACTTGATAGATGTTATTGAAACATTGGGCTGGGAATAGAGATGTAGAGTTAAACAAAAGTCTCATTGGTCTGAGACTTTTTTTTTTCACTGCTCAATTCATCCCTTCCCATAAAGAGCAGAAAATCATCTAAAAAAGCAAAAATGTGCAATTGAATGAATCTGCAAACAAACTGCAACTCCCAGTCTATGAGATGCATATAAATTGGGAGTCCCCTGATGCAGCGTTTTGAATGGCTCCTCTCACGTTGGTTCCTCAGAGGAAATCTGCATTCAAGAAAAGAACTGCAAAAAGCCATGGAGGGAGAAGAGGCGGCGGCTATGGGACATTCTGCTAGGATTTCAGCAGATGGCGCAAAAACTGCCCAGAATTCTTTAACTGCCATGCACACAGGAGGCCTCTTGGGGAAGAAGACACAGGGCCAAAGGAGCAGAGGAATACAGGGAGTCCTCGTTTAGTGACCACAAGTGGGACCGGCAACTTGGTTGTTAACCAAGACAGCCGCTAAGTGAAACCGTGACTGTGCTTATGATCTGACCTCTGCTTTCCTTTGCTTTACAGACCTGCAAAGGTGGTCAATGCACAGATTGGGCGCAAAGTTACTTTTTCATCACCGTCATAACTGCGAACGGTCGCTAAACGAGGCAGTTGCTAAACGAGGACAACCTGTAGAGGAAGCAGCAGCTTTTCAAGCCACAGTGTACTCCAGACCTTAGCTAAGTGCTGCAAATGCACTCCGTGCCTCAAAGCTGGAGTTCGCCATCTTAGCGCCTTCATTGGAGCGTAAAAAGCTGAGCAAGATGCTGGCCCACCCAGGGAGGAAAACAAGTAGGGGGAAAAAACGGATGTGGAATAAACTGAGAGCCAGGGTGGTGTAGTGGCCAAGATCCTGAGCAAGGAACAGGGAGAAAAGAGGATGTAACCCCCCTCCGCCACAATGGGGTAACTTTCGGCCAGTTCCTCTCTCTCAGCCCAATCTAGATGGTTGTTGCTGGGGGTAAAAACAGAAGAAGGGAGGGCTAAGTATAGCACCCTGGGCCCCTGAATGAAAAGGTGAGTATAAATTTAACAAACAGATACATCAAAGGGAAGTGCTTAAAATGCAAGTGTCCTGCTCAATCTTGTGCATGACAGAGTTTCCTTTCTTTCTTTCTTTCTTTCTTTCTTTCTTTCTTTCTTTCTTTCTTTCTTTCTTTCTTTCTTTCTTTCTTTCTCTTTCTTTCTTTCTTCCTTCCTTCCTTCCTTCCTTCCTTCCTTCCTTCCTTCCTTCCTTCCTTCCTTCCTTCCTTCCTTCCTTCCTTCCTTCCTTCCTTCCTTCCTTTCTCATTGTTTTTCATGAAATGTTATGTATATATTTTATATCATTGATAAGAAGGGGGAAAAAGGATATAACAAAGGGAAGGAAAGCACACAAAAATCTGTGTGCATGCGTGGGTGCATCACTCGGAAGAATTGATGCACAAACCTAATGCCATCTTAAGGAAATGCGGACCTTGCCACTGTTAATCCAGTCTCGTGGCTTCTAAATACGCCGGATTGGGGCCACAGAGGACAGCCCTTTCAACGCATCCATTTGCAGAGATCCAGGGTGTGGGATGGCCCTCTGCTTCCTTGGAGTTTGTTCTCAATTGGAGCTGTTGGGGGCTTACAAAAACCCCTGGAGTTCCAGGTAAAAATGCCAAGTCCTCGTTTGCTCACCTAGGAAAGGTGTTATTGCACACCTCCCTTCTCAGTATGTTCCTGTGAGTATGTCTAGAACAAGAGAATGAGGAACAGTCCTGTCGGGTGGGGGGGTCGAAATCTGAAAGATGGCGGGCACAAAGTTGCAATCCAAATCCTGCCCTTTTTGTAGGTACAGGTAGTCCTCGCTTAATGACCATTCATTTAGTGATGGTTCAGACTTACAACAGTGCTGAAAAAAACGACTTGCAACCGGTCCTCACACTTACGACAGTCACAGCATCCCTGCGGTCACATGATCACGATTTGGGCACTTGGCAACCGATTCGCATTTATGACCGTCGCAGCATCCCGTGGTCATGTGATTGCCATTTTTGACCTTCCCAGCCGGCTTCTGGCAAGCAAAATCAATGGGGAACTGCGTGATTTGCTTAATGACCATGTGGTTCGCTTAATGCCCGCAGTGATTCGCTTAACGACCACCACAAGAAGGTCATAAAATCAGGCCAGATTTGCTTAATGACCGCTTCACTTAGCAACCAAAATTCCGGTCCCAATTGTGGTCGTTAAGCGAGGACTACCTGTATATAAAAAATGAGGCAGTGATGGGGAGGGTCATCAATGACAGTCCATTTCAGCCAAAAGACACAAGACAGCTGCACAGCAAGGCCTCATGGGGAGGCAGGCTTGCTGTTTTGTTTATTTTTTATTTTACAATCTGCCCCTTCCACTATTTATTACCCCAATCAAAGGGGGGCTGCACAAAGAAGTCAAAATAGCAGGCAGGGCAGCATGACAGGTACATAATGAAGGGGTGGGGCTTTGATGGTGATGCCGCACCCACTATCTTGCAGATGTGAACACCCACCCAGTCATGAATGCCCCAGACTCCAATACAGGTAGTCCTCATTTAGTGACCACAATTGGGATTGGCAACTTGGTCATTAAGCGAATCGGTCACTAAGTGAAACCACAACAGTGCTTATGATCTTACTTCAGGTTTCCTTTGCTTTACGGACCTGCGAAGGTCATAAATGCGAGGATTGGTCGTAAAGTTACTTTTTCATCACCATCGTAACTGCAAACAGTTGCTAAACAAGGCAGTCACTAAATGAGGACTACCTGTACATCATTTTGATCCTCTTTGGAAAAGAAGTGGGAACAAGCAGGGGATTGGGAGCAGAGTGAATGGGAGGAACTGATCTGCACAAGTGTCATTCCTATTAGATTTATTTAAAAAATAAATAAATTTATTTTAAAAAATAACCAAGGTCACAGAAAGCTACTTTAAACCAAATTATGGGATGACAGATATGGGGTCAATATCAGGAGGAACGTCTTAACAGTAAGAGCAGTTTGATAATGGAATCAATTATCTAGGGAAGAGCTTTCCAAACTGTGTGTTGCGACACAAAAGTGTGTCGCCACACACAGCGTGGTGTGTCACCACACCACCCGGAAGTGGCGGTGCGCGCTTGCACGGCGGCCGCCATGCACGCGCGCGCCGCCGCACGCCCCCCGTGCCGCCGCACACCCCTCCCGCGCCGCCACCGTGCGCGCGCACGCCGCCGCACGCCCCCCGCGCCGCCGCCGTGCGCCGCCGCATGCCCCCCCCGCCGTCGCCGTGCGCGCGCGCGTCGCCGCCGCCGCCGCTGGGTGTGTCGCCAGCGGCGGCACTTTGGAAAGCCCTGATCTAGGGCAATATTTCCCAACCCTGACAACTTCCAGCTGTGTAGACTTCAACTCCCAAAATTCTCATCAATGGCCACGTTGGCTGTGGAATTCTGGGATTTGAAGTCCACACACACCTGCAAACTGCCAAGGCTGTGAAGCACTGATCTAGGGCAAGCAAGGGACCCTCTGGTCTAGCAGATGGGACTGAATTACAACTCCCAGCTTTCCTCTGCTTTGTCCATGCTGGCTAGACTGTTGTTCATCAACATCTGGAGAGCCACAGATGACCACACCCGATTCAGGCAGTTGTGGTCTCTCCCTCACTAGAGTCCTATCAACAGAGGCTGGGAAAACATCTGCTGGATTTCTTATCTTGAGGCGAGGTTGGACTGCCTGGACATTTCCAGCTCCATGATTCTGGACCTTAATGTCTACATACCTGGGTGGTGGTACTGGAGGAGTCTGCAAGTACTTTCGGTCATACACATGCATATCATAGGAAGGAGGAGAGTAAACTGGGGGGGGCTCCTCATCTGAACTGTCAGGTTCCAATGTCCGTTCCAGAATCTAAACCAAATGAGAAAAAGGTTTGTATCCATTACAGTCCTTTTGCCCGTTACGGATAATGGTAACTTTCCCACGTTGACTAAACAAACTGGCTCCTGGAAGTAAGAAACGGAACCTGTGATTCTAGATGCTGAGTTATGAGTTATGTGTAAAGGGGAAAGGGACTCAGGGAAACCCGAGCAGGGGGAAGTGGGTCAAGGGAAAAGACACGGAGGGGAAATGGAGGTCCTAAGGAAGTGAAACCTCCGTTCAAAGGGTCAGGAGATCAAAAACAGGATTAAAGAGGGAAATGAGAAAAGTAGCGATGAACCACGAACAGGGAACAGTTATGTATCATGTTCTGAGCTGAGTTGCTACTCCAAAGTGGTTTTGCAGATTTCAGGCTGTGTGATGTGACGGAAACACATGAACTCAGTTCCTTAATGCAGGGGTCCCCAATCAATCCGGCCTACCTAGACAGCACAGTTAAATGGTCCTATGACTCCCTGTCACCTCAAACACCGGGAAGGGCTTTCATTGCACCCAGCTGCTAAAGTAGCTGCGCTGGTCATGGGTGCCTGCAGGAGTGGAGAATCAAGGCAAATGGGTAGAAAAGGTATTTTCCAAAACATTCCCACTACCCTTTTCCTGCCAAATCAGAACTCCTCTTGTGCCTAGTTTCTTGGTCCAGCCTCCAGCCCCTCTTCTCCAAAACATGCTGTGACATCATCATCCGCAAATGGTTGGGAGGTCTGCTGGGGACGGTCAATTAGCATAGAGGGGGAGGCATAGAGGGACACCGAGTTAGAGAATTGGGAGGATGGGAGACAGAAAAGGAAATTGCCAGCTCTGAGAAAGATTCAGACCAGGGTTTCTCAACCAGGGTTCTGTGGCACCCCAGGGTTCCACGAGAGGTCACTAGGGGTTCCCTGGGAGATCACGATTTATTTAGAAAGTTATTTCAAATTCGGGCAACTTCACATGAAAGAGGAAAGTTTCATTCTTTATTTTCAGATTCATCGGCGATCACTCGTAGCCGAGTAAGATTGTCTTCCAAAGGTAAAATTTTAACGGTGGATCCGTAAGTGGCTATAAAGGCCAATTCTGGATCCGCACAACCTCCCACAATGAGGGCATAGGTTTCCGGGTGGGAGACGGTCATGATGAGGGTTTGCCTGACGTGCCTTCCTTTTAGCTCTTTTCTCCTTTTCGCCCTGTACTCGTGCTTCTTCAAAGTCCATAGCGCCATTAATAAAGGATGACCTCCAATTGAAACGGTCATGAGTTAGGGCTTCCCAGTTCTCAATGCTGATATTACATTTTTTAAAATTAGCTTTGAAAGTATCTTTGAATCTCTTTTGCTGTCCACCAATATTCCGTTTTCCATTCTTAAGTTGGGAGTAAAGTAGCTGCTTTGGAAGACGATGGGCAGGCATTCGAACAACATGACCGGTCCAGCGAAGTTGATGTTGGATGATCATTTTTTCAATGCTGGTGGTTTTCGCTTCTTCTAATACGCTAACATTAGTCCGCCTATCTTCCCAAGTAATTTGCAGAATTTTTCGGAGGCAGCGTTGATGGAATCTTTCAAGAAGTTGGAGGTGGCGTTTGTAGAGGGTCCATGTTTCACAGGCGTACAGAAGGGTTGGTAGTACAATGGCTTTGTAAACAAGCATTTTGGTCTCCCTGCGAATATCCCGATCCTCAAACACTCTACGCTTCATTCGGGAGAAAGCTACACTCGCAGAGCTCAGGCGATGCTGAATTTCAGCGTCGATGTCGGCTTTTGTAGATAGATGGCTGCCGAGATAAGAAAAGTGGTCGACATTTTCTAGTGACACACCTTTAAGCTGGATTGATGGCGCTGCAGAGGGATTGGTTCGAACTTGCTGGTAAAGCACTTTGGTTTTTTTAATGTTAATCGAGAGGCCGAACTTTTCATATGCTTCTGCAAAGATGTTTAGGATAGTTTGAAGATCTTCCTCGGAGTGTGCACAGACTATGTTATCATCAGCATATTGAAGTTCTATAACAGAAGTTGCAATTACCTTATTTTTTGCTTTCAGCCTACTAAGATTAAAATGCTTTCCATCTGTTCGATATATAATTTCTACACCAGTGGGAAGTTTCTCTTCAACAAGGTGTATAATCATAGCGATGAAGATAGCAAATAAGGTTGGAGCAATAACACATCCCTGTTTAACGCCGGATTCCACTTTAAATGGATCGCTTTGAGACCCATTGTTATTCAGGATTGTTGCCATCATGTCGTCATGGAGTAACTGCAAGATGTTCACAAATTTATCAGGGCATCCGATTTTCAGAAGGATGGTCCAGAGAGCAGTATGATTTACAGTATCAAAAGCTTTAGTCAGATCAATAAACGCCATGTACAGAGGGCGGTTTTGCTCCTTGCATTTTTCTTGAAGCTGTCGTGCAGTGAAGATCATATCCACTGTTCCCCTGGAAGGGCGGAAGCCATTTTGCGTTTCAGGGAGGATGTCTTCTGATACAGATAGGAGACGGTTTGCGATGATCTTTGCCAGGATTTTGCCTGCTGTGGCTAGAAGGGAGATGCCTCAATAGTTTCCACAGTCTGTTCTATCACCCTTTTTAAAGAGAGTGATAATTATGGCATCCCTAAAGTCTGCTGGAATCTCCTCCCTCATCCAGATTTTTTCGATGAGCTTATGAAGTTGTTGTGTAAGTTCAGGCCCGCCTTCTTTAAAGACTTCAGCAGGAATCCCATCAGGTCCACTAGCTTTGTTATTTTTCATTTGTTTAGTGGCTTTACTGACTTCCTCCAAACTAGGGGGTACTGCAAGCTCATCTCTTATTTGTTTTTGCGGGATTTGCAAGAAGACTTCATCAGCCACAGTAGAGTGACGATTAAGGAGATTGTAGTAATGCTCTTTCCAGCGCAGTGCAATAGACTCTTTGTCCTTTAGAAGTTTAGCACCATCTACTGAGCGTAAGGGATTTGTACCATGGTTTGTTGGTCCATAGATGGCCTTTATGGCATTAAAAAAAGCCCCGTGCATCATGAGCATCTGCAAAATGTTGGGTTTCTTGGGCATTTTTTATCCACCATATGTTCTTAAGTTCTCTAGTTCTTCTTTGGACTTCTGCCTTTGCACTGGCGTAGATTTTTTTCTTAATGGCACAGTTAATATCTTTTTGCCATATCTGGAAGGCTTTCCTTTTCTTGTCAATAATATGTTCAATCTCACTATCGTTCTCATCAAACCAGTCCTGATGTCTCTTAGTCTGGTATCCGATAGTTTGTTCACAGGCTGAAATAATAGAAGTCTTCAATTTAATCCAGTGTTCCTCAACATTTTCAGGAAGTTCCATAGGCAGATGTTCCTTGAGAGTTGATTGAAAGCAAGCTCGTTTAATAGGATCTTGAAGGGCCAGTGTATTCATTTTACGCCTTGGTTTTCTTCCTTGGAGCCTACGATGAGGGACAATCTTTATGGCCATCGTGGATCGAATTAATCGATGGTCTGTCCAGCAGTCATCGGCGCTCGTGATGGCTCTGGTGAGAAGTACATCACAGCGATCTCTAGCACGGACAATTACATAATCTAAAAGATGCCAGTGCTTCGACCGTGGGTGCTTCCATGATGTTTTAAATTTATTTTTCTGGCGAAAGAGTGTGTTAGTAATGACAAGGTTATGCTCTGCACATTTAGTCAGAAGTAAGATTCCATTCGTGTTGCTGTTGTCAACTCCTTCTTTCCCAATGATCCCTGGCCACAAATCAAAATCACGCCCAACTCTTGCATTGAAATCGCCCAGGAGGATAATTTTATCCTCCTTTGGTATCTCTGATAAGATGGTGTCCAGCTGGGTATAAAAATTTTCCTTGATATCCTCATCTGCATCTAGTGTTGGTGCGTAAGCACTTAGGATAGTTGCCTGTTGGTTTTTGGCGAGTTTTATTCGCAGAGTTGAGAGTCGTTCGTTAATCCCAGTGGGAACTTCTGACAAGAGCTTCACAAGGTCGTTTTTGATAGCAAAGCCTACCCCATGTATTCGTCGTTCTTGTTCAGGCAGTCCTTTCCAAAAGAAGGTATAACCTCCTTTTTCTTCCTTCAACTGTCCTTCTCCTGCTCTTCGAGTTTCTTGGAGTGCTGCTATATCAATATTAAAATGTCTCAGCTCCCTTGCAATAATGGCAGTCCTACGTTCAGGTCGTTCACTATCCATATTGTCTTGCAGTGTCCGTATATTCCATGTTCCAAAATTCATGTGTTTTTTACGACCGCTAGATGGTGACCCCACTGGTCGCGGTAATCCAGTCAGGGAGAAAATGAGGCAGACTATGTTTAGGGCACCTTTTCTAGCCCCTTCCCCATATGGGGTGAGCAGAGTAGATCCTAAATAGGGCTGCTCAGTCGTGGATACAGCTGCCGAACTGCTCAACTGCCTCGATCCTTGAGTCAGGGCGACAGAATCCGTATCCACCACCCATGTGCTGGTCCATGACTAGGAGCTTCCGGATTTCACAGTCCTGCCCCCGTTGCCATTCGTCAATCGCCATGGGACTTTTGGTTGTTTTCATTTTCAGATTAAGAATTTTCATTTTCAGATTATTTTCAGATTAAGAACACTATGAATGCATCTATACAGGCCTACACGTGAAACGAATGTAATAATTTTGTAACTTCTGGCCTATCTTTGAGCCTGAATGTGCAGGGGTTCCTAGAGGCCTGAAAAATATTTCAAAGGTTCCTCCAGGGTCAAAACATTGAGAAAGGCTGATTTAGAAGTTCCAGCAGGAGTGGGATTTTGGAAAACAGAAAGTAGACACATGAACTCTTGAATTATGGCCCAATACATCTGGACAGCATAAGGCTGAGAGAGCGCTGGGCCTCTTTCGAAAGCTAGCAAGCCTGTGCAATAAGGGTATGCAGTTCTTCCAGGTTGTGGGTCACACTTGACTTTTATGAGATGTGCTGGGGGCCACGTCCCAAAACAAACTGGCATTGATATGATTTTATTGACATTTAAATGCAATGCACACTGAATATTGCTAATATGAGGACTCTCCAGTCAGACATGAAACTATTGTTTTCCTTCTGTCCCATTTAAAAAAAAAAGATTTGTTAACTTTTCCTGCCAAGAACTTCTGCAAAGGAACTGGATTCATCTCCCACATAGACTATTGCAACGCGCTCTACATGGGGCTACCCTTGAGGAATATCCGGAAGCTACAGCTGGTACAGAATGCGGCCGCGCGGGCAATTTAAGGTGCACCAAGATCAGCACATATAACACCTTTGCTCCGTGAGCTGCACTGGGTGCCGGTTTGTTTCCGGGTCCAATTCAAGGTGTTGGTTATTACCTTTAAAGCCCTACATGGTAATGGGACCAGGATACCTGAGGGACCGTCTTATCCCCGTATCATCGACCCGCCCCACCCGATCATTCAGAGAGGGCCTGCTACGGACCCCATCAATAAGAGAATTTCATCTAGCGGGGTCCAGGAAGCGGGCCTTCTCTGTAGTGGCGCCCGCCCTCTGGAATATCTTGCCCCCGGAATTGAGAGAGATTTCCTCCCTCCCGACCTTTAGGAAAGATCTGAAAACCTGGTTCTGCCGCCCAGCGTGGGAGGGGGAAAGTAATAGCTCCTCCTGGGGGTGGTTAATTCCATAATGTCCTCCCTATTATTTAAGATCAACTCACCAGATTGGATTTTACATTTATTTATATTGTGTTAATGGTTTGTAATTTTATATTTATATTTTAACCTTGGTTTTATTGTAAGCCGCCCAGAGTCCCCCGTTGGGGGAGTTGGGCGGTCATATAAATTTAAATAAATAAATAAATAAATTCATGCAATGCAAGGTCTACACAGATTACAGTAAATCTGTATCCTGGTTTGACAGAAACTTAAACCTCCTTCTCGTGCCTGCTTTTGCAGCACTGAGAATACCAACATTACTAATCCCGAATGGGCCCCATTAGGCTTGACAAGGGAAGCAATGTTCACCTTCGAGGGTCACAAAGTACACAGACCTGGAAGAACCGTCAGCCCAGGCAAAGGGCCGACATTTTGTCCTTAAGCTACCCTGGTAGCTCCCAACACCCCCCCCCCCCCGGAGCCGTACTAAGGAATGTGAAATCTGGCCTGTTTTGGCAGGCAGGACATCTGCGATCATCTTGCGGGGAGATTTTCACATCCGTAAATAGTTGAGCATGTGCTGCACAACCCTAAACTTGCCTCCAGCTGTCTCTCTTCCTAAGCACCAAGCACAACCTGCTTTCCCACTAGGGCAGTGTTTCTCAACCTCAGCAACTTTAAGAGGTGTGGACTTCAACTCCCAGAATTCATGGCTGGCTGGGGAATTCTGGGAATTGAAGTCCACACCTCTTAAAGTTGCTGAGGCTGAGCAACACTGCACTAGGGGAAGCCAACTGCTTACAGCCCTTCCGCATAGCCACCATTCGATCTCCCAAACCTTCCCAAATTGATTGCAGCTCTCCATAGCTATTCTCCCTGTTTCCCACCCCCATCAGCATTGCCTTCAGCTGGCCAATGGGGGAATGTGAAAATCAGTCGCCGGAAAGCCCCATGTCGTCTTTCCCACCTGGTGCTCCAAGGGTTTTGTGGCAAGTTAAAATAAAGCAATCCGCGACCATCCTTTTGCTCCTAAGCAGGGAGAAGTCTTGAGGTCCCAGGCCGCCTTCGTCTCAGAGAGGAAGAAGAACAGCCAAGGCGGTGGCATTAGAGAGGAATCCCTACCAGTGGAAAAGCACACTGGGTTTTTTATTCCTCCTGCACCCATTGCTGAGCCAAAAGTCAATCCGCTCAGCTGTCCAAAGAAGATGGTACTGTGAGAATATGGGTGCAGTGCCAATCCAGAAGTAATGCCAAAATGTATGTGGAAGTGCCCTGAATCTTGCCACAGTTGCTTCTGTGTGTCCCCCCCCCCCGCCTTCTCTGCCTTTTCTTTCTTTCTTGGCATCTCTTTACCATCTCACAGGGGGGAAGGGGGGAAATAGGGCCCCCGGTTTCCTGAATGTCTCCTTGTTCATTATCCAGGAATGCCTAAAAACCAAGTTCCATAATCAAGCAATCTTAGAAACCTACACCATACAGGATGTCCACAAATGGAACAAGGAGGTGAAGTGACAATGTGATGATGTCACTGTGGTTTCTATGAGATGTCTATGGTTTTAGGACCTTTCCACACTGCAGCTTTAAGCTTCTGGGTTCCTGGGCATAAACCACCTGGAAATTAAGGTGGTTTAAGAAATTTGTTTCTGGATTTCAACCCCTTCCTCCACTTTGGCCATGTTAATGGCCTAACGTTCTCTCCAGACCACATTTACCACAGCCCTGATTGGTGAATTCACCTTCTTTACAGGAAGGAAGGAAGGAAGGAAGGAAGGAAGGAAGGAAGGAAGGAAGGAAGGAAGGAAGGAAGGAAGGAAGGAAGGAAGGAAGGAAGGATTTTTCCTGTCACTTGAACTAGAAGGAGAAAGTGGCAGAACTTTTGTCAATTTCACTTGGGTTAAAAAGAAAGACAGGCCCATCCTTTTAATTTCCCCCTCTTCCTTCAATGTGCTGATAAAGAAGAAAAAGAAGACAGATCTACCATTTAATTGTTCCATCAGTAATTTATTTTAAAGCCCAGCATTTCACTGTTCCACCTCTAAAAGGAAATGGCCATGGAGGGCAGTGTCCAGTAACCAGAGGGCAAGGTAGCATAAGAGAGGACAACCAGATTTGTGATGAATTCTTCACACCTGATCATGTGCCTGAGAGCTCAAGAACAGGTTAGCGCCTTAAGCAGCTACTAAACTATTTAATGAGCACTAGATTACAGAAACCCAGAAATCTCCTTTTTTCAAAAAGACTGGTGCAAGTTCAAACAAAATCTAAAAATGGTGATTTTTTGTCATACAAGCCAAAATGATATTTGCAAAAACGGAATCATGTGGGCAAAAGGCAGAATAATTCTAAATTGTCTATTTGGAGAGGTCCTTATTTAAGTGCATTTAGGAATGCTGCTTTAGTACCTTAGATGTCCATGACATCTAGAACTTATTGGCCAGACAGCATTGACAGCTTTCTAACTAGGACATCAAAGAAATGGAGTAGTAGTCATTTCTTCAACTCACCACAGATGTTCCATAAATAAATAGGAAATGTGCATATTTAAAGACTAATTGTGTTTTAAATTCTAAAAATGAGAACATGGAATGATATGATTCATGTTGTTGTTGTTGTTCAGTCGTTTAGTCATGTCCGACTCTTCGTGACCCCATGGACCATAGCACGCCAGGCCTTCCTGTCCTCCACTGCCTCCCGGAGTTTACTCAAATTCATGTTCATTACATCGGTGATGCTATCTAACCATCTCATCCTCTGCCGTCCCCTTCTCCTTTTGCCTTCAGTCTTTCCCAGCATCAGGGTCTTTTCCAGTGAGTCCCCTCTTCACATTAGGTGGCCAGAGTATTTGAGTTTCAGCTTCAGCATCTGTCCTTCCAATGAGCAGTCATGGTTGATTTCCTTTAGGATTGACTGGTTTGACCTCCTTGCAGTCCAAGGGACTCTCAAGTAGTCCAGATTTAATGATATATTTAAAGGTTGAATTAATTCTATATTGATTATCATATGGATCTCATTTTTTTCTTTTTTTTACCTCAGTCCTTTCCCTCCCCTTATATGTGGTTTATTTTAATCCCTGTGTTAACTAACTCAAGAACTAACTCAACTAGCTGTGTCCTTTCTGACTGGAACCATTTCCCAGGTCCAAGGAAAACATCCTGATTTTTTTCTCTGGAGATGTCAAGGATTGCATCTGGAACCCTATGCTGTACAAATATACAGATACCCCTGATCTGGTACTTTCCAAGTGTGCCAAGATTGCAAAACCTGAATTCCAACCACCACCATCAACCCTCTGTACAACATTCATCCATCTTGCCAGACTTCCCAACCAAGCCTGGGCTTTAGATCACATATCAGCTGACCCTTCAGGGAACAGGCTCCTCATGGACATCCCTTAGATAGGTTAGAATCTTTGATGTAGACAAGGATGAAGCCCGCTCCTGGTGAGATGATATAAGCACCTCTTATACCCTCAGACGTTTAAACCAGTGGCTTCTTCTTCCCATCATTCTGAAATAACAGATACTTGGAACAATGCCTCATAGCCCTGAAGCCAAGCTGTTGTTGTAAAAAAGGTAAAGGTTCCGCCCGCACATTTGTGCAGTCGTGTCCAACTCTAGGGGCCGGTGCTCATCTCCCTTTGTTAGCCGAAGAGCCAGCGTTGTCCGAAGATGCTTCCACGGTCATGTGGCCGCATGACGCGTGTGGAACGCTGTTACCTTCCCACCGAAGTGGTACCTATTCATCTACTTGCGTTTGCATGCTTTCAAATTGCTAGGTTGGCAAGAGCTGGGGCGAGTGTGGGAGCTCACTCCGCACGCAGGGCTAGGGATTCGAACCTCCGAACTTGCAATCTTCCGATCCACAAGCCTGGCGTCTTACCCGCTGAGCCACCACGCCCTGCTGTTGTTGTATGTTTACATAAAAATTATCTCTGGCCTTGGAATCACCAGTTCCCATCTGAACCTTTAGGCATCCAGCCATCCAAACTACCGGGTATTGTAGGAATAGCTTATGAAGCAATGACAAACACCTACTAAAGATCAGAACTCGTAAATAGGGAAAGTTGAGAGAAAGTTGAGTCAGGGTATACCTGTGATGATCCCAGTGCCAGTATCTTAAGAAATTCTCCAGACAATTCATCAGAATGCTAAAAGAATTCATTTATTAAAATACGACTACACGGGACGGCTGCGAAGCTCTGAATACCAGATTTGGCGCCAAGCATTCAAAGTTAATAACATCCCTCTGACTTCATCCCTTGTTAGTTTCAAAACAACCGTTTTCCCACTCTTGCTCTTCCCCCCTCCCAACCTGTTAAGTTTAATGAGAGTCCAGGTGTCTTATCAGCGTCCTTAGTTTTTCCCCAGTCAGCAAAGGAATATGAGGGAGGTGGTTCTCTTCGGTGGACAGTAGCTGGCTACAAAGCAGGCTGACACGAGTCGGCTTCTATACATGTGTTGTCTCAAATACATGGCAGGCAAGCAAAGCGAGTCTGACATTCCACCCCTCCAGAAAAAAGGAAGCCCCCCTCAGCAGGCAGAGAAGTGGCAACTCTGTAAAGGAGAACAGAAACAATCATTTAGGTTTATTAGGAAAACGGGAATGGAAAGAGCGGGTTAAATCAGGTGCTCGAACATGGTGACTGAAGACCCATTCACTGTCACTCTTAGGAAAGTTTTTCCATTGGACGAGGTACTGGAGTTGGCCGTGATATTTGCAGGAGTCCAAAATGGAGTGAACTTCAAAGTGTTGTTTTCCATCAATGAGAATAGGATTGGGGGGAGACGGAATAGGATGCCAGTGGGCAGACGGTTTGAACGGCTTGAGAAGACTGCAATGAAAAACAGGATGAATGCGTCGCATATTCTTAGGTAACTGAATTTGAACAGTGACAGGATTAATAACTTTGAAAATAAGAAAAAGTCCAATAAATTTAGCAACTTCTTAGATGGTTGGGTGGATTTAAGACTCCAAGCCTGGCTGGCAGCTCGACAAGTCAGAGTTTCTCAGAGCTCTGAGCTCTGAGACCTGGCTAACTTTCTATCTTGTTTGCAGGGGTCTACGGACCTCTGAAGTTTCCCCCTGGAGAAGGGGGAACCAGAAGATTGCTCACAGAGCCATTGGAATTGCTCACTCCTGTTTTTCTTTGTTGTTTCCACCGCGGAGAAGAACGGGGGTTGCAATGAAATGGCCGAAAGAGGATTCTAGCTCTGCAGAGAACAGTAAGTCTCTTGGGAGACACAAGAGTGACAGCCAGCTTTTAGATCACCTTATATTAGTTTTCTTTTTAGATTAGTACATTTTTATTATTCTAAAATTTATCTTTGGACTTCGTTCGTTCAAGGTGTTGGCTAATTTTGTGTTTTCTTTGCTATAATTAATTTTGGTGGAAGTTTGATAGATTTTATTTTGGCAACATAGTGAACAAGTTTTGTATTTTTCTGCCTTTCTTTTGTATCAGAGAAATTGGGACTTAAGAGACTTTGTTGGTATTTCTCACTCGACAAACTTACTGACTTTTGAGAAATTGTTTGTTTGGGTTAAGCGGCTTGCAGCCTGAAGAATAAAGAAGAATAAAGAATAAAGTGTGGAGAGTGTGTGCCTCTCTACCTTTTTTTTTCTCCTTTTCTATTTTTTTTTTAGAAAGGACTATTTTTCATTTGGAATATACTTTCATCTTTCCCTTTACAAACTGTTTGAAATACTGCTCTGTGGAATTTTTTCATCTCTTACTTTAAAAGCTTTTCTTACTTAAAGAAATAGACATTATTGATAAATAATAGAACAGCTGTTCCTTGCTCCCTGAGAATTTTTTTTTGTTTTGTCTACGGCAGTTGATTACGCTTTGAACAATAAATAATGGCCTCTCTCACAGTACTTCAGGATTTTAAGGAAGAAACCAGCAAAATTTTTTTGCAAATTAAGAAATCCATAGAACGTATATTAATAGTTTTGGTGGCTCAGGAACAGAAGGTACAAGGGACAGATTTAGAAACAGAGGAAAGATCTTTCGAACCAGTAGAGAAACAGGGAAAGAGGACTTTGAATGTATTGGTACAGAAGAAGATTATGATATCTTACAGGAAGTGGTCTATTAAATGTTTGGGCATAAATACATTGTGGCAGCTGAGACAGGAAGATTTTAATATGCAAATTGATAGATATGGCAAAATAAACACTTTGATATCCCACATGAGTTACAGAAATAAACAAGTTGCATATTGTGATATTGGCATAACCTAAACAGGAGATTTATTGATATTGATTTGGAATGCAAGGTGAATGAAAATGTGGATTTGTTATTGTACACAGAGTAAGCACAGATATGAGAAATATACAGATGCATAAAAACATGATATTTTAAGTGTAAGATACAAGATTATAAATAAATATGTTGATATTATATATTACTCTTTCTGGAGACACATTTATGAGAAGACAATGAGATGATGAGATGGAATTAGAATGTAGGTTATTATAAGAATATGTTGTATGTATTAGGTTATATGTTATGTTAGGTTTTGTATTTTTGCTATATTATGTATTATGTTATGTAATATGTTAGATTATGTATTAATGGAATATATAGTTATAACATGAACAGAATATACTGTATTTTATTAGACGTAGATAAGGCCTTTATTTGCTATACTAATTGGACTTTATTGAAGATATAAATATAGATGTAAAAATGGAAAGAGCAAATGGAAAACATTTAATTGATGCAACAACGAACATTTGATTACTATTCTAAGGAGTAGAAACCAGAGATGGATTGTTGGAAGATATCAAGAAAGGCGAAATCTATATGAAGAACAGAAGATTGGATTAGAGAAATCAAAGGGTATATGACAAAGAAAAGTTTCTGTGTATTGTATTAAGGACTAACATTTAAAGTTAATTGTTGTACTTAAAGTTCAAGGATAAATTGGAGGACATCTATTTTCTATATTTTTTCTTGTTTGTTATTTTTTGACTTCACTTTTTCTTTTCCCTTTTCTTACTTTGTATTTCTATTTCTTTTCTTTTGTATTAGCTTTTAATGTGTATTTTAAAATTAATAAAACTTATAAAAAAAAAAAGATGGTTGGGTGGATTTAAGACGTTTAGTAGATAGCTAAGACAGTGGAGGACAGGAAGGCCTGGCATGCTATGGTCCATGAGGTCACAAAGAGTCAGACACGACTAAACAACTGAACAACAGCAACAAAAAACCTGTTGGCCAACATAGAGGTTCCATTCAGGCGTGTGTTTGCGATCAGCAAAGTGTTTATAAGTGTCTTTAGCTTCCTATAAGGTTTGGAGGACCACAGGCCAATTTTTCTGAATGTGTTTAATCCAATCATCAGCCAAGAGGGGTGGTTCTAGTGGTTGAGACAATTCAGGAATAGGGACAAAGTCCTGGTCATATACGATGTGAAAAGGGGCAAATCCAGTGCTTTGGTGAACAGAATTGTTATAAGCAACTTCAGCAAGTCCACCCAGTTGTCCTGTTGATAACTAATGTAACATCTGAGATTGTCTGTAGCTTGAATCATGTCAACTGGATTTCTATTTTCTCAGTGGAAACGTTTCGCTCCTTATCCAAGGAGCTTCTTCAGTCTGAGCAAAGTTAGTAAGGGAATCCTAAATATGTTTCTAGGTAGCTGTGTGACCTTACACCTGGAGCTAGGTCATGGTTATATTGAGATGTTATTTTAAGTCCTTTTATCATCTAAAGGAGGATTGTTAAGATCGTTAAGGAGGATGGAGGATAAAATGAAATAAATAAATAAAGGATGATTTTATCATCCTTTAGATGATAAAAGGACTTAAAATAACATCTCAATATAACCATGACCTAGCCCCAGGTGTAAGGTCACACAGCTACCTAGAAACATATTTAGGATTCCCTTACTAACTTTGCTCAGACTGAAGAAGCACCTTGGATAAGGAGCGAAACGTTTCCACTGAGAAAATAGAAATCCAGTTGACATGATTCAAGCTACAGACAATTCCACCTGGATGACTGAGAACCTTCATAGACATAACATCTGAGATATTGTTCCAAGATGGCATTCACACGTTTAGTCGATCCGTCTCTTTGAGGATGAAAGGCGGAGCTTAGCGCTTGCTCCGCCCCTATGAGTTTAAGGAATGCTTTCCAAAATTTGGATGTGAACTGTGGGCCACGATCGGAAATGACCCTGGAAGTATAAATCAGTGACAACCCAGACAACAGTTTTCTTTTTACGTTCAGGTAAGTCAACAATGAAGTCCATGGCAATTTGTTCCCACAGTCTGGTAGGGCTAGCCACATTTTGCAAAAGTCCAGTAGGTTTACCCACTTTGCGTTTGGACATAGCACATACAGGGCATGTGGAGATATAGTCTTGAAAATCCTTTCGAAGGGATGGCCACCAAAATTGTCTGCGTATGAGATGTAAAGTCTTTACAAAACCAAAGTGGCCGGCAGGTTTGGAATCGTGTGAACGTTTCAAAATCTTTTTACGTAAAGGCTCAGGAACATAAATTTGATTGCCGCGCCACCAAAGACTGTTGTGTTCCGCAAGGTTAGTTTTGTTTTGAGTCAGCCACGTATCTTGGTGCTGATAAACAGAGAGCTCTTGTTGCAAGTCAGGAGGCGTGGTGGGTTGGGAGGTGGAGTTAGCGCTTCGAGTAACTGCAACCAATCCAGATTCGACAAGCTCCACCCTATCCACATGATGCTGCTGCGAGGGAGGAGGTGTGGCTGGCAGTGAGGGGGAACTGGCATTTGGAAGAACAGGAACCAATCCAAGGGGAGGAGGAATGACGGAGTCAAAAATCTCCTCCCTCTGACCATTATGCTGGGGTTGTCAGGAAAGAGCATCCACGAAAAAAAAATTCCCGCCCTGTATGTACTTCAAAGTAAAATTAAAGCGGGTAAAAAATTGTGCCCAGCAGATGTGTTTGGGATTCAGTTTTCTGGGGGATTGGAGCGCTTGGAGATTTTTATGGTCTGTCCAAACCTCAAATGGATGAGGAGCTCCTTCCAAAAGGTGGCGCCAAGTGACAAGCATGTATCGTACAGCAAAAGCCTCTTCCTCCCAAACATGCCAGGGGTGTTCAGTGTTGGTAAATTTGCGGGAAATATATGTGCAAGGTTGTAAAGCCCCCTTCTCACCCTTTTGCAGCAAAACATAACCAATTGCAATATCAGAAGTGTCTACCTGAATGACTAGGGGCAGGGAAGGGTCGGGGTGTTTCAAAATGGGTTCAGCAGTGAATAAACTCCTTAGGTGTTCAAAAGCCTGTTGGCATTCTGCTGTCCAGGTCAGACCAGCGCCAGGTTGCTCAGTTTTCCTAGCGTTCACCTTTCCTTTAGTTTTTAACAAGTCAGTGAGAGACAACGCAACTTGGGCGAAATTGGGGATGAATTGGTGGTAGAAATTCACGAACCTGAGGAAACTTCATAGTTGCCTTCTGGTTTTAGGTGGTGCCCAAGCCAAAACATCCTGTACCTTTGTCGGATCCATTTCTATGCCCTTATGGGAAATTCTGTACCCCAAATAATCCAATTGTTCTTTATGGAATTCACATTTAGAGAGCTTAGCATACAGTTGAGCGTTTATTAGTCTCTGTAGGACCTCTCGGACCAATTTTACATGGTCGGCCATGTTGTCTGTGTAGATCAAAATATCATCAAGGTACAAACCAGTCCATACTCCAGGAAATCAAGCCAGACTGCTCACTTGAGGGAATGATATTAAAGGCAAAACTGAAGTACTTTGGCCACATAATGAGAAGACAGGATACCCTGGAGAAGAAGCTGATGCTAGGGAAAGTGGAAGGCAAAAGGAAGAGGGGCCGACCAAGGGCAAGATGGATGGATGGTATTCTGGAGGTGACGGACTCAACCATTGGGGAGCTGGGGATGGTGACGGCCGACAGAAAGCTCTGGCGTGGACTGGTCCATGAAGTCACGAAGAGTCGGAAACGACTGAACGAATAAACAACAACAAACACCAGCACGCCTTTATACAAAAGGTCATGTCACACTTCATTAATTAAGGCCATAAAGCACCCTGGGGCTCCTTTTAAGCCGAACGGCATCACACAATACTCAAATGCCCCCAAAGGACAGTTAAAAGCAGTTTTCCATTGATCCCCCTCTCGTATGCGCACACGAAAATAAGCCTCCCTTAAATGCAGTTTGGTGAAAAATTTCCCTGTAGACAAGTGGGTGAGCATGTCTTGCAAGAGGGGAAGAGGGTATTTGTTAGAAGTGGTGATGGCATTGAGTCCTCTATAATCAGTACATAAGCGTAAAGATCCATCTTTTTTCGTGCAGAACAATACCGGAGCCCCCAGAGGTGAATTGGCTGGTCGGATGAAACCTTGCTCCAAATGTTTGCCAATAAACTCCTTCAAAGCCTCCCACTCTTTTAAAGTCATGGAGTAGATTTTTGGTTTGGGAAGAGGGGCTCTGGGGTCGAGTTCAATAGCACAGTCTGCCTTTCGGTGGGGAGGAAGCTGATTGGATTCAGCCTCACCAAACGCTACTTTTAAGTCGGAGTATTGCCGCGGGATCGGGTCTCCCGCCGGGCCTGGGTTGGGCACCGGGGAATCATCCACGGCGGCCAGAGCTGGTAAATTCAGCAGCGGTGGAATGAACACCCCTGGGTCAGCCGCAACAGCTGAAGTCTCCAAGTCCGGCGGGGGCTCAGGCTCTTGCCAACTGCCATATCTCCCATCAGTGAACTGCAAACTTCCCAAACCCCAATCCACTTTAGGCTGTCTGTCTTTCACCAGGCGAGCCCAAGAATCAAGGAATGATTGGCTATAGGAGCCACTAAAAATCTCAAAGTCTCGTTATGAGTCCCAATTCTCACTTCCACTGTTTCAGTATAAAATTGCACGGGGCCCCCTGGCATCTCAGACCCATCGAGTTGAGTAAATGTCACTGGGTTTTTTAGTCTCCCAACCCTTAGTCTTAATCCCATTACTACTGCAGGGTGCATTATGCAACAAGTGCAACCACTGTCTAAAAGTCCTACTAAGTCCACACTCCTGCCAGTTCGTAAGGATGTAATTTTAGTTCCCACCAATAGACTGGAACAAGGTCCACTCACCATCGTATCCGGACGCCCAGTGTGTTGCATTATCGCTGCCTGCCCTCGGGCGCCATTTAGGGCAGGCAATTCCAGCTTCCCGGCAACTGGAATTCTTCATCTGCTGAGTTGTCATCGGCGTTGGACAATCCTCTCGGCATGAACTCAGCGGCTTCTCTGGTTTGCACAAGCTCATTGCCGATGGAGGCGCCACTGGATGCTTTTGTAGTTGGCAACTTGGGTTTGCGGCTGGGGCTTTTACCTCGTTGAGCTCGTTGGATAAAGGGCAGGCAGCAATGCGATGGCCTTTCTTGCCGCATCTGAAGCAAGCTCCACTTTGAGCAAGCTGCTCCTTCTCCCTTTCCCAAGTTCTGCGTCTTTCTTTTCTCTCGGTATTCACAACAGTAGTCGAAGTGCACTTTTCGACTCCGTGCAGGCAGTGCTGTAGTTTGACTTGTGCGTGGGCTTCTTCTACTTCTCCCGCTAGGCAAATCGAACCTCGCAGGGTCGTTGGTTTGGCTTGTGCCAGAGACCATTCTAAAATTTCAGGTTTTAAGCCAGCTCCGAAATACTCAATTCTCAATTACTCCGGCCAGTCAGTCATTTTTCCCACTAGACTCTTAAACTCCAAGGCATACTCCGATATGGATCAGTTTCCTTGTCTAAGAGTTTGCACACTGCTTCTGGCTCGCATCATAATGAGGGGATCTTCGAAGCGAGTTCGAAGAGCGAACATAAATTCATCGAAGTCCTCTATCTCTGGTGCTTCAGTGTCGTACAGATCCGCCGCCCAAACAGCCATGTCGTCTTCTAAGTGTGCTGTAATGTATCGGATTTTCGAGTTGTCATCCGGGAAATCTCTTCCTCATGCGTCCATGAATCCACGAACCTGATTCATGAACCATGCCAACTGCTTCGGATTGCCTCCGAATTTCACTTTCAGATCTCGTATTCCTACACCTCCACCACCAGTTTGGTGTCCCAGCCCTGGCGAAAAAGGGGCAGGCTGGGGTCTAACACTGGTGGTGCTGTGGCAAGCCGAGACATTCTCTTCTTATGGGTTTGGCACAAATTGTTGGCCGGGGCCTCTGGCGAATTGCTGGCTGGTAGTGGCCATGGCTATTTGTCTCACTTGTTGACTCATCACTTCGATGATGCCTTATAAGCCTTCCATACAATTTCCAAGCTCTGATACCTGACATTCCACCGCCCGGATTCGTTGCCCCGATTTTGATCGGGATCCTCGTTCCATGGTCCAGCTCTCGCAGCCGTAGGTTACTATGGGGAATACCATTGCTTTGACTATGCTGACCTTTGTTGTCAGTGTGATGTGTCTGCTCTTAACTATTTTATCAAGATTTGTCATTGCTCTCCTCCCAAGAAGTAGACGTCTTCTGATTTCCTGGCTGCAGTCAGCGTCTGCAGTAATCTTTGCGCCTAGAAATACAAAGTCTGTCACTGCCTCCACGTTTTCTCCCTCTATTTGCCAGTTATCAATCAAGCTGGTGCCCTCTTTAGGTATTAATGCTATATTGGCCTCTTTCCAACTCTCTGGCCTCTTTCCTCCATGTAGGATAGAGTTCATTGTGTTTTCTAATGGTTGTAAAAGTTCATCCTCAAAACATTTATAATAAGAACCTGATAATCCATCTGGTCCAGGCACCTTTCCTGGTTTAATCTTTTTTATAGCTTCAGAAACTTCCCTTATTGTTATAAGTCCGTTCATAATCTGTTTCTGTTCCTCGGTAATCCTCGGTAAATTTTGTTTCTTTAGGTATTCATCTATTTTCTCCAGAGAGATGTCTCTTGCTTTATACAAGTTAGAATAATATTGATGAAATGCTTTTTGCATGGCTGCGCTATCTGTTAATACAGTATCTTCCTCTTGTAGTTTCAATACCATTTTCTTTTCTTTTTCTTTTTGTAATTTATATGCCAACCATTTCCCTGGTTGGTTTGCAAACTCAAAGTTCTTTTCCTTACATAGTTCATTTTTATTTCCATTTCTCTTACTGTTAACGTAGATAACTATCATTGTAAAAGCTTAATTTGTTAGGAAATATTTATCTTCTCTGGAAATTTCTTTAATTCTTCTTATTTTCTCTTTATCTCATCCAAAATAGCTTGTGTTTTCTCTTGCCTCTTCTTTTTGAGTTCACTATTATGTTGTATGAAATAACCTCTGATAAAAGCTTTACTTGCATCCCAAACCATTCTTAAATCAGTACCTTTGTTTAAATTATGTTCAAAAAATTCTTCTAATTTCTTTTTAAAATCCTCCATTATTGCTTCTTTCTGTAACAACATTTCTGTGATGCTCCGATCCTTCGACTGACAAACGAGGCTCTGACACACACTCCGTAGAATATGTAAAAGCTTTATTTACAGCGAGCGATCTGGGTCCACGTCAATGAACCAAGTAAAGCATAGATACAAGACCTTACAGTTAAATACGTTCCAGCTTCCCCCCTCCCATAGAATGCGTTTATCAGTTCTGTCTTGCACCCTCTCGTCCGCGCTTGGAGCTGTCCGGTCAAGGTGCTGATTGTCTTCCCCTAATCCACACTGCGTCCTGCTTGTCTGTCTGGCGGTTTACTGCTACATTCTTCCTATTGATTGCTTTCGGCGCCCTGGCTGGGGAATGTGTTAAGTGGTTTCTATTCGTGTCAGAGTGGTATAGATGCCATCATGACAATTTCATTTAATCTCCATCTAAAGGAACTAGATTTCCTTTTATACACCAAACTCACAGGATTATTATCTGAAAAAGTCTGTGGTAATATCTCTACTTTAGAAACCTTAGTAGCCAAATTCTTCAAAATCCATATCATATCTATTCTTGAAAAGGATCTATGTCTTTCAGAAAAGTAAGTGTACTTTCTTAAATTGCCATTTTTCTGTCTCCATATGTCCACAAGCCCTAAATTGTCCATCAAATCAAAGAAAACGTTTGGTAATTTGCCTTGAGCGATTTTAATATTTTTCTCAGAGGTTCTATCCAGTTGTGGGGAGATCACTTCATTCCAAACCCCCATCAAACCAATTTTCATAAGAAAAATCTATTAGCCTCTCCATAAGTCCTTTATAGAACAGTACTTTATCCTCATTTAGGGCATACATTCCCAATATCAGAGTCTTAGTCCCATGCAAATTAACTTCCACCCCAACAAATCTACCATGGTCATCAATCCGTACAAATACTGGTTTTAGTTGGGAATTTATACACAAAACAACTCCATTTCTTTTTTTAGTTCCTGCTGAAATAAATTCTTCACCCAAATTTTTATAAATCAAATATTTTATGTCCTTTTTTCTAATATGTGTCTCTTGTAGGCAAATTATATCTTGTTTTAATTTTTTCAAACAATGAAATATTTCTTTCTCTTTTGAGGAGCATTTGCTTCATTTATATTCCACGTTAAGCATTTGTAATCCATAACCAAGCCAAAAATTTAGAAAAGTTGATACCTCTGGCACCTAGTTCAGTATCATCCCTTTCAATTTCCTGTTGTACCTGCTAAAGTTTTTGTGTAGTCTCATCTGATACCTCCATTTGAAATTCCTCCAATTCCTTGAAGTAAATCTGGTGTAATTCCTCTCTGCAGGTTGCTCCTCTCCTCCCCTCTGCTATCTTTGCAGCTTTTCTGGTGATTGCCATTGTAATATTGTAATCCAAAAGTGAAAGTGTCTTAATTGCAAGGGAAAGAGAAAAAGGCAAGCTTTCTCTGTCTGTCTGTCTGTCTTCCTGTGCCCTTAATACTTTCATCTCAAATTGCACTCCGTAGTTACAGTCAGCATCAGAGTCTGGCTCATATTACCTTTATCTTTTGTTTTGTAAAATCCACCAATTGTCTACACTCTTTAATAGTAAACAAAAAACATTCCCCCAGACCCAAAGGTCTGGTTCATTTGTCTATTTTAATTCCAATTTATTCAAAAGCACTTTCACCAAAAAAAACAATCTTTCAGAATAACTTGTCCCTTTTATCCATTTTAAACTTCCTTACATCCACTCCTTGTTAAGCTTTTTGCCAAGTTTTTAAATCTTTAAAACCCTTTTTTTCCTTTTTAGTCCAGAAAGAATGTTGACTCACCAAGTAGAATTCTCTTATCCTGCCACTCAAAAAATCTCTCTTTATCTGTAAATTAATTACATCCAAAAGTGTTTAAGTGAGGCTTGTGCGAACCTTGTATCCATATAGGCTGCATCATGGCTATGAGCTTGCTTGAAATCCCTCAACTCCCAGCCACTCAACCCACGAGCCAACCACAAAAACCTCAGTTCCTTCAGTCTACTCACAAGCAGCTGTCCGGAGCACAAGTGGGCAATCTCACAATCTCTCCCTTATCCAGAAAGACAACGCTGGCCAGAATTTGCTGTCTGGCCGCCAATCTCCACTGCAATGCTATCCTCGCTCCTTCAGGGACATCTAGTCTACCCATTGTGGTTTGTGGGGATGACCTTCGGAGACGTGGGGGGTAGAGATGCTGCCTAAGGAACAATCAGATAAGAAGTGGGGAGCCTGCAGCTGCATAACGGGCAGAGAAAGAAACTCAGAAAGGAATCTCCCTAACTTATCAGGCTGTAAAAAGAGATGGTGGGAGATTTGTACTTTCAGACTTACAAGATTGATGTCAGCCTTCCCAGGTAACTAGACAGGAAACACGACCAGATAAGCTAATTCTACTTTATTGTAAGACTACATTAACAGAATCTTGCAAGTCTGAAATTACAAATCTCCCACCGTCATTTTTACAGTCTGAGAAGTTAGGGAGGGTCCCTTCTGAGTCTCTTTACCCATTATGCAGCTGTGGGCTATGCCCTCTCTTATCTGACCGTTCCTTGGGCAGCATCTCTTCCCCCAGTCTCCCAAGGTCATTCCCACATACCATTACAGCCATAGATCCTCACCCGGAAGCCCAATTGATTGACTGTATTGACTTTATCGATTTATTTAGCCGCCCATCTTGCAATTGTGACTCTGGGTGGTGAAAATAAGAATTAAATCAACAGAGAACAAAAATTATAAATAATAGTGATAGACAGTAATAACTTAATAATAGCATAATGGCACCCAACCACAATTTAATCACTTCCTCACATTTAGACAACCTCACACATGGTATAAAGGTGGGATCCATCTTGATAAAAGGGAGATTGGGGGACATTCTTTTGTAAAATAGTTTTGGGGAAAGAGGTACTGTCCTGACCATCATTTTAATTTCCCACAATGCTTTGGAGCAGTCAATCTTGGGCATCCCAGGCAGTTAAAATGGAAGCTGCTTGGGTCTGATTGGAGAAGCACCACCAAATGGGCAAATACAAGTAGCATAAAAGAAAATATTGCCGAAAATCTTTCCTCACACCTGCAGCCAAACTTGCAACTACCCCAAAACATGGGAAGGTTTACCTCCGGAGGAATACTGTCGTCCGAATCTGAGCTCTCATCACACTCACTGCAGTCCAAATTCATCTGTAACAGTTGATCAATGGTGGCATCTACGGCGCCATTGTTGGCCCTCAACACACATTCAATGATGTCATAATCCATGTTGGGGAACATGGTCTTGAAATCCTCCATCGCCTGGTTAAACTCCAGCCTCCTTACTTGCCTTGTGGGGTGGCTATTGTTAAGTTCCTGAGCGGAAGAGCTGTTCCTCGAGCCGCCATTGCTGCTGCTCCGTCGGAACAGACTTGTCATTTTTGATATCCGTTTTTGGAAAATGTTTGAACTTTTTCAAATCAGCCTTTGAGGTAGGAAAAGAAAGAACTAAGAGAAGAAATTTATAAATCCCAGGCCCAGGAGAAGAAAGGGTGAGGTACAATCTGCCTTCCAGTTTCGTTGTCAAGAAGAAGCTACGCAACTGTCTTCCAGCACCACTGGCCGATAATCCCCCTCAAAATGGCAGCACATTGGAGATGGCGAAGCAAGATGGAGTGGATGAGCGTGAAGAGTTTCAGCCTGGATCAATCCGTGACAGGAGGCAATTTTGGGAGAAAGACTTCTTCAGAAATACAAGAGCGTCCAAAGCCCCAGATGCATTGTTTTTACTGAAAATGAACAAATGTTTTAAAAAAGGTGTAAGCCATGTTATGGTATAGAAAGCTGATATTAATAGCTCTCCCGCCCTCCCCTATACAAGACTTGGTGTAGTTTTGCAGAAGTTGAGATGAGTTTGCAGAGGAAATCCTGAAATTCCTTTCAATTCTGCTATTTCAAAATATACAACGAGGCAGATTTTTGAAAATAAAGGATACAAACATCATTATTCAGAAGTAGGAATCCTCAGGGATAGGAAATCTTTCTTCTATCTAAAGACAGATGGCTTAAGAAGATTTCAATCCTGGTTAGCAATTAGAATGGTTATTTGAAGATACTTTTCTCTATCTCTTAGACCAGGGGTCCCCAACCCCTGGGCCGTGGACCAGTACCGGTCTGTGGCCTGTTAGGAACCAGGCCACACAGCCTGCCCATTGAGCTCCGCCCATGGCCCGCCCATGGCCCACGTGGCCCACCCATCGAGCTCCACCCATCGAGCTCCACCCATGGCTCGCGTGGCCCACCCATCGAGCTCCACCCATCGAGCTCCACCCATGGCCCGCGTGGCCCGCCCATCCCCCCCCAGTCCGTGGAAAAATTGTCTTCCACGAAACCGGTCCCTGGTGCCAAAAAGGTTGGGGACCACTGTCTTAGGCCACCATCAGCCAAGAAGTGGGCTCTTTCTCCTGGCTGAATTAAAGTGCTATTCACAAGTGCTTGAGCTGCAAACAGAAAACTCTAATGCAGGGCTTTCCAAAGTTTTCCCGCGGCGACACACCAACCGCCGTTGGTGTGTCGCCGCGGGAAAACCCGGAAGCGCTGATGATGATCAGCGCTTCCGGGTTGTGTGGCGACACACCAGACTGTGTGTGGCGACACACTTTTGTGTCACGACACACAGTTTGGAAAGCTCTGCTCGAATGGCATAAAATTTGCTGTCCCCGCTGGCAATTTCTATTCTACCACAGGCACAGTGTTGAGAAAGACTGTTGTCCTTACAGTGTGCAGGGGCTGGTGGATTCCCACTCAACACACACCATCAACTGGAGGAAAGACACTCAGAAATTATTCTTCTTAACATAGGATGGGACTGTGTTTAGAGTGTTATGTATTTTATGATTTTGAAAGAATCTGGAATGTTCTGTTTTAAAAAGTCAGGCTGAGAAGTTTTTTTCTGTTGGAGTCAGGAGGGCTCATGGTTTAACTCCCTCCTCAGGAATGTTAATTACTGGTGCCAAAAGGTCTGGCTTGAGCTGACCAATCAGAGTATCTCTTGGTGTTCTGTTTCCAAATAAGTTAAGTGGTGAGCTGAGTCAGGGTGGTCACATGTTAAACTTTGACCACTCAGGTAATGCCAAGTTTTCTTGTACAGAGGTAAAGGCTTTATATTGTAAATCTCTTCTTTTGTGTTAAGCTGCAGCTATGTCCTATTGCACAGCTTTCCAAACTGTGTGTCGCGACACTTTAGTGTGTCGCAACACACAGTTTGGTGTGTCACCACACAACCCGGAAGCGGCGGCGGGGGCGTGCACGGCGGCAGCGGCGCGCCATCAGCGCGCCATCAGCGCTTCTGCGTTTTAGCGGAGGCCGCCGCCTCCGTGCACGCCCCTGCGCGCGCCCCTGCGCCGCCGCCGTGCACGCCCCCACCCCGCGCGTGCCGCCGCTGCTGCCGCCGTTGGTGTGTCGCCAACGACGGCAGATTGGAAAGCTCTGTCCTATTGGTATGTAAATGGACCATGTGCTCTCTCTCGGCTGAGAGAGGCAATGGGTTAAGTTTCAGTTTCTGTTTCTTTGTTTTAAAATAAAAGTAACTTTTTTCTGCTGCAAATGCTGTTTATTTTTTGATCTCTCAATATGTTTCTATAACTCTGATCTTAAATTAATTAAAACTACAATATAGAGGAGGGGGAGAATTTTGACAGATGGCTAAACATGCAAGTTTAGACACTTATCAAAACTTGCTTTGGCCTGATGCAAGTATTTTGTTCCAGTGCATTTAAAGCCAGCCTGATAATTAGCTGGTAGTCATGCTCTGCACTACTCTGAAATACTTCTAGTCCAATGTTATTCTGGAATTATGCTAAGCCCACATCCAAAATCACACACTGTGCAAAACACTTGTAGCAAAGCAGAATCGTTGGATTCCTTTTAGTCATGGTTTAGCACTGTTCCAGAAGAGCAGGAAACCTGTGTTCGGAAAGATCCAACGATGAACCAGCTAGCATAGGGACATCTGTACCATGAAACAGCAGTGAGAGAACTAACTTGCTCCACTGTGAAACATGCACACACAACCATTGCCACCACTGGTCAGCTGCAGCTCAGGATGATTCAAGTTTCAGAGGCCAGTCTGGAAAACCAAGTACTCCTACAGCCCAGAGCAGAAGGAAATGCCCAGGGGATGGAAGTTATGTGTCATGCCCACACCAGTCTAAGAGATGTTGGATTGACCCCACTCCCTATGAATCACTTGACTAAGACACTGGTCAGTGAAGTGCATTAGATGTACCCACGGCAAAACTATCATAGCTGGTTGCCTGCCTAAATGGGAAAAGTCTACTTTAACCCTAGAACAGCTAAAGACAGCTTTAAGCTGTCTCAGGCGTGATAGAAAACACACCCAAAGAACTTACCAAAACATCTGGAGAGGATCCAGACAATTGTTTTATTGAATATAGTGAGTCCCTGGACTCCAAGCCTTGGGGGCAAAAGAATCAGGATGTCTGAACTCAACCTATGTTTATTTCTAGCATCCATCATACAAGGAAAAGATTTGTGCTTTTGTATGGGTGTATGTGTGTTGGTTTTGGGGACCTCTAGAACTAATGGCACTTACAGGCATTCCATAGCCAACCCTTGGCTTAGATCAAGGTTTCTCAACCAGGGTTCCATGGAGCCCTAGGGTTCCGTGAGAAGTCATTAGGGGTTCCCTGGGAGATCACGATTTATTTTTAAAAAATATTTCAAATTTGGGTAACTTCACATTAAAGAGGTAAGTTTCATTCTTTCTTTTTAGTTTAAGAACACTGTTAATGCATATACACAAGCCCACACATGAAACAAATATAATAATTTTGTAACTTCTGGCCTATATTGGAGCCTGAATGTGCAGGGGTTCCCCGAGGCCTGAAAAATATTTCAAGGGTTCCCCCAGGGTCAAAAGGTTGAGAAAGGCTGACTTAGATGGTGCTCCATACAAGATGAAAGCGAGGGAATCACTGCTCAGAGTCACAACTAAACCAGCATTATTGTTTTGTACAATGTGAGAATTGAAATTGAATACAGTATCAAAATATGATATGAAAATAATAATTTTGTTAAAAGCCACTGGAGAAAACGGGATAATTTCACTGATTGCTAAAGATTTCTTCACTCAATCTGCCACTTTTACTTTTTTCAATAACCCTAAGTAGTTAATATTTTCTGTATATCGTTCCCATCAGTAGACAGAGTTGTACAGTACAGAACTAACAGCCCCATTTCATTGACAGTCTCACTGTGTTTCTATGTCATGTCCCAAACACTCCTGAACAATTTGTCAAGAGATGAAACACAAAGCCTAGCAGTCTGGAATCAAAAAAACCCTTAAACTTCAGACATGTTAAATGCTTTCAGCTCAGAGTTTTTAAATACCTCAAATATTTACTTGCCTTCCTATATTTTTTTATATTGTATTTTAACTATATATGTTGAAATTGAATAAAGTTCTTATCAGACAAAAAAAAAAAAGAGGAAACAAAAATGAGCCGGAACTATAAGATTAGTGTTATCTTTTAAAACAGCTAGCACTCCTTAGAAAACAAAACAAAGCAAAAAAAATACAATTTATTTTTTATCTAGAATCTACTGATGGGTGAAATTACACTGAGCACAATGCAGAGCCTGTCTCATTATCCAATTTCCATCCAGCGGCAGGTGGGACATTTCAAAACTCAGAAGAGATAACAGAACTTACATTTTACAAAATGCAAAGGTGAAATAATAGGCAAGCAAGTTTAACACCATTGGGAAAGCAATGAGTATTGAAATGTATCCCAGCATTAACAATTCCCTTATCATATGAATGTCTTATACACTAAAATTCTGTCTTGTGCTAACCATTTGTGTTTGTAATCTAACTGCAGCCCTTGACTACTTGGAATCATTCTTAGGAATTTTATGGAGTAAATGAGCTCTAGTAAATAGCACCTATGGTATGGCAACATCCCTTCAAGAATATTGCTGTTTTGATTTGCATATTTGATTGTTTCAGTACCTGGTTTGTTCACAGTATTCTACCTCCATGATACTGTCATTAGATATACTGCCCACTGCTAAAGTCCTTACCGATTTAGTTGAAAAAGATAAAACCCTAACTTCAAATTAAAAGTAATAACGATTAATTAGGCCTAGGTGGCTCAGCGGGTAAGACGCCAGGCTTGTCGATCGGAAGATCGCAAGTTCGGAGGTTCGAATCCCTAGCCCCGCGTGACGGAGTGAGCTCCCGCACTAGCCCCAGCTCTTGCCAACCTAGCAATCCGAAAGCATGCAAATGCAAGTAGATGAATAGGTACCACTTCGGTGGGAAGGTAACAGCGTTTCACGCGCGTCATGCCGGCCACATGACCGTGGAAGCGTCTTCGGACAACGCTGGCTCTTCGGCTAACAAACGGAGATGAGCACCGGCCCCTGGAGTCGGACACGACTGCACAAATGTGCGGGGGGAACCTTTACCTTTTTATCCCTAAAAATAATTGAAATAAAAGAAGTGCAGTATTATACTTTATCTTATTGGCTTATGCATTCTTTCTTCCTTTTTAAGTCTATTTTGCAATCTTCTCCATGTTGGAGGTACTGAAGAGGACCAATTTGGGGGTGGGGGGAAGCAGAGGTTCCTGGGACCACAGACCTCTCCCCCTGTACCCACTCCTTAAGACAGGGTTTCTCAACCAGGGTTCCGTGGAGCCCTAGGGTTCCTTGAGAGGTCACTAGGGGTTCCCTGGGAGATCATGACTTATTTAAAAAAATATTTCAAATTCAGGCAACTTCACATTAAAGAGGTAAGTTTCATTCTTTATTTTTAGTTTAAGAACACTGTTAAGGCCTATATACAGATCTACACATGAAGGTAAAGTAAGGTAAGGTTTCCCCTTCCAGTCGTATCCGGCTCTAGGGAGCGGCACTCATCTCCAATTCTCGGCCGAGGGAGCCAGCGTTGTCCATAGACGCTTCCGTGGTCATGTGGCCAGCATGACTAAACACCGAGGCGTGCGGAACGCTGTTACCTTCCCACCGGAGTGGCACCTATTTATCTACTTGCATTTTTACGTGCTTTCGAACTGCTAGGTTGGCAGGAGCTGGGCAAGAACGGGAGCTCACCCCGTTACGCGGTGCTTCCGGGTCTCGACCTGCTGACCTGCCGTCCTTTCGTTCGACAGTCGGTAGTCTTAACTGTTACGCACATGAAACAAATATAATAATTTTGTAACTTCAGGCCTATATTTGAGCCTGAATGTGCAGGGGTTCCCCGGGGCCTGAAAAATATTTCAAGGGTTCCTCCAGGGTCAAAAGGTTGAGAAAGGCTGCATTAAGACAACTGCCTGTCTTGGTCTAACACAAGGGTCGGAAATGGCGGCTCGCGAGCCAAATGCGGCTCTTTGGCCCCTTGAGTGTGGCTCTTCCGCAGGCAGGCGTGGCGGGCGTGGCGCGGCAGCGAGTGTGGCGGGGCAGGAGCGGCAGCGGGCATGGTGTGCGTTGCTGTGGGCATACCCCTGGCAACCTGGCAGCCGACTCCGGCAGCCATCTTGACGACGGGCAGGGCTTTCCAAACTGTGTGTCGCGTGACAAGCCGGAAGCGCTGAAGGGAGTGGAAATTCTCCGCGCCAATCAGCTGTGCGTCGGGAAGCCCGGCAGCCTGCACGCGCGATTTTTGCCTTCCTGCCGGAACCGAGGGCATTTTCGGAGCCTGCCCTACCCCGAAAATGCCCTCGGTTCCGGCAGGTTCCGAAACCTCCCCTCTCCACATGCACACGCTGCCCTGGGGTGGCAATTCTCCCCGCAGAACAGCTGAGGCAGCTTGCGCGCAGCCTCCCTGCCTAAACTGAGGGCATTTTCGGGGTCCCCGGAGCCTGCCCTTTCGAAGGGGCAGCCCTGCAGCTGCTGCTGCCGCTGCCCCTTCGAAAGGGCAGGCTCCGGGGACCCCGAAAATGCCCTCGGTTTAGGCAGGGAGGCTGCGCGCAAGCTGCCTCAGCTGTTCTGCGGGGAGAATTGCCACCCCAGGGCAGCGTGTGCATGTGGAGAGGGGAGGTTTCTGCCTCCCTGCCAGAACCGAGGGCATTTTCGGGGTCCCCAGAGCCTGCCCTTTCGAAGGGGCAGCGGCAGCAGCAGCTGCAGTGCTGCCCCTTCGAAAGGGCAGGCTCCGGGGACCCCGAAAATGCCCTCAGTTTAGGCAGGGAGGCTGCGCGCAAGCTGCCTCAGCTGTTCTGCGGGGAGAATTGCCACCCCAGGGCAGCGTGTGCATGTGGAGAGGGGAGGTTTCGGAACCTGCCGGAACCGAGGGCATTTTCGGGGTAGGGCAGGCTCCGAAAATGCCCTCGGTTCCGGCAGGGAGGCAGAAACCTCCCCTCCCCACATGCACACGCTGCCCTGGGGTGGAAATTCTCCCCGCAGAACAGCTGAGGCAGCTTGGCGCAGCCTTCCTGCCTAAACTGAGGGCATTTTCGGGGTCCCCGGAGCCTGCCCTTTCGAAGGGGCAGCCATTGCCGCCGCAGCGACAACCTGGAAGCGCCGCCGCCGAAGCAGTCGAGCCTCTCTTTCCCTTCTTCTTCCAAACCTCCCCCGCCCCCTTCCACGCGATTGGCTCCCGCCTGCAAAACCCGCCCCCTTCCACGCGATTGGCTCCCGCCCGCAAACCCCGCCCCCTTCCACGCGATTGGCCCGCGCCCGCAAACCCCGCCCCCTGGCTCTCGAGCACTTCAAAATGTGCACGAGCATGTCAAAATGGCTCCCGGCAAAAAAAGTTTGCCGACCCCTGGTCTAACAGATAAACTTTGGAATTTTAGGAGTGAGATTTGAAAATTCATACCTTCAGAAGTACTATTTTGAACATGGAAAAGATTCACAGGGCCACATCACCATCTCATTTTTCTAATAATTCTGAACAAACTGCTTCTGGTCAAGGCAGAGAGAGAGATTCTTTGTCTGTCCACAAGGAAGGTGAAAAAAGGCATAGCAACCTGCAGAAAAACACATGTTTTAATGCTATGTCATTTCAAATATTATTGAATGTGATTTATGGATTTGGGCAAAGTCCAAAGTCAAAAAACAAACTTTTCAGGAAAAATTCACAGGTCAGTTGCTATTTTAAATCTGTGTGTTGGACACATGACAAAGTCCAGGGCAATGAAAGGAAGCCATTACATGAAGCACTGCGAAAGAGCAGTTAAAATTTGGAGAATCTGAAAGTTCCCACCTCTGTTATATCAAACTTATCATGTCTGCAGACCCTCACTGTTTGTTTCTTTATAATCAATTTAGAGACCACCCAACTCTTAATCAGCTCAGCAGAAGGGGCGTGGTGGCTCAGCGGGTAAGATGCCAGGCTTGTCGATCAGAAGATCGCAAGTTCGGAGGTTCGAATCCCTAGCCCCGCGTGACGGAATGAGATCCCACACTCGCCCCAGCTCTTGCCAACCTAGCAATTCGAAAGCATGCAAATGCAAGTAGATGAATAGGTACCACTTCGGTGGGAAGGTAACAGCGTTCCGCATGTGTCATGCGGCCACATGACCGTGGAAGCGTCTTTGGACAACGCTGGCCCTTCGGCTAACAAACGGAGATGAGCACCGGCCCCTAGAGTCAGACACGACTGCCCAAATGTGCGGGGGGAACCTTAACCTAACTCTTAATCACCGTGGTTGGCTTACAATTAAAACACACACACACAAAAGAGTTCATGAGTAGTCAGAAGAAAAAGAAGCAAACAAATAAAAATATCCAACAGGGGCTTAACCATCACCCTGCCCCAAGGCCTGGTAGAATAGCCAGGTCTTTAATGTCCTCCAGAATATCATCTGGGTGGGAGACATCTGGATCTCAAGGGCAACCTCATTCTAGAGGACAGGTGCCATGACAGAGAAGGCCCACTTCCTGGGTCCCACTAGATGACACTGCTTAATCAATGGGACCTAAGGCACACCCACTCTGGCAATCTCACTGGATGGCCAGAGACAACCAGGAACAGGCGATCCCTCATATAATCCTGCAAGTTCTACCCCTTTGAGGCATGCATGTGTCATTGCAAATCATACAGAAAAAGGGGGGAGGTTTACCCCACTAGGCCGACACCTTGCATTTTCAGCTGCTCTACAATGTCATCTCTTTCTCTTGAAGGACTGAGAGAATGTGACTTAGACACCACCCCACAGTTGACTTGGTTTTGAGGTTTACACAACATGGTTGATCAGGGAAGGGTCGGTTTGTCTTGCAATTGCCCCAGTACAGTTTTGGATTCAAACTGTCCCTCTCTTGCCCCAGTAATGACTAGATTTGCTCGTTCACACAGCACATCGGCTCCATCATTGACCCTGGTTAAACATGATGCATGCAATGTGTTGCATTTTAAAAAAAAGACCTTTGAAAATTGGAAGTATCAGCATAGGTTTTTGCCTGGCAACCAAAAGACAAAGCAGATGAGCAGCAAGCCTCGTTTTAGAAGGAGGTCTTTAATGGGGTGCCATTATTGAAGAATCCTCTTCCCAGTTGCCACCTGTCTTGTGAGTGGCTGCAGGGATGCCTAAACAAAGACTGTGGCTGTAGACTTCAACTCTCCATTCATAAATAAGGGAACATGACCCATCCCCCTGGGCTATTTATTATGAGTCAAACAGAGCTCTGAACTATGCATTGTGACTCAGATGTTGCCAGAACTGAGGAATGCAAGGGAATTCAGCCATACGAAAGGAACAGTGAGTCTTCTTCTGCAGAAATGCAGCCCATCACAAGGGCTGGCTGGAAACACTTAACCACAAATCACCATTCTTTCCTTCCTCGCTCACATGCTGCCTATGGAAAGTGCAAACGAGGTTATGCAACCAATGAAAACAAAATTCGTTGACTCAGTGCGGTTGACTTTTTGCATCCTCTAGCCTGGGACAATTGAGCAACCAGATGGAACAACTACTTATGTTTGGAATGGCATAAGAATCTGCCTTTAGCATGAAGCCAAGCAAGATGGCAGCATGGGTTCTACTAATAAATAGCCAGGAACAATGCAAGAGGTCCATGATATCCCTTTCAGGTAGACTAGAAAGTATAGTTAAGAGCCCAAAGTCTCACAGTGAGCTACTGTGTCTGAAGACTGACTTAAATCTGGATCTTCTCAATCCTAGTTTAACACCTTAAGCCAGGGGTGGGGAACCTTTTTTCTGCCAAAGGCCATTTGGATATATATAAACGGGAACCGGGGGAGGGGGGAGGGGTTTCTGGGATTTCTGTGGACCGGGAGCCAGAGTTTGCGGGCGGGAGCCAATCACAAGCACTGGGGGGCGGGGTTTACGGGCGGGGTTTGCGGGTGGGAGCCAATCGCGTGGAAGGGGCGGGGTTTGCAGGCAGGAGCCCCGCGGGCCTTAGGCAGGAGCCCGGCCTTATACGACCCGCGGGCCTGACGTTGTCCACCCCTGCCTTAAGCCAATGGAATATCTTAGAACAGACAGATCCTGGTAAATTAGGATTTTTAAGCATAGTTTGTTGAACAAAGTATGTCATTGTGGGCTGCTTTGCACATAGGACTATGCTGTAATGAGCAGGTTCACCTATTATGCTAAAAGCAAACAAATCACATTGTGGCTTGTGATGTGTAATCCAGGCCATACTTCGGCTTGACATGTGGGAGATTCCTGTCTTTGCAATTAAAACAAAGATCTGGCTCACTTTAGGATGATTCTTTCTCAGAGGAACAAATGTTTATTTGGCGTATGATTCTCCACTTTGCATTTGACTTCAGGGAAGAGCCCAAGAAAATTGAACATTTCCACATAAATCTCCAGAGCTTTGTTGTTGCGAACTGGGAAATGTGCCAAGAAGGTTTCGGAATAGCCTCATTAGCTGGGAAGTAAGGGGACGTTAATCTGATGGCAGATTGCATTCAATTAAGGGAACATCTCCAGGGTGCTGAAGAGCAGGCTATGATACACTCACCAATTCTCCTTTTTGCATCAGAGTATTCATTTGCACAAAAGCTTTGCTTTGTTTTATTGTTCACCATTCAATGTGTATTTAGCATGCCTCTGTGGATAGGAAGACATTGTATCTATTTCTTAAACACATCCTTGCCTCTCTTCTACAATTTAGTACAGGAGGAAAAAAGCCACAGCAGATAGAAATCCAACTTGATCTTAAAAAGGTAAAGGTTCCCCCCGCACAATTGTGCAGTCGTGTCCGACTCTAGGGGCCGGTGCTCATCTCCGTTTGTTAGCCGAAGAGCCAGCGTTGTCTGAAGACGCTTCCACGGTCATGTGGCCGCATGACACGCGCGGAACGCTGTTACCTACCCACCAAAGTGGTACCTATTCATCTACTTGCATTTGCATGCTTTCGAATTGCTAGGCTGGCAAGAGCTGGGGCGAGTGCAGGAGCTCACTATTAAGGATCAGTAAAAGGAAGTACTTTGTTACACAATCCAAAGGTAAACTATGGAACATTACAGCACCAAAGCGGTTACGGGACACCAGTTTAAACGATTTTACAAATACATGGAAGAGTGAGTGATCAGTGGTTGCTAGCTGGAATGGCTGTATGTGATCTCCAAAATCAAAGGACTCGTATCCTTAACAGCAACTCCTGAGGAGCAACAGAGGAAAAGAGCTGGCATTCTCATGTTCAGTTGATACACTTCCAAGATGCACCTGGTTGGCTTGTCTGACACAGAAAGTTTGAATAAACAGGCCTGTAACCTGATCAGCAGGACTTTCCTTGTTTTATTAATAGACTGTATGATACAGAATCAGATCATTTGTCCACTGATCCTTGGATTGTCTCCTGCAATTATACCAGCTCTTAGGCCAGAAATGGGCTCTCTCTTTTGCGCCTTCAACTTTACAGCAAAGTTTGAGGTTGGAAACACATGAACACTGTAATATCAGCCTGGAATAACAGAAACACTCAATCCGAACAGAATATTCAAATGCTATGATGTGTCTGTATCAACCAAGAGTAGCAATGGTTTTCTCTGGGACACTCACCCTCCAGACATCAAAACCAGACTTGAAGAAGCAGAATAAAAAAAAACACCAAGACATTTGAACTTCTCTTTTCTTGAGAAGACTATTGAGGATATGATGAATAACCAGGAAAACTAACAAGTGGGTCATAGAACCAATCCATCCAGAGTTCTCAGTCAAAGCATTAATGATCAGGCTCCAAGTATCACATTTTGGACACCTCATGCAGAGACTCAGCTCCTCTGAGAAGTCCATAATGCTTGGAAAAGTTGAAGGAGAAAGAGGAAGAGGATGGCCAGTGGCGAGGTAGATATGACAGCAATGAATGGACCACTGAGAGACCTAAGGGCAAGTTAAAGACAGATCATTCTGAAGAGAAACTATCTACTGCAGAGCTTTCCAAACTGTGTGTCGCGATACGTTAGTGTGTCGGCTGCAGTGTCTGGGTGTGTTGCGGCTGCTGCTGCCTCCGAGCCCTGCCAGGATTCCGCGCAGGTCCTAGTGCCTGCCTTGTGCCCTGCTGCCTCCAAACCTGCTGTGATTCCACGCAGGTCCTAGTGCCTGCCTTGTGCCCTGCTGCCTCCAAACCTGCTGTGATTCCGCGCAGGTCCTAGTGCCTGCCTTGTGCCCTGCTGCCTCCAAACCTGCTGTGATTCCTCGCAGGTCCTAGTGCCTGCCTTGTGCCTGCCTGCCTCCAAACCTGCTGTGATTCCTCGCAGGTCCTAGTGCCTGCCTTGTGCCTTGCTGCCTCCAAACCTGCTGTGATTCCACGCAGGTCCTAGTGCCTGCCTTGTGCCTTGCTGCCTCCAAACCTGCTGTGATTCCGCGCAGGTCCTAGTGCCTGCCTTGTGCCCTGCTGCCTCCAAACCTGCTGTGATTCCACGCAGGTCCTAGTGCCTGCCTTGTGCCCTGCTGTAAGAGTGTGTCGCGAAATGATGCATGTCTAAAAAGTGTGTCACCAACATGAAAAGTTTGGAAAGCTCTGATCTACTGTAAGTGGCTACTAGGAGTTGACACCAACTTGATGGCACTTAGTCCATCAATCAAGCCTAAGAAATTCTTCAAGAAGAAGAAGAAGAACAGTCATGATCTATATGTGTGAAGGGGCCCAACAGTTGTCCATCACTATTTTAGACATAGATTTCTTCTTCAGATTCTTTACATGGAATCCCCCCAGGAACTGAAGCTATGTCATGCCACCAAGTTGCAATCTGTAGCAGCAATGCCAGGCCCCATGCAACTTAAGATGACACGCTCTTCTTATTCCCTGTGCTGTTTGGAGGAAAAATGCAGCCCCCCAATACTTCTGGGAAGCTCACCAGTGGCACCTAGAAGACAGGGCAGCTTCTCTTTGCTGAGCATCTGGAATTCAGATGGATGCATTCTCAAAACATGGAACTCAGTTAGAAAGCAGTCATACATGTAACACAGCTAGCAACTCTCGGCAAGGTAAGTAATTATTCTCCTCCTTGCTCCAAAATATAACAATCTGGGGGAGAGCTAAACATTATTTATGACGAACCAAACTTCAAAGTCCTGCTGAAAACTGTTGGGTATTAGTGGTTTCTTCTAACTCATTTCAGCTCCTGTCGCCCCACTCCCACAACGCCTGCCTAATCAATACACAGATGCCCCCCCAGTCTGCCATGCCTGTTGCCAGCACACACCCCGGATCAAAGCCATATTGTCCTCTTCCTGCATTTGTGCATGGACGCCTCCTTCCAAGTTCTTAAACACACGTTTCTCCTACGCACCCAGCCATGGAAAACTGTTCATTCACAGCTTCTGGCACTCAGACAAGTTTTACCCATAAAAGCTCCTACATGCCTCATTCAAAGCTTTTTCATTTGCTTTGAGCCTTGCACCGTTGGAAATTCTCAACCATTTTCCACAAGAGACCACAAACGCACTTAGGATTCCAACTTGGAAGCTGGCAGGGTGCTTGTCTCAGGACAACTGAATGGACCAGCCAGAGGGGGACAAAGGAAGTCTCTTTTCACATTCTGAAAGGAGTTAAACTTGCCAAAATCTCCTGCCTGTTTTTCTGACCCAAGGGGTGCAGACTGGCTGCAACTAGAAATGCTAGTTGGCCATCAAGACCAGCTAAAATGTAAACTTTCCATTACAAGTCTCCATATCAGCCTTTCTCAATCTGCTCTGCAAATGTGCTGGTGCTACAACACCCAGAATTCCAACTGCTGCTGCTGCTGCTGCTGTTGTTGTTGTTGGTGGTGGTTTTAAACTTTATGGAGTTTAAACCACCACCACCACCACCACATTCTTAATCCAAATAAAAACTAACCAAGGTCATCATGTGTGCAAATGCCTCTCCTACATATTTATGTGACCTAGTTGTTGCATAAATGCAGCTGCTGTGTATATCAATCAGATAACCAATTAAGTTGGTAGCAGACGGAACATCTTTTACCCTTATTTTCTGTTTCTACAAGTTGCTTTCATTAACTGAGGTTTATCCTTTTTCCCCTGTACATAAGGAATGGGATTGGATTGTCTGAAATAGGCTTTCCTAATCCAGCAACGCAACTCCTATTATCCACAGCCAGCATGCTGGTAACTGCAGTGTTGTATCCTAGCCTGTTTTGACCACAGAGATTGGGCAAAATTGGGAATGGTGGATTTTTTTTTGTCTTATGTTCCCTTTCCAGAAAAAAAGACAGAATATACAGTATAAGGGTATTCAAATATATCTATATCTACATCTGCATCTACATCTCTCCCTAGCTGACCTCCAATGCAACATGAAGAATACACTAACTGGGTTCTTCGCGTAATTTTCACAAGTCATGAGATTTTGGTATGATGCGTTTGGAAGAATCCAGTCTTCCAGGGAGAAACTGGGACAGAAGGAAGGGGAAAGACTGGTAGCTTAATGGTTGCTCCCATTTTTTTTAGGTTCACTTTGAAACACGTTTAAGGTCAATGGCAGAAGAGAGGGGAGTTTGAAAGAAGAGTGGGAGAGATTGCTGGCTTTAAATCTTTGGATAAAAATCAGGCCAACTGAGGCAATCCACAGTCCTATATTAAACCGAGGAGATTAAGCTACCTAGGGAAAATAAAAATAACAAATAAGAAGCAATCAGCAGGAAACCAAATGCTCATTCTTTCTGGTTCAGACAAACTTATACCCCTTTGCAACAGGATTTGGTCCTCCAAGACTGCAAAAGGAAATAAAGCAGGCGAGAAATACCGAATGGATGGGTGAATTGCTGGAGAGAGGCAGGGAATCCTAGGGAGCTTTCTTGAAAAGGGAGAGAGAGAGAAGGGCAGGATCAAGGAACAGACCGATTCCAAGCTTGGCAACGAAGAGGAAGGATTAACTGCACCCAGGCGATCCAGCTGGATTTGTGGCTTTACATAGTGCTGCGCTGAAACATTCTCTGCATTTTTTTGCCCTGGCTGTTCTCATTCAACTAAAGGAAAGAGGCGTTTGCTTTTGAAAGAAGAGAATTCCTTACTTGAGGAGGAGGGTGGCTGAGACTTGCAGCTGAATGCCCTGCCTTCGTGGTGCATCATTCTACCTGCAGCCTTCCTGATTTCCCACGCTACCATTAAATCCCAAAGGAAAACCTTCAGATAGCTGAAGCTGGCAAAGCGGGAAGCAAAATGCTTGAAACAAGACAAGGTGGTTATCAAAATGCTAACATCAGGAGGGAATTCCTTCCAGGGAACCACAGCAGAGTGGAAAATCATGGACAGCCAGAGTAGCTTGTAACAGAAAGAGAGTTAAGACAAAGCAACACCACCAGATAAAGCCTCCCTGGAATTCAGCTCAACTCCTTGGAACTTCAAGACCTGTTAATGTAATTTTCTTGGCCAATAATTTGCCATTGCCTCTTCAGGGATGTCTGTAGCTTGAATCATGTCAACTGGATTTCTATTTTCTCAGTGGAAACGTTTCGCTCCTTATCCAAGGAGCTTCTTCAGTCTGAGCAAAGTTAGTAAGGGAATCCTAAATATGTTTCTAGGTAGCTGTGTGACCTTACACCTGGGGCTAGGTCATGGTTATATTGAGATGCTGCTGGTGATCTTAACGATCCTCCTTTAGATGATAAAAGGACTTAAAATAACATCTCAATATAACCATGACCTAGCCCTAGGTGTAAGGTCACACAGCTACCTAGAAACATATTTAGGATTCCCTTACTAACTTTGCTCAGACTGAAGAAGCTCCTTGGATAAGGAGCGAAACGTTTCCACTGAGAAAAAAAAATCCAGTTGACATGATTCAAGCTACAGACAATTCCACCTGGATGACTGAGAACCTTCATAGACTCTTCAGGGATGGTTTTTCCACTTTCTCATCTAGTCTATAACCGTAGGATTTCCTAGTGGTCTCCCATCCAAGTATTAACTTCGTCCCCACCTGCCCAGAAAATCAAATGAATGAACTTGGTGATTTATTTATTTATTTATTTTTCCAACTTATATCACCGCCCATCTCCCCCCACAAAGGGGACTCTGGGCGGTGATAAAAGCGGGTGATAAAAGAGCATCTCTGGGAGGATCTCTGGGATAAAAGAAATGGGTAAACAAATAAAGGCAATACTGTTGTTGATGTCTACTTACTTTGAATGAGTTTAAATCAGTGTTTTTCAAACTTGGCAACTTTAAGATTTGTGGACTTCAGCTCCCAGAATTCCCCAGCCAGCATGAAATTCTGGGAGTTGAAGTCCACACATCTAAAAGTTGCCAAGTTTGAAAAACGCTGGTCTCAATGAATAATTACCTATTTACTTTTAATGAGCATAACTCTCCTAGGCAGAGGCATCTTCAGGATCCAATGCTTTTGTCAAAATAAATTTTTAAATGAATAAAAAATGAATAAGACACACATATAAAAGAGGCAGAACTTGTGGTACAATGGTGTGATATTCATTTCCTCATCTGCCCCCTCCAGCAGACACCTCTACTCCAGGGTAAGATACTGAGGAAAACTAGTGATAATCTAGTCAAACCTTTATGTATTATCCTTGAGAAATCTTGGAGAAAAGGGGAAGTGCCAGATGACCGGAAAAAGATAAATATTGTCCTTATCTTCAAAAAATGAGGAAGGAAGATCCAGGGAATTGTAGACCAGTCAGTCTATTCAGCTGGGAAAATCCTAGAAATCAGTCTGCATGTACTTTGAAAACAATGTGATAATTATCAGAACCCAACATGGATTTATTAAGAAAAAGTCGTGTCAAACTAATTGTTTCTCTCTCTCTCTGGTTTGGATTGGGTAGCTTCCTTAGTAGATCACAGGAATGCTTCAAACATAATATATTGTTATTTCAGCAAAGTACTTAACAAAATGCCCTATGACATTCTGATTAGCAGCCTAGTTAAGAGTGGGATTCACAGCATGACAGTTGATGCACAGGTGACTCAAACACTATACCCAAAGGAAGCCTATCAGCAGTTTATATTAAACCAGTATAGTGATGTATCCAATAGAGAGCCACAAACTTGAATGTTTGGCCCTTTCCTCTTCAACATTTAAGGCAGAGCTTTCCAAACTGTGTATCACAACACATTAGTGTGTCGGCTGCAGTGTCTGGATGTGTTGCAGCTGCTGCTGCCTCCGAGCCCTGCCAGGATTCTGCGCAGGTCCTAGTGCCTGCCTTGTGCCTTGCTGCCTCCAAACCTGCCCTGCCAGGATTCCGCGCAGGTCCTAGTGCCTGCCTTGTGCCTTGCTGCCTCCAAACCTGCTGTGATTCTGTGCAGGTCCTAGTGCCTGCCTTGTGCCCTGCTGCCTCCAAACCTGCTGTGATTCCACACAGGTCCTAGTGCCTGCCTTGTGCCCTGCTGTAAGAGTGTGTCACAAAATGATGCCCTGCTGTAAGAGTGTGTCGCAAAATGATGCATGTCTAAAAAGTGTGTCACCAACATGAAAAGTTTGGAAAGCTCTGATTTAAGGATAAAGAAGTAGAAGGAGTTCCTTCAGATTTGCAGATGATGGAAAACTAGAATGAATGGCTGATATCCTCAGAGAAAGAGAAAATCCAAAATGATCTTGATAGGTTAGGGAAATTGGCTGAAAATAACAGAATGAAATTTAATGGAGACCTGCACAAAGAAAAAAAAATCTAATGCATGGGTATAGGATGGGGACTACCTGGCTTGGTAATAGTGTTTATGAAATATATCTTGCTTTTTTTCTCAATGACTGGGGTATTCTTCACCTATTTTCCTTGCTTGTTTTAAATATTTCAGTGCTATGATGGTTTTTGAACTGTGGTGTTGGAGGAAAATTCTGAGAGTGCCTTCGACTGCAAGAAGATCAAACCGGTCCATACTCCAGGAAATAAAGCCAGACTGCTCACTTGAGAGAATGATATTAAGAGCAAAACTGAAGTCCTTTGGCCACATAATGAGAAGACAGGATACCCTGGAGAAGACACTGATGCTAGGGAAAGTGGAAGGCAAAAGGAAGAGGGGCCGACCAAGGGCAAGATGGATGGATGATATTCTGGAGGTAACGGACTCAACCGTGGGGGATCTGGGGATGGCGACGGCCGACAGGAAGCTCTGGCGTGGGCTGGTCCATGAAGTCACGAAGAGTCGGAAGCGACTGAACGAATAAACAACAAAAATTCCCGTGTTCACCATCCATCCTTGATTTCTATTTATTTATTCTTATTGATCTACCATTTCTTTCTATTTATTTATTTCTTATTCTGCTGATAAAACTTTGATTTCTTAGTAAGCATAGGCTAATATTGTTGGAGGAAAATTCTGAGAGTGCCTTGGACTGCAAGAAGATCAAACCAGTCCATACTCCAGGAAATAAAACCAGACTGCTCACTTGAGGGAATGATATGAAAGGCAAAACTGAAGTACTTTGGCCACATAATGAGAAGACAGGATACCCTGGAGAAGAAGCTGATGCTAGGAAAAGTGGAAGGCAAAAGGAAGAGGGGCCGACCAAGGGCAAGATGGATGGATGGTATTCTGGAGGTGACGGACTCAACCATTGGGGAGCTGGGGATGGTGACGGCCGACAGAAAGCTCTGGCGTGGACTGGTCCATGAAGTCACGAAGAGTCGGAAGCGACTGAACGAATAAACAACAAAAATTCCCGTGTTCACCATCCATCCTTGATTTCTATTTATTTATTCTTATTGATCTACCATTTCTTTCTATTTATTTATTTCTTATTCTGCTGATAAAACTTTGATTTCTTAGTAAGCATAGGCTAATATTGTTGGAGGAAAATTCTGAGAGTGCCTTGGACTGCAAGAAGATCAAACCAGTCCATACTCCAGGAAATAAAGCCAGACTGCTCACTTGAGGGAATGATATGAAAGGCAAAACTGAAGTACTTTGGCCACATAATGAGAAGACAGGATACCCTGGAGAAGAAGCTGATGCTAGGGAAAGTGGAAGGCAAAAGGAAGAGGGGCCGACCAAGGGCAAGATGGATGGATGGTATTCTGGAGGTGACGGACTCAACCATTGGGGAGCTGGGGATGGCGACGGCCGACAGAAAGCTCTGGCGTGGGCTGGTCCATGAAGTCACGAAGAGTCGGAAGCGACTGAACAAATAAACAACAAAAATGATGGTCAGAACTGAAGCATAAATCTCTGGTTTCTACTATGCAGCTTTGAAGATGCCACCTCTGTTTGTACTGGCCTCTAAAAATGTCTGGAATGTGTGAGTGTGTGCATGTGTGTTTTCCTTTTCTTTTCTGTGACTAATGAGCTGCTGTTCCACATTGGAATGTAAGTCTTTTGCAGTTCTAAATTAAGCCTATATTAATGAGGAAACGGAGGTATTATACTTAATTGAAAAGTTCCATACCTTGCAGATAGTACATTGCAAGAGAAAGCAATTTTGAACTTGGTAGGATGAGATTCTTGAAATAGCTAAGGGAATGCAAACTTGAAATAAGAGTCCTAAGAAAGGGAGTCTGGCAAAAATGAGGAGGTGATCATAGTTATTTTATGCATTTCAAGGTTGCAACAGTAGTTTCTATCTCAATCGGATAGAAAATGTAATTAGAGAACACTTCTTAAAATAAAGCAGTTATTTAAAAGCAACACGTCACAAAAATGAAGAGAGAAGGATGATCTAGCTAATACAACTTGTCCCCAAATGTGTATTTTTGTACACTTTTTTAAAAAAAAGCAGGGTTTAAAAAAAACTCCTTAGCTGCAACCAGACTGAACAATTTTTTTTGCATCTTTAACTGACTGCTACTATCCTGGAAATCACATTGGATGGAAAATCTCTCCTGTAACTACTTACCAACAAAGCAGACATGGCTTACCTAAAAGCCAAAAAATGCTTCTCCTCATCTTTCAAAGTTATACCTTGATGTGTGTTTATTTGTTTAACATGATTTGAATTCAACCAGAAGGGTTCTCAGTGCAATACACCATAATAAAATGTTATCTGCAGGCAGATAACATCAATCCTTAGCAGGATAGAATGATCAGAGCAAATTAATGTTTATGTCCAATTAATCTAAGGAACCTTAGGTAAAGGTAAAGGTTCCCCCCGCACATTTGTGCAGTCGTGTCCGACTCTAGGGGCTGGTGCTCATCTCAGTTTGTTAGCTGAAGAGCCAGCGTTGTCCAAAGATGCTTCCACGGTCATGTGGCCGGCATGACGTGCGCGGAACGCTGTTACCTACCCACCGAAGTGGTACCTATTCATCTACTTGCATTTGCATGCTTTCAAATTGCTAGGTTGGCAATATTAGGTTGGCAACTAGTTTGGCAAGGTTAAGGAACCTTAAGAATATGAGAATACTGGCGTAGGGAGCCACAAGCATTAACTTCTGATTAGGCAACCAAAAACATGTCCTCATTACCCCAAATGAGAGAAGTAGTTTATCACATTAATATTTAGCCTTTTGTCCAACATGGAAGTGGTTGGTGGTGGGGTTTTTTGGGGGACAGGGGGGAGATCTCACCTACTTTATCCACACAACCACCCTGCAAGGTAGTGACAAGCTTGAGGTCACTTGTAACCAGTCCCGTCACTATGGCTTCCCTTCCTGAATTCACCACTAGCCAGAGGCCTAACAGAAGCACGTTCACATTCTTGAAATCTTCCCCTGTTGAGTCTGGAATGTGACGTTTTTGCAGAGGGATGATGTCTGTGATCAATGCGGAAATAAGTTTTCAGTCTGAAAACCCAGCTGTTGTTTTATCAAGCAACCTAAGCACATCTTCCGCTTTCTGGCTGTATCCCCACATTTTCATTATTTTTAGGAACTTGCTGGCTTAAAACCATACAGTGCCTGAGTGGCGATGCATCTGCTTGCTTGCAACAAGGCTGATTTAGCATCTGGCATTTCCAGATGGGACTCTGGAATTCATGCCAGAAATCCTGGGGAATCTTCACCTGTCAGTAAGTAACAAGGTACCCCAGAAACAATGTGTCCTCTAGTACAGCAGTCCCCAAACTTTCTGACACCAGGGACCAGTCGTGGAAGAAAATTTTTCCACGGACCGGGGGGGGGGGGGGGGCGGGGTTTGCAGGCGGGAGCCAATCGCGCTCACCAGGGGCGGGGTTTGCAGGTGGGAGCCAATTGCATGCACCGGGGGCGGGGTAATCGCAAGCACCGGGAGGCGAGGTTTGTAGAAGGGAGCCCTACGGCCCACAGGTTGGGGACCCCTGCTCTAGTATACCTCTCTCGGTGCCAGGAAGGAAGGAAGGAAGGAAGGAAGGAAGGAAGGAAGGAAGGAAGGAAGGAAGGAAGGAAGGAAGGAAGGGAGACAGAGAGAGAACAAGGAGGGAGGGAGGGTCAGCCTGCCCTTGTTTGCAAGAATGCCTTCACAGTTGTGCAAAGGAGGTATCCTGAAATCCCAGATCACCTTCTATAAATGAGCAGTGTTGTGATTGTCTGCACCCACGTGGCAGCCATGTTGTGAGTGCACCTACCAACATCACCTCAAAACTCCAAATACATCACCCTGCCAAGAAATTTTGCCTTCCTACAGTGGAAAGAATATCAAGCTAGGTGGATCAACAATCTACAGAAGCTTCCTAAGGGAGAATGCCGTGGGCGAAACGCCCCAGATTTAATTCCTCAGTTATCGGCAAATGGAGATGAGAAACATCTGCATGAACTTTTGTAGCTACTTGTGAAGCCCCACAAGACCCAGAACTAGACAGACTGCAGTCAGGTGTCTTTAATGCTAGTTGTGGGGTAAATGTAATTTTGGAAATGGCAAGAGGAATTTCCCACCCTCCTTTATAGTGTGATCATCATGGCGGAGACTCTGGATGCTTTGAAATGCTTCCTCCCAGCTTTCTCTCCACCTGGGCTGAGTTGCCACCATCTCTCCCACTACCCAAACATAGTTCAGTCTTCCCAACATGGCCCAGCAAATACGTTGGAAGGTGATTCCTATCAGGGCTGGGCTGGCTGGGGATGATAGGACTTGTAGTGGCAAATCTGGACACCCCCGGGTTGAAACAGCCTGGCCTAGACAATACAGGTAGTCCTTGCTTAACAACCATTCATTTAGTGACAGTTCGGACTTACAACGGTGCTGGAAAAAACCGACTTACAACTGGTCCTCACACTTACGACTGTGGCAGCGCACGCGCCCCCCACAGTCACGTGATCGTTATTTGAGCACTTGGCAACCAGTTTGCATTTATGACTGTTGCAGCGTCCCATGGTCACATGATCGCCAATTTTTACCTTCCTGGCCGGCTGCTGGCAAGCAAAATCAATGGGGAACCACAGTGATTTGCTTAATGACCGCCACAAAAAAGGTCATAAAAGTGGGTCAGATTCACTTAATGACCACTTCACTTAGCAACAGAAATTCCGGTCCCAATTGTGGTCATTAAGTGAGGACTACCTGTATATCAAACTAAATGCTTGGCTTAATCAGGAGTAACTTTGCTTCCTACATTCCAGAAATCAGTATCGCTGATGCTCTGCTCCATGCGTGCATGCATTTCTGGGAGTCAGAAAACGCAAATCCCACCAGTGGATCAGACACTCAGCCCTACTACACGAACAGGACCTTTGAGGCTCCCAGTCTCACCATCTTTCCCATCCAAGGCCTCCTCCAGAAGGCCTTGCAGGGATTGGGGGGGGGGAGGGTTGCAGAAAGGGAAGAGAAATAAACTTGGCCTCAAGCAAAGCAAAAGCAGACTGTGTTTCTATGGCAACCAAATGCAGTGCGGTTTCAAAGTGTGCAAGGTGGGGAGGGCCTGGCGCTGTAAATTATTTAAGCAGGACAGGCCTCTGTCCATTAAAGTTGGAGAGAAAGATTTAAAGCTAATCATTATGCGGAGCAAGCCGCCGCCACCACCACTTAATTCGGGCCGCTGCCCAGCTAAAAACAAATAAGGAAAATGGGGTTGCTTTGCCTTTTCATACGCCTGCTTAAGAAGCTGCTTAAGTCATCTCGGGATACAGAAAGCTGGTTATGAAATCTTTTTTTCTTACATTATTAGCCAATCTTGCAGAGTGGAAAAATATCCCTGAAGCAGCTCTTCCATTCTGTGGTCAGGAAAGCTGCACGGGGGTGTCTATGAAGTCAGGAGCGGAGCTGAACTCAAAGGATACTTTACCTTTTCATACAAAAGAGCAAAAAAGAAAGGGAAACACACTTAACCTGAAAGAAACAAGATAGCAGGAAGGTCAAGTAACAATATGGTGGGCCACAAATTACACTATACAGTATTGTTTACTGATATTGGATATAGAGTTACAGCATCATGAATAAAATACAATAACAATAAAAGGCAATGAAAAAGGCCCCAACAGCCAACATATATGAATAAATACTGAGAACAGGATGAACAAACAGTAATGCTAGCTAAAAAACCTGACTAAACGTGTTTCGGCTAATAAGCCTTCATCAGTAGTCACAATTATAGAGTTATAATAATGTTGGGTAGATAAAATATAGTTTATTCTAGTTTAATCATTCATGCATATGGCATTTTGAACCCAGCCTTCACACTTGCTTGGATTTAGGTGTGGAGCGATCTATTTTATAGGAATTTAGAATAAACTATATTTTAACTACCCAACATTATTATAACCCTATAGTTGTGACTTCTGATGAAGGCTTATTAGCCGAAACGCGTTTAGTCAGGTTTTTTAGCTAGCATTACTGTTTGTTCATCCTGTTCTCAGTATTTATTCATATATGTTGGCTGTTGGGGCCTTTTTCATTGCCTTTTATTGTTGTTACTGTATTTTATGCATGATGCTGTAACTCTATATCCAGTATCAGTAAACAATACTGTATAGTTTAATTTGTGGCCCACCATATTGATACTTGACCTTCTTGCTATCTTTTTAGTTTACCTTTTTAACAATGGATTCAAAGCCCAGTGATGTTTTTTAGGGCAGCAGAGAAGAAGCAACTGTTGTAGGCTGACCATACGTACTGTTTTAAACAGGACAGTACCGTTTTTTTTCACATTTCCTGACCGTCCTGTCATTTTAATATAAATGTCAATTTTGTCCTGTTTTTTTAAAAAAATTAGCAAAATGTCAGGCATGGCAACATTGATTCAGCCAAGATGCAATTATCATTTAAAAAGTGCTTGATTGAGCTGCCTGATGTTGGGTGAGACTAGAGAGGGGCAAGGAAGGCAGAAAGAGAGACAGAGAGGGAGACAGACAGACAGAGACGGGGGGAGAGAGATCTTTGCCACCGCCTCTGCTCTGCTCTTAGCTGGTCGCTCTCTGCTCTCTGTTTGTTTTATTAAAATGCGTTCGGGATGTGATCCCGCCCCCTTTTTTTAAGAGTGAAACTGATTCTTTCTCCAGCTCAGCAAGAGAGAGTCTTTCATTTGGGATTGTGGGAGAGAGAGAAAGAGGGAGAAAGAAAAGCAGGAGGAGGAGGAGGGAAGGCAGAAGGAAGAAAAGCCTCACCGGGCGTGGAGTTTTTGAATCCTCCCTTCCCTGTCTCTCTTCTCTCCCCTCTCCCCTTCTTCCTGCGATCCGTGATGTTACAAACCCCTTGAGCTGTGCTTTCCCCATTCGCCTCCTGTCAAATACAGTCCCCCTCTACGTCTACCTAAATTTTTGTATGAGTTCTGTCACTGAAGAATAATTGTTAGCTCAATATGTTCATGTAATAAAACTTTTTCATTTTAATGAAAACAAAAATATTTTTATATATACAGTAATCTGTTTAAGGACCAGCAAACGGATCTTTAAAACTCTTTAAAACTTTTTTTATCATCTTACTTTTTCATGAATACGGAATAGTACATAAGTTTAACCCCGTCCCATTTTTGCCATCCCAATGTCCTGTTTTTGTCTCAAGGAAATATGGTCAGCCTAATCTGTTGTATCCCTGCCACATGCAGCATTCCTTGTTAACTCTTGTTTGGGCACCTTTTAGCCAAGAGGTCATAAGCACAACCAAAAGTCAGCTTCTCACTATTCTCTGCAAGTCCAGTTCTCTAGGCCAGAGCTTTCCAAACTGTGTGTCGCGACACGTTAGTGTGTCGGCTGCAGTGTCTGGGTGTGTCATGGCCACTGCTGCCTCCAAGCCCTGCCAGGATTCCACGCAGGTCCTAGTGCCTGCCTTGTGCCTTGCTGCCTCCAAACCTGCCCTGCCAGGATTCCACCCAGGTCCTAGTGCCTGCCTTGTGCCCTGCTGCCTCCAAACCTGCCAGGATTCAATGCAGGTCCTAGTGCCTGCCTTGTGCCCTGCTGTAAGAGTGTGTCGCGAAATGATGCATGTCTAAAAAGTGTGTCACCAACATGAAAAGTTTGGAAAGCCCTGCTCTAGGCACTCTCTTGTAAGCCAACATATGGTGGTCTGCATCTCACCATCTAGAAGGCACCTACAGTGTGCTGAATCACACTCAGCATATTAGAAAAGCAGTGGGTCAAACGGAGCTTATGCTGGCTGGGGAATTCTGGGAGTTGAAGTCCACACATCTTCAAGCTGCCAAGGTTGAGAAACATTGGTCTGGGGTACAGTGTCCATATTTTCTTGAAAAAAATTAAGGACAAACCAGAAAAAGGGGCAAATCTGAAAGAGGTTAATAAGGATAAAAATTAATAATTGTTTATAACTTTGCTTTACAAAGAAAATTCAAGAGCAAAACTAAGAAAATAATTCAATTAAATAAATCTAAAGGACAGCTTTCTGAAATATAGGACTGTCCTTTATAAAAAAGGACCTATGGTTACTATAGTCTGGAGCAGTGCTTTCCAAAGTGCCGCTGTTGGCGACACACCAACGGCGGCAGCGACAGTGGCGCGGGGGCGCGCGCATGGCGGCGACACAGGGGGCGCGCGGCGGCGGTGTGCATGGCGGCAGCGGCGGCGGCAGCCTCACTAAAACGTGGAAGCGCTGATGGCGCGCCACTGACGCCGACGCCACCATGCACACTGCCACCGCGCGCCCCCCCTGTGCCGCCGCTTCGTGACACACTAAACTGTGTGTTGCGACACACTAAAGTGTCATGACACACAGTTTGGAAAGCTATGGTCTGGAGAGACATAAAAGAAAGTTGAATGGGTTGGTACTGGGATATTTATTTATGAAATGTATTTCTAGGCTGCCACAATCAAAATGATTCTCAGCAGCTTACAAAGAAAAAAATATATAAAACATAGCCAATACAAAAAATTTAAAAAGTAAAAAAAATGGCAGTAGAATAATTGAAGGAAAATAGAAGATGGCAACATCAAGTCAAATCAGGGGAAAGCTCTGCAAAACAATTCAATCATCATAAAAGTCCTGTTTATCAACTGACAATCCAGCAATATAACAATGTATTAAATGGCTGACATGGAATTAGCCTCACTCCACTTTGGGCAGATAGATTAATATCTAGTTTTTAAAGACAGACATTGGGATTTAGGCTAGTTCTGAATTAAAAACTCTAACCCTCAGACATATGAGAGCAAGTTGTGGTTTCAGGGCAAAATGGAAAAAAACTGTGGTTAAAATTACCATCAAATGTCCTACTAGCATTTTTCCCCAATTGCTCAATCAAATGTTGGCTCATATTTAGCCAAAATTGATGGATCTGCATCTCCACAAATCCTGCTAAACCTAGTAGGGGAGATCTGCTTTGGACTGAAAAAGATTTCCATTTCTTTAATAACAGCAACCTGAAAACAGCCATATAAAGATGAAGGCCCCTTTCAGAAAATCCAGAGCCTAAAATTATCTAACTGCACTGCTGGATGTGGAATTAATGATCCATCTATTTGCGCATAAACAGAAATGCCTCTGTGAAGCACCACCCTTAATGGAAAGCAATATTTTTAAATTAAATACAGTACATCGATTTATCTTCTGGAGAGGCATCCAAAATACAAGGTCCTTACAACAGTGATAATCCATCTTTGGATAGAATGGAACTCACTTAGAGAGAAGATGGTGATGCAAGGATTTACAGGAGGAGAAAAAAGTAAGAATGTTCTACTTTTCCCTTTCAGCATCTCTGGTTCACAGAAGGCAGAGTTTCCTTGGAAAAAAACAACCAGCAAGATTAAGGTGGTTTTAGAGCTGGGTCCTATGTTCTAATCAGTTGCAGATCTCTATCTTCCCTTCACTCATTAATCTGCCCTAATCATCCCAGATCAGCGTACACAGTTCAATTTAGAAATAAAGAAGCAGCAACAACAGCAAAAGGGGGGGGGGGGGGAAATCCGATTTCTGGACTTAGTGTAATCTGACAGCCTCTTCTTTTTCTCTTCCTCACCAATAGATTAGCACTCAGTGATCTCCAACTGAGTGTGATTTCAGTGTGTTGTGTGAACTCAGTCACTGTGACTTGTAACCTCTGGTTTATGGCTTACTAGATACTGTAAAACCAACCATCTATGGTTTGCTCATAAACCATGGGACAATAAACCACGACTTTGGGTGAAATATAAGTGCAGCTGTTGCCTTGGGTCATTATTAAACAAAACTTCCAATAGCTGAATGAGGATTCCTTTAAAGCAGGGTTTCTCAACCAGGGTTTCCAGGAAGTCTAGGGTTCCGCGAGAGGTCACTAGGGGTTCCCTGGGAGATCACAATTTATTTAAAAAATTATTTCAAGTTCAGGCAACTTCACATTGAAGAGGTAAGTTTCATTCCTTATTTTTATTTAAGAACACTGTTAATGCATATACACAGGCCTACACATGAAACAAATAAAATAATTTTGTAATTTGTGGCCTATTTTGAGCCTGAATGTGCAGGGCTTCCCTGAAGCCTGAAAAGTATTTCAAGGGTTCCTCCAGGGTCAAAAGGTTGAGAAAGGCTGCTTTAAAGTTTCCTTTTACAGTGTGAACAAGAATGACATAATTAGGAGTATACCCTTGATCCCTGCCTGAATGCCTGTTCTGAATGTGTTCCTGAAAGGAAGGATCTAAGTCAGAGCTTTCCAGACTTTTCATGTTGGTGACACACTTTTTAGACATGCATCACTTTACGACACACTCTTACAGCAGGGCACAAGGCAGGCACTAGGACCTGTGCGGAATGACAGCAGGTTTGGAGGCAGCAGGGCACAAGGCAGGCACTAGGACTTGTGCGGAATCACAGCAAGTTTGGAGGCAGCCAGGCACAAGGCAGGCACTAGGACCTGTGCGGAATCTTGGCAGGGCAGGTTTGGAGGCAGCAGGGCACAAGGCAGGCACTAGGACCTGCGTGGAATCCTGGCAGGGCTCGGAGGCAGCAGCAGCCGCGACACACCCAGACTCTGCAGCCGACACACTAACGTGTCCCGACACACAGTTTGGAAAGCTCTGATAAGTCCATAGCAGTAACTCCTACTGAGATGAAACAAGCAGAATCTTTTGAGAACCATTTATAATGCCGCTGTGTGTTACCGAATGGCTCAAGATAAGGCAAAACTACCGCCTCTGAGATGGACCAAAAGGAAGAGGAAATCACACAGTCACATGATGATAACTGGATCAGTTAAAGACCTAGCAACTGGCTTCACCCATACAAGCCCTGGTTAGTTTGAACTTTTGTTGGAGTTTTGTACAAAGCTAGTTCATTTTTTTAATGATCCAATCTACTGTGAAAATCCAGAAAAGGGTTTAATGCATTAACTTGGTTTCAGTGTGTTGTAATTTATTTAAAAGATTTCTATGGCTGCCCATCTTAGAGCACAGCTCTGGGCAGCAAACAACCACAATAAAACCACAAAAACCGTGTTATGTGATTGCAGTCACAAAGATGCAGTCTTTTCCCCATGCATGGGTGTTTCGGGCTCACAGGAGCTATCACTTCTTTAACAAGCTCCATTTATTAATTTTTAAATAAATAAAATGTTTACTATATCACTGAAGGCACACTAACGGGCCTTGGCATCCTCTTCAGGCTTTATTCATTTTGGGGGAATTCCAGTATAATTTCCTAACAAAAGCCTAAACCAGAGCTTTCCAAACTGTGTGTCGGGACACATTAGTGTGTCGGCTGCAGTGTCTGGGTGTGTTGTGGCTGCTGCTGCCTCCGAGCCTTGCCAGGATACCGCGCAGGTCCTAGTGCCTGCCTTGTGCCTTGCTGCCTCCAGACCTGCCCTGACAGGATTCCGCGCAGGTCCTAGTGCCTGCCTTGTGCCTTGCTGCCTCCAAACCTGCCCTGCCAGGATTACGTGCAGGTCCTAGTGCCTGCCTTGTGCCTTGCTGCCTCCAAACCTGCCCTGACAGGATTCCGCGCAGGTCCTAGTGCCTGCCTTGTGCCTTGCTGCCTCCAAACCTGCCCTGCCAGGATTACGTGCAGGTCCTAGTGCCTGCCTTGTGCCTGGCTGCCTCCAAACCTGCTGTCATTCCGCACAGGTCCTAGTGCCTGCCTTGTGCCCTGCTGTAAGAGTGTGTCGCGAAATGATGCCCTGCTGTAAGAGTGTGTCGCGAAATGATGCATGTCTAAAAAGTGTGTCACCAACATGAAAAGTTTGGAAAGTTCTGGCCTAAACCCTTCTCCTTCCCCACTTTTACTCCCCCCACCCTCAAATCCACAATCCAACCCATAGGTGGGGAAAATAGCAGGCAGGGGAATCCACAGGAAGGTGGGGGGTAAAAAAAGTCAAGACAGGGCTGCAAATGTGTGACCAAAGCAACACCCCTTTTAAAGCCACAGTGGTGCTGCCATCTTGACTTTTTCTGACACTATACCCCAGCAGATTCCCTTGTGGAGCTGAGGGATACAGGTAGTCCTCGCTTAACAACCACAATTGGGACCAGAATTTTGATTGCTAAGCGAAGCAGCCATTAAGCAGATCCGACCCAATTTTACAACCTTTTTTGCAGCAGTCATTAAGCGAACCACGTTGTTAAGCAAATCACCCTGGGAAGGTTGAAAATAGCGATCACATGACCACATGACACTGCGATGGTCATAAATGTGAACTGGTTGCCAAGAGCCCAAATTGTGATCACATGACCGGGGGGACGCTGCGATGGTCGTGTGAGGACCGGTCGTAAGTCAGTTTTTCTAGCAGCGTCATAAATACAAACCGTCACTAAACGAATGGTTGTTAAGTGAGAACTACCTGTAGGAAAATTCCCTGAAAGCCAAGAGTGACTTTCAGTAACAGAAGCTTCCTCCAGCCTTATTTTTCAAACTATTTTCCCTGCTGGTTTCTTCAGCAGCAGACCTTATCTGGCCAGGCAGATCCTTCCAACTTTTCTTTCCTTGCTCCACTTCATCAAATGTTCTAGGAATGATGCTAGCTGGTCAAGGGGTGCCCAGCAGCAGCCACTCAAAGGGAGGGTAAGAGCTTCCGAGATAGTGCATGTGCTACAAACAGCAGGGAGAGAGGGGGAACAACATTTAAAGCAGGGCTTTCCAAAGTGCCGCCGCTGGCGACACACCCGGCGGCGGCGGCGGCAGCACGCGCGCGCACGGCGACGGCGCGGGGGAGCGTGCGGCGGCGCGCACGCGCACGGCAACGGCGCGGGGGGGCGTGCGATGGCGCGCGCGCACGGTGGCGGCGCGGGGGGGGCGTGCGGCGGCACGGGAGGGGCGCGCCGCCGCTTCCGGGTGGTGTGGCGACACACCACGCTGTGTGTGGCGACACACTTTTGTGTCGCCACACACAGTTTGGAAAGCTCTGATTTAAAGAAACAGGGAAACCCTAATCACAGGGAAGATTAAAATACCCCCTTCCCATTTCCCCTACTCTCTCTCTTTTATCCCCAATCGCAAAAATTCCTGGCAAGATTTCTGACTCAGCGTTAATAATCCTAAATTTCTTCCTTGTTGCTAAAGGTCTTCCAAGCTGGGAAACACCAGAAAAACTCCAAACCAAACCAAACCAAACCACATGGGATGCATTCATTATAATCAGTAATTAACTCAGAAGAAAGAGAATTGCTCTTCCTCCTTCTGTCTCTGCCCTTCCAAAGCCTCCTCCAATTCTCCATTAAGTCTAATGAGATTTTACACATAATGAGATTTTACACAGATTTTAAAGCAGCCGTGCTATTGGTTTGGAAATTCAGCTTCAGTTTCCGTAATGAAAACACTGGTAGAAATTACAAAGCAACTATGTACATGTATAAGTATATAGTTATGTATATAATATATGTACATGTATATTATATATATGTTGAGATTTTATTGTAGTGTTTTTAATAAGTGTTATTTTATTGTTGTAAGGCACCCAGAGTCGTTGTGTACAAGATGGGTGGCCAAAAAATTTGATAAATAAATAAAATAAGTAAATATATGCATACACACACAGAGTATATGAGTTTAAATGTGGCAAAGAAGAAATTGCTTCTGAAAGTTATTATGAAGATATTCCTAACAGCACACAAACAAACAGTTCTTCAGGAAGTATTGAGCTTCAGTGCTTAGTGACCATGGTCTAAACAGCAATTTTCCTGACATTTCATCAGCAACTGTGGCTGGCATCTTCAGTGGCGGGACCGTCCAAGTTCCTGCCTTTATAGCCAGGTGAGCTGACTTCTGATTGTTCTTTAGCTGAGCTGGTTTCTGATTAGTGCAGGCTGGAGAAGGTGACCTGATTTCTGACAAAAGACCAATCAGGAACCAACACTACCAAAATGACCAATCAGGATCAAGCACAAACAAAGAACCAATCAGGGACCAGCCCTCACCAACCTGCACCAATCAGAAACCAGCTCAGCTAAAGACCAATCAGAAGTCAGCTCACCTGGCTATAAAGACAGGAGCCCAGTCAGTCCTCTCTGTTCAGTTGTCTGTGGTTTGTGTAGTAGGTCATCTTACCTCTGAAGATGCTAGCTGTGGTTGCTGGCAAAGCATCTGGAAGTCTGCTGTCTTGATCGTGGTTGTTAAACCCTGAAGCTTAACACTGCCCAACAGATACCAGCTGTGAAGGCCTACACCAGTATATAGTTCCTCAGGAACTTTGCATGGCCACAATTCTGCTGTGCTTCTGAAGTTTTCAAATACCAACCAGGTATTTGATTCTGCTTGTTATGCTTCACATAACAAGCAGAATCAGATATGAGAAAAATCTAGCAAATGCATTCTTACAACCTGCTGAGCTTGGACAGGTTTAACCTTGATGAGCTTGCTTTCTGGGTTATTGGGGTGTGCAAATCCAGCCTATTGGATTAGTTTGTGGCTCAGTCTCTTTTGTAATCCCTCAAATGGGTTAATCTGGGAAACAGGTAAAGCATTTCGTGGGAATGCCACCAGTGTGTCCCCACATCAGGCATAATACTTGATACATATTCCTCATTTTCTCTGTCTGGTTTTGTACAGTCCAAGAAGTGGCAACTCTTCCAAGCAGAACCACCGTGCAATTGTACATGATGGGCAAGGCACTAAATAAAACTAAAACTAGCCAAATTCCCACAAGATTTTTACAACTGCACGCCCCCTCCCCCACCCAATTTGTGAGGGAAAGCCAAATCCTATGTATATTCTCCAGAATCTGACTTGAGATTCTATGAGATCTCATGCAAAAACAATGAAATCTCAGCACAATTTAGCTATCTTTAAAGATCTACAGAGGTTTTTATTTTGTTTTTAAACAGCTTTAATTTAATTTTGGGCTTTTATAGAGGGGTGGAGGGAGCCAATTTGGTGCAGTGGTTAAGGCACCAGGCTAGAAACCAGGAGACCCTGAGTTCTAGTCCTGCCTTAGGCATGAAGCCAGCTGGGTGACCTTGGGCCAGTCACTCTCTCTCAGCCCTAGGAAGGAGGCAATGGCAAACCAGGAGACTGAGAGTTCTAGTCCTGCCTTAGGCATGAAGCCAGCTGGGTGACCTTGGGCCAGTCACTCTTCCTCAGCCCTAGGAAGGAGGCAATGGCAAACCACTTCTGAAATCTTGCCAGATAGATAGATGATAGATACAGGGGTATGGCTGGTTACCTCATTTAGAGGACCGTGGTTCTATGCCGTCTTCTTTCCCCAATGAGTTTCAAATACACAGATTTAATGTCACACTTTGCAGAAATCCATCTTCAATGTTAAGACTCCTGTGTGTAGGGGTCTCCCTCTAAACCTGGCGTTGCCTAGCCCCCCCTCCCCAATTCCTTAAACCAGCCCTGTTTTAGAAGCCCTTGTAATTGGCCTGGTGAGACATCATCTCTAGCGTACGTAGCAGGTAACAAACTGGCTGCCATACTTTTCATTAGCTGATTTGGGAGGGGGATACTTTTCAAGGGCAGCCCATGTAGAGCTTAATGAAACTGATGTAAAGGGAAATTAAAACATGTTTGTCATGGGGTTGTATCAGGCTTCCTTCTCTTTTATTGCTGAAACACAACTCAGAGCTACCCATCATTGTAACCGAGAGTCGAGAACAAAAGACACTTCTCCAAATCACAAGGTAATAAAAACAAAAGCAGATACAGCAGGTAAGACAGAGAACAGGATAAAAATGAATCAATGGCATGAAACAAATGCCTGACAAGGAAAATTTTTGCCATCGGACAAAACACCATAACAAATTGGGCAATTCCCATTCCCATCTGCCTTCATTGCTTGTTAGTGGCTGAGTTCACACAATATATTTCAGCGAGACCAAACCAACCAGCTCGCAGTTTAGCATATTATGAGAATCCAGCTATTATTGTTATTATTAACCGCCCAGAGTCCCTCCTGGAGGGGGAGATGGGCGGTCATAGAAATTTAATAAATAAATAAATAGTTCAAAAATCCTGATTCATGGATTAATACAATATGTGAACCCAAATATTTATGGCTTATTCACCAACCCTAGCTAAGCAAATCATATCTTACTGCAAAGGGAATGGCATTTTTATCTTATCCCATATACCTCCAGGCCTTATCGCAACACATCCCCAATATTAAAAGATTTAGTCATGCATTCAATTCTTCTACCATTATTTTTCCCTGTTCTTGTCTCTCTACTGATCTTTATACTTTAACTGGATATAAAATTCTCTTTACTTAAATTCTCTTTACTTAAATTCAATCTCTCTTTGACTTGCAGTAAAGTAGAAAATAGGGGGTCTCTTAAAGTGAATCAGACAATATTTCCCTCTATTTGCCTACTCCTACTACAGGAACCTAAATGGAAAGAACTATTTTGCCTGTCAGCTGCAAAATGATCCTTTTAAATAGCACTGCTGGGAACTGAACTGAGACCTTTTGTAAGCTGAAGCTGAAGAGTCGACCTTTTCAAGGACAAACGAAAGAACACAGCACAAGTTGCACCTACACAGCTTACGCATCATTCCCCACACAAAGGACAAAATTATTCAGAAGGAAGAACCAGCTGAGAAGATGGGCCAGAACTGGTATCCTAGAGCAGTGTTTCTCAACCTTGGCAACTTGAAGACGTGTGGACTTCAACTCCCAGAATTCCCCAGCCAGCATTTCCATTCCTCCTTTGGACCTTGGCAGCCTGGCTGTTCCAGAGGTGGTGGCCCTGTAGATTTCCAGGAGTGAATCCTTGAACCAGAAGCAGGTTATGGATATGTCATTCCAGTTAAAATAACCAGATCAGAGGAGGAATGGAATATTCCAAACATTCCAGAATGATACATTCTGCCCAGACCTAACAGTTATTATTATTTGCCTGTTCCTTTTATGGGAGACCTTATTAATATCAGATGGACCAAATATGCTGTTCTAAATGAATGTTGCCCTGAACTGGGGCCCCTCACGCTCAATCCAACAAGCGCTTTCCTTCTTATTCCACCACTGCAGTTTCAGCTGCAGGAGAATCAGGCAAAGGTTTGAAGGTCCCTTCTAGGCTTCCATACCAGCTTGCCCAAACATTCCAGCAGCTGATTCTAGGGCAGTGTTTCTCAACCTTGGCAACTTTAAGATGTGTGGACTTCAACTCCCAGAATTCCCCAGCCAGCATTGCATGGCTGGCTGGGGAATTCTGGGAGTTGAAGTCCACATATCTCAAAGTTGCCAAGGTTGAGAAACACTGGAGTAGACAATAGGCTGGGCTGGTAGTCAGTCTGGACAATGGCCACTGCAAGACCTGACTGGTCATTCCCCTGCTTCTTGCCCTTTCCATCCATGCAGAGAAGGCAAGCTTCTACCAGCCTTTCCCAGGTTTTTGCACACAGCTATGCCTTCATCCTCCCTCCCTCCCCTCCAATTTCCTTTGACATTTACACAGGCCTTTCCCTCCCCCCTCCTTTGATCTAATGCTGCAATAATCAAAGCAGCAAGGAACAGGTTGTTCTTTCACTCCTAAGTAGGTTGCTCTGTACGTCCATGGAAACTTTCTAGCTAGGAAGAACTGCTCATTCAGCTTCATAGAGACAAAGTAGCAGCGTTCCTCCAATGCCCCTTAAAGCTGTTTTAAAAAATAAAGGGAAAGGAAGCTTTGGAGTGCTGTGGGAAAGCAACGGGAACAGGCTTCACGCAGCTGGGCCAGCAGCCACAATGGCAGAGGGATGAATGGAGTGTGAGCTCTTTGGAGAAGGCTCCGATGCTGGGAAAGGTGGAAGGAAAGAGAAGAAGAGGACGACCAGCAGCAAGGTGGATGGACTCAGTTGCAGTGGCGGTGGGGGCACCGTTGGGAGACCTGAAAGAACAGGTTAGGGACAGATCGTCATGGAGAAAATCTATCTGTATGGTTGCTAAGAGTCAACAACAAATTGATGGCACATAGTCAATCAATAGTTGATATTGGTTATTGGTTATTTTGTTTGAGGAACTTTTGTTCATCAGGTCATTGTATGTCACCCAGAGTTGCATTGCTTGAGTTGGGCAGCCATATAAATGCAATAAATAAAGCAAGAGACATACAGTGGGGCAAAAAAGTATTTAGTCAGCCACCAATTGTGCAAGTTCTCCCACTTAAAAAGATGAGAGAGGCCTGTAATTGACATCATAGGTAGACCTCAACTATGAGAGACAAAATGAGAAAACAAATCCAGACAATCACATTGTCTGATTCGGAAAGAATTTATGTGCAAATTATGGTGGAAAATAAGTATTTGGTCACCTACAAACAAGCAAGATTTCTGGCTCTCACAGACCTGTAAGTTCTTCTTTAAGAGGCTCCTCTGTCCTCCACTCATTACCTGTAGTAATGGCACCTGTTTGAACTTGTTATCAGTATAAAAGACACCTGTCCACAACCTCAAACAGTCACACTCCAAACTCCACTATGGTGAAGACCAAAGAGCTGTCGAAGGACACCAGAAACAAAATTGTAGACCTGCACCAGGCTGGGAAGACTGAATCTGCAATAGGCAAGCAGCTTGGTGTGAAGAAATCAACTGTGGGAGCAATAATTAGAAAATGGAAGACATACAAGACCACTGATAATTTCCCTCGATCTGGGGCTCCACGCAAGATCTCACCCCGTGGGGTCAAAATGATCACAAGAACGGTGAGCAAAAATCCCAGAACCACACGGGGGGACCTAGTGAATGACCTGCAGAGAGCTGGGACCAACGTAACAAAGGCTACCATCAGTAACACACTACGCCGCCAGGGACTCAGATCCTGCAGTGCCAGACGTGTCCCCCTGCTTAAGCCAGTACATGTCCGGGCCCGTCTGAAGTTTGCTAGAGAGCATTTGGATGATCCAGAAGAGGATTGGGAGAATGTCATATGGTCAGATGAAACCAAAGTAGAACTGTTTGGTAGAAACACAACTCGTCGTGTTTGGAGGAGAGAGAATGCTGAGTTGCATCCAAAGAACACCATACCTACTGTGAAGCATCGGGGTGGCAACATCATGCTTTGGGGCTGTTTCTCTGCAAAGGGACCAGGACGACTGTTCCGTGTACAGGAAGGAATGAATGGGGCCATGTATCGTGAGATTTTGAGTGCAAACCTCCTTCCATCAGCAAAGGCATTGAAGATGAAACGTGGCTGGGTATTTCAGCATGACAATGATCCCAAACACACCGCCCGGGCAACGAAGGAGTGGCTTCGTAAGAAGCATTTCAAGGTCCTGGAGTGGCCTAGCCAGTCTCCAGATCTCAACCCCATAGAAAACCTTTGGAGGGAGTTGAAAGTCCGTGTTGCCCAGCGACAGCCCCAAAACATCACTGCTCTAGAGGAGATCTGCATGGAGGAATGGGCCAACATACCAGCAACAGTGTGTGCCAACCTTGTGAAGACTTACAGAAAACGTTTGACCTCTGTCATTGCCAACAAAGGATATATAACAAAGTATTGAGATGAACTTTTGATATTGACCAAATACTTATTTTCCACCATAATTTGCAAATAAATTCTTTCCGAATCAGACAATGTGATTGTCTGGATTTGTTTTCTCATTTTGTCTCTCATAGTTGAGGTCTACCTATGATGTCAATTACAGGCCTCTCTCATCTTTTTAAGTGGGAGAACTTGCACAATTGGTGGCTGACTAAATACTTTTTTGCCCCACTGTATAGGTTTTAGGAAGATCATTCTTCACTCATTACCAACCCCTGCTTCAAGCAACATACTTGCAGACTCTACACATGATCACCACCAGACACACAATACTGGAATCAAGCTAACTCCTTAACAGGAAACTGAAGATGGAGCAGTGCAATCCAGTCAGCCTGGAAATGTCTAGGTCAGTGCTATCTAAAGTGCCGCCGTTGGCGACACACCAACGACGGCGGCGGCGCGCACGGGGGCATGGACGTGCATGGTGGCGGTGTGGGGGCGTGCGCGGGGGTGTGCATGGCGGCGGCGGCCTCCGCTAAAACGCGAAAGCGCTGATGGTGCGCCGCTGCTGCCACCGCCATGCACACCCCTGCTGCCGCCTCCGGGTTGTCTGGCAACACACCAGACTGTGTGTCGCGACACACTAAAGTGTTGCGACACACAGTTTGGAAAGCTGTGGTCTAGGTGCAAACAGTGAAACAGACCGTGAAGTATGGGTGTCAAGTATATAAGTTTATTGAAAAATCTATTCAGATGCTGGGAGGTATCTATTCCTAAAAAGATCAGAATTGTACAGATGATAGTTTTCCCTGTGACACACTATGGAAGGATTTGAAGAAGCAGGATAGAAAGAGTATTGACATTTTTGAAACTTGGTGTTGGAGAAGATGCCTGAGAATATCACGGACCATCAAGAAATCAAATAAATGGATCATCAAGCAAATCAACCCAGAGTTTTCACTCAAGACACAAATGACCAGGCTCAGATTATCATATTTTGGACACATTATGCAAAGACCCAGCTGTCTGGAGAAGGTTGTAGCACTAGAAAGGGGAAGAAAGAGGAGGACAACAAGCACCAAGGCGGATGAACTTGATTACAGCAGCAATAGGTACACCATCGGAAGATCTGAAGGACCAGATCAGGGACAGATTGTCCTGGAAAAGGTATTTCTGTGTGGCCACTAACTTGATGGCACATAATCAAGTGACACTAACTTGATGGCACTTAATCAATTTAAGTTTAACTTAGAAAAAACTTAAAAAGTATATGTGCCAGCAAGACTTGACCTGGAGGACATACTGTACAGTCAGAACCTATGATCTGTGAAAGTAACAGATTAAATATACTTGAAAGGGAACTTGAAGAGTTATGGCAGGAGATAAGAGACATTGTGAAAAGCAAAGCAGGGAAAAAAATCTGAAAATTTCAAGGGAGAAAAGTTCCAAGAGGCTGTCAGAACAAGCTATTGTGCTAATCAAGGAAAGACAGAGGATGAAAGCTTTAGGCCAGTGTTTCTCAACCTCAGCAACTTTAAGGTGTGTGGACTTCAACTCCCAGAATTCCCCAGCCAGCAAGCTTTAAGGTGTGTGGACTTCAACTCCCAGAATTCCCCAGCCAGCAAGCTTTAAGGTGTGTGGACTTCAACTCCCAGAATTCCCCAGCCAGCAAGCTTTAAGGTGTGTGGACTTCAACTCCCAGAATTCCCCAGCCAGCAAGCTTTAAGGTGTGTGGACTTCAACTCCCAGAATTCCCCAGCCAGCAAGCTTTAAGGTGTGTGGACTTCAACTCCCAGAATTCCCCAGCCAGCAAGCTTTAAGGTGTGTGGACTTCAACTCCCAGAATTCCCCAGCCAGCAAGCTTTAAGGTGTGTGGACTTCAACTCCCAGAATTCTGGAATGCTGGCTGGAGGATTGTGGAAGTTGAAGCCCATACATCTTAAAGCTGCTGAGGCTGAGAAACACTGCCTTGGGTGACAAGAAAGATATTTGGTGACTGAAAGCAGACTTTCAACATCAAAGAAGAAAGGACGAGGATATATCAATCAAGAATGACACCAAATAAAATAAAATTACAAGAAAAGGCACCTGAGAAATGTTGTCAAGAATACCAGAGAAATCTCAGGAAAAAATGACAACAAAAGTAGTACGAAAGATCATGGATGAGATCTAATAGAGGCAAAAGCCCAGAGTCCCCTTGTGGGAGTTGGGCGGTGATAAATCTAATAGGTAGGTAGGTAGGTAGGTAGGTAGGTAGGTAGGTAGGTAGACAGACAGACAGACAGACAGACAGACAGACAGACAGACAGACATGATAGATAGATGGATGGGAAGGATAAAGGAAGATTAAAACGCTATCCTGAAATCCTTCACAAACGAGGTTGCAGAATGGCAGGAACATTTTCAGAAAAAGAATATATTCAGGAACTGACTCTATTACCAACTGAGGGAGGAGAGGCAATAAACCAGCTGCCAAATAGAAAAGCACTGGGTGAAATACCCATCGAGCCGTTTAAAGCTGCAGAAGAAGAGGCAGTTTACATGCTGACAGCTCTATGTCCATGTTGAGATGCCTCCTGGCATTCCCAAGATTAACAGCTGCTGTCCAGACAGGGAATACCCATCCCTTTGTCTCAAGCAGGATGCTCCTAGGGAGAGCGGCTTAAGCCGAGGTCCTCTTCTTCTCCAGGTAGAATTTTTTTTTCCTTTTGGAATCTGCAGGAGGGAGACAAGCAAGAACTTGCAGCGCCAAGGGGCAGGTGAGAAAGAGAGATGTAGGATTCTCCTCCAGCCTCGGATTGCAAGAAACATTTTCCAGGTAACACGTTGGTAGAGGGGTAACTTCTATTTCAAGAGAAATCTCTTGTAGAATAATGGGGGGGGGGGGAATAACTAAGAACTGTACTAAGTTCCATTTCTTTTCGCAGTGTGTTTTTAAGTCTAATTGTTTGTCTCTGTTGGATACTGTCTCTATACAACAGTGTTTCTCAACCATGGCAACTTGAAAATGTGTATACTTCAACTCCCAGAATTCCCCAGCCAGCAAGGCTGGCTGGGGAATTCTGGGAGTTGAAGTCCACACACCCTAAAGTTGCTGAGCTTCTTCTAAAACGCTGCCTGTGATTTAAGCAGTACTATCATTTTATCGCCTCTAGGGCTATTTTTGTGTGATAATATGTAAAGTAAAAAAGGAAATTTTACCTGCTCCCTTTTCCTTTTTTTTTTTTTAAAATAATAAAGCTTGATTCTTTTTATCGCCTGTGATATTGGTCTACCTCCCCACAAAGGATGACAGGAAGGAGGAACATCCCTAGTCTCATGCCATAATGCTACAGCAGAGCTTTCCAAACTGTGTGTCGCGACACAAAAGTGTGTCGCCACACACAGCGTGGTGTGTCGCCACACCACCCGGAAGCAGTGGCGCGTGTGTGTACGGCGGCGGCGGCAGCATCAGTGTTTCCGCATTTTAGCGGAGGCTGCCGCCGTCGCCGTGCACGCGCACCGCCGCACGCCCCCCGCGCCGCCGTGCGCGCCCCCCCCCCGTGCTGCCGCCGCCGCTGGTGTGTCGCCAGCGGCAGCACTTTGGAAAGCCCTGTGCTACAGGTACAAGAGGAGGTACTACATGATTTATTTCCTTATCATTTATTTCTTTTCCTTGTAAGTGAGATAGACAGGAGAACCAGGTTGGTGCAGGGGTTAAGGCAGAGTTTCTCAACCTTGGCAACTTTAAGATGTGGGGACTTCTAGAATTCCCCAGCCAGCCATGCTGGTTAGGGAATTCTGGGAGTTGAAGTCCACGCATCTTAAAGTTGCCAAGGTTGAGAAACACTGCCTTAGAAGATAGGTGGTGGCAGCAAGAACTACCAAGCTAGGAAGTGGAGATAGGATGTACAGACCCAGAAGACTTCTGGGAGAGGAGACTTGAGACTTCCAACCTTTCACCCTAGTAGCACAACGATGTTGCTACACAGTAGTCAACCATTACGGAACAGCACAGCGCTATCTAGACTGGAAAATGTTGGTGTACAAGCACCAGTTTAATGTAATGATGAAGGTCCTGGATTAGAAACCAAGAGTGTGTGTTCTATCCTCGCCTTAGGGATGAAAGCCGGCTGGGTGACTTTGGGCCTGTCCCCCTCTCTCAGCCCACCCCACAGGGTTGTTGTTGTGGGGAAAAGAGGAGGCAGGAGCATTATGTACCTTGCCTTGAGTTGTACAAAGACAGGATATAAATTCAATCATACATAAAATATTTACAAAGGGAGATGAAAGAGGATGTACACATTCCTGAACCATTACACTAGTTCCTCCCGCAAGGTAAATTTTGCTTAAGATCTGGCACAGATAAATAGATGAAAAGAGAAATGTCAAAGATAATATTGTAGATATTCTTTATCGCAGTCATTGGCCAGAAGTGTCAAATAAACAGGCAGGTTTCAGGAAGGGAAGACACACAAGATCAGAGAAGGAACATGAGGAAGAATGGAGAAAGCAACAGAATTGAAGAGAGTTTTACTCTGGCTTTATTCACTACAGCAAAATCTTTGTGTAGATTATGCCCAAATGTGAAACATTAGAAGAGCTCAAAAAAAAAAAAAGCAAAACCGGAAAGTGAAAAATTGGGGTTAATATTAAATATTAAGAAGGCAGAGGTAATGTCATCTTTTGTGGATTCCCAGTTGATAGCAAAGAAGTGGATGTGGTAGGCAGTGTTATTTTCCTGGGTTCCAGAGTACATAAACAGGGCGTATTGGAGAAGTAGTATTTATTTATTCATTTATTTATTTGTGTATTTATATTTTTAAATTTAAACCGCCCAATAGTTGAAACTCTCTAACTTTCTCAGTTAGAAACCATTTGAATAAAAATATATACAATCAAATAAAATACAAAATAGAAACACCATACAGACTAGGCAGCAGCAAGGGGGCCGTTCAAAATCTAAAACAATACAAATTGAAATACATGTAAAATAGACTTAAAAACCAATTAAAACACCTGGGAAAATAGAAAGATCTTCACCTGGCAACGAAATGATGCTAATGTGGGCGCCAGTCAAGCCTCTTAGGGGAGGGTATTCCAGAGATGAAGAAGTATAAAGAAGATGAATCCTAGTGAGGAATGACACACTTAGGCAAGATCACGAAGGAAGGATAAGGATCTTTCTAGGACTGCAAAGCTCAGAATAGTCAAAGCAGGGTTTTGTTCAGTGGTGGTGTGGGGACAAAGACCGGAGGCTAGAGTGGCCCACAAAATGGGGCTATTCCAGCAGTGCGATCTCTGTGCCAACTAGAAAACATAGCAAAATAAAACAGGAGCTGTCAGCTATTGTCAGTCCTTCAAGGTAGACTAGACTAGGAAACCAGAGTTATGAATGCTAATACCGCTTTTATGATAAGGTAACACAGTCTTGCCAGTCTGAATGTGCTTCCCCCCTCCCTCCATCTTCATGAGAAATAGGGTTAGGGTCATTTTTGAGATGCTTTCTCAAATTACATTCCTGCCCCGGACTCAGATTTCCTTTATCTGACCACTGTCCTCACTGCAGTTATTCCTCCTGTTCCACAAGGTTATTCCTACTGCCCATTAGAGCTACCACGTTGGCTGGCCTACAGGCAGGATGGCTGTCTACAAGAATGGCAGATCGGACTTTGGGCAGATTGACTCTGGAATGTAACCAAACACAGTCTGTCTGACACATGTATGTACTATACCTCTTAGTAGAGACCATGATCCATAGAGTGCTACTTCCCTGGGCTTGGCAAAATAAGAGCCAGAGGCAGAACTATGAATAATACGTAGTCACAAGTAGGATGCAGTCATAGCCTCCAAGCAATACAAGTCCAGCTTTTCCAGCCAAGAAAACAAACAGCTGCTAGGAAACCATTGTGATGACACTGAATTCCACCAGGATGTCTTGTCCAACAGTTAAGAAAAACACGTCCAGCCAGTTTAAATGTTCTGCTCTGTCAAGATTCTACTTTAAAACAAAGCCTCCTCCAAAATGCACTTGACTTTATGGATCCATCCACGTCAACACTATAATTCTGGGATCATAGAACTGTAGAGTTGGAAGAGACCACAAGGATCATCGAATCCAGTGTTTCTCAAGATCAACAACCTTAAGATGTGTGGACTTCAAGTCCCAGAATTCCCCCAGCCAGCATCCTAACTGAGATGCAGGAAAACCAATTACACCAGCCATGAGAGGTGGCTGTCTAGGGTCTTCTTAAAAGCCTCCAGAAATGAAGAATGAGACTGGGATATTGACTTCCCAGTCTGATTTACTGCTCTAGGGTATCCTGGGTCTCCCATCCAAGTCCTAACCAAGTCTGATTCTGCTTAGCTTTTTAACCAACACTAAACAACCCATGACCCACTGGGTCATTTCAGAGGTATTTCCTTACCAGATTCCTCAATGACCAACAATGGCAGAGCTCCTAATGTACTGCCTTCACTGGAAAAGTTCTTAAAAATTCAGGGAGACATTCAGAGATGTATCTGCCTTGAAAGTAGCCCATGTTGAACTGTATGGCCCAGTCAAACATCAGGAGTTGACCACAGGAAATGTTTTATGACATTTTTGCACTATGTCATAAAATGTTTTATGATAATTTTTATGTCACAAAATGTTTTATAAAATGTGCCAAATTTCTATTCCATGGGAGTCATGGGTCCCGGATTTTGGATGCATTCTGTAAGTTAGCCCATTTGAGGTACCTTGGTTGAAAAAGTTTTGACCTATGATGCACCGTTTCACCCAGTTACAGACACAAGAGTTTTAGTAGTATATAGATTTCTTTTGATATTATATTGATTTCTCATCCTGCCTCCAATAAAGTATGCCCGGCCCTCTAAAAACCTACTCCAACACTCAGATTCAGAGGGTAGAGAATCTGGTACCTCCTGATGTTTTGGACTGTAAAATCAACAGGTTTTTTGCCACTGGCTATGATGGTTATTGCCAAAGACCTAGAGTTCCCCCTTTGGGGGATGATGGGCAGTGATAGAAATTTAATTAATTAATTAATTAATTAAATCCAAAATAACTGGAAGGCTCCAGGTTACCTAGTTATTGGTCTATGCCAGTGTTTCCCAACCTTGGCAACTTTAAGATGCATGGACTCAACTCCCAGAATTCCCCAGCCACCCATGCTGGTTGGGGAATTCTGGGAGTTGAAGTCCACACATCTTAGAGTTGCCAAGGTTGGAAAACACTGGCTTACAGGATACAAATCCCATCCCTCTACTTTGTCTTTAATGCTAAGATTTCGTAGATTTTTGGCAGAATATTTCCATTCAAGGAATTGATTGAACCACCCCATAAATGTGATCACCCCATCGAAGGGGCCATGCCACGTTACTCTGGTCATTTTAGGGGTCTTCTGTGGAAACATGCACATATGCACCACTGTACAGAACAGCCATTCAGGAAAGGGTAGTGGCCAGCTGTTTCACTCTATGCGCTCAGAGAAAATGTGGAGCAGAGAGTGGAGCCAGGGCTGAATCTATCAGCCTTGGGAGGTAGGCCAATCAAGAAGCACACCCAGAAGTACTAGCTCTAACTTTATTGTAACTTAATTTACATTAAAATAATCTTGAAAGTCTGAAATTACATGTCTCCCCACCTCACCTTTACAGTCCAAGAAATTAGGGAAGGTTCCTTCTGAGATGTTTACCACATCCTCATTCCTTCTGTGGGTTCAGCTGCCTCTTATCCGACTGTTGCCTAGTCTGTGGCTCTTCTTCCTGTCTCCCAAGGTCATTCCCACATACCATTACAATATCTGCTTCTTTTCCCACATCTACTTGATCACTTCTTTCTTTTTTCCCTTCTTTTACTTTTACAATTCCTTTTCAACGTATTCATGTTTGTTTGTTTTATTTAGATCTCTCTATTTTGTTTCATCTGAATTGTATTTACAAGTTTGGGGCTTTTTGGTTTCATTTGTAGTTTTTTTTTATAATAAGAATTTTATTAAATTTAATAAAGAGATAAAAACTACATAAAAAACAAAAAACTGCAAAAGGAAAAAAAGAAAACTAAAGAAGTGTGAAACACAAGAAAAAAGAATTTTAAAAGATTACATACAGAGGTGACTTCCAACTTTAAACAGCAAGAATATACAGCAATTTCTCTAATCAATCCCTTACTCTATATCAAACCAAGATCACATCATTTCTATAAATCCTTCCATTAGCACATATACAAATCACTAATGCAATTGCTCCTTCCCCATATATATATATATATATATATATATATATATATATATAAACTTCCCTCCCCCATAAAACAACTTCCATTTAATTATTTCCTTCCTATCACTATTCTGTATATTTCTGTCCACTATGATGAAAATCAAGTTATAAAAACATAAATTGTCTGGTTTTATAATTAGTAATGCTACAATATTCTTAACCCGATTAAACCTAAAAATCAAATAATAATTATTATATCTTATAGATATCTAATTAATCCTACAAATCAAACAAACCTTAAAAAAAATCTTAATCCAAGTCATTAGAAAGAAATGAAATCATAATACCCTCGTTATCAATTCAATTATACATTCTTACATTTTTACCCCACTTCAAAATAAACTAAAACAGTTACATATCTCCCAATTACAGTCAGGGCATTTTTCTTGGAGAAATCAAAAGGCCCAGCTGCCCCTCTTAAAAATTCAAACCTCAGTAAAAAAAACTCCCACAAAACATATTCTCTCTCATAACAATCCTTCAGAAAGATATAACATTTCCCCAGAAAAACAAAACTCTTTATAATCTGCAGTTCAGACTGTCGCTTTCTCCTGGCTACAACTCGCCGTCCGGAGGACGAATGGGTCGATTCCAAGCTTTTTCCTTAATCCAGAAAAAAGCTCCGGGCTACAGGAGAAACCAGCCCGAGCCCGAAAAAACTGCCACAAAGCCAGTTCTGTCCGCGGAGCTCGCGGACACAGCTGCTCAGTCCACCATATTCTCACCGGAAGTCGTCAGTTTCATTGGTAGTTTTAAGAAAATTTATAACGTTATTTTTTTTAAAAAAAAAAGCCAAATCTGGACTGCAAACACCTGAATGTTCCCAAGATGGCAGCAAAGTTACAATTTTCTGTATCTCTTTGCTTCCATCTAGGGGTCGCTCATCTTTTTACCAGTCCTACCCTCTGCCATATCTTCAACCAAAGCCCCGTACTGATGTTGGCTGATGAAATGGGACGTAGGAATAACCCTGAGGAACAGGAGGAAGAGCTGCAGCCAAGACAGTGGTCAGATAAAAGAAATCTGAGTCCGGAGCAGAAATGTAATTTGAGAAAGCGTCTCAGACATGGCCCTCCCTAGTTCTCATGAAGATGGAGGGAGTGGGGAAGCGCATTCAGACTTGTAAGGTTCTGTTACTGTAACCTTATCATAAAAGTAGTATTAGCATTCATAACAACTCTGGTTTCCTAATCTGGTCTACTTTGAAGGGCTGACAGCTATTCTATGCAATCCTCTGTTAGCTCCCATTACATTGGGATCTCTATACACTCTTTTTGGATCTTTGCAAAGGCTCGGATGGGCAAATCCAAAAAGTCAAGATGGCATCCACAACCATTTGATCAAAGGCCCATCCTCTTTTGACGTGGGTTTCGATTGCATGGTCCCAATGGATGCCCCTGCCAAATGAATGACAAATTCTTTCTTCCATGTAGAAGTGTCCTTGGGCTCTGAGCTGGAACCCATGCTGGCTAGCAAGCCCTGTCAGAGAAGCAAGGATATAAAAGGCTAAATGTTCTTATTAATTCAGAGGATTGTATGAACCCAGAAAATAGGTTAATTCAGTAACTAGATAAACAGTTTTGAATAAATGCCTCCAGTGTACTCTAAAGTCCTCAACCTGTTTAGCAAAATAAAATGACAGAACTTTCTTCCTTGGGTACTGGTCACTGGTCCCTAAACAGGGACCCAAGGTATCAGCTATGTAAAATCTGTTTCCTAGCGTGCAACGTCTCAGAATTGGATCAGAAAGCTTTATGTTTTTAAGTGGGGGGAAACAATTGTGTTAGATGGGAATGTTATATTGCAAGTTGAAATGGACTATAGAAATAATGTTTATCATAGTTAAAATTGGAGTAAGGGATTGATGGTTTTTTAATGTATATCTTTGCTGTAGAAAGTTCGAAGTCACTCTTTATGTATTCTTTTCTATTTATTTCTACATCTTTTAAGTTTTTCTTCTTTCTTTTAGTTTTCTTTTTCAGTCTTTTTATCTTTCATCTATCTCTATATCTCTATATCTCTATATCTCTATCTCTATCTCTATCATCTATATCTATATCCATATCCCCCAGAGGTGAGACAGGCCCCATTGCTCCCGGCCTTCCGGAAGAACTTGAAGACCTGGTTCTGCCACCTTGCTTGGGATGGGGGTGGGAACAGTTCCTCCTGGGGATGGCTGGTGCCATAGAGCCCTTTTAAACACAAGTTTGTCACCTCTTGGATTTTATATTTATTCTAATTATGATGGTATTATATGTTATTTTAATTGTTTGATTTTTTTTAAACCGCCCAGAGTCCCCCTTGGGGGAGATGGAGCGGTGATATAAATCGAATTATAAATAAATAAATAAATAAATAAATAAATAAATAAATAAATAAATCTTGAAAATATAATAAAGTTTAAAAAAAAAAAAAGCTTCCGTTCAAATCCTTTGCCAGCCAGAAGGCAAATTCAGCACCACGGGGCCAATGTACAGTCTAACACACCTCACAACTTTGTTGAGAAAATCATGCACTGGAAGAACTAGGAACACCATCCTGAGCTGCTTCAGGGAAAGAGTAAAAGTAAAAACATAAATCATCAGAGCTGATGGTAGCACCTCGTCAAAATCAGCTGATGTGAAAAAAAGCTAAACAAGGTTGAACCAGGTTTATTATTTAGAAAGGAAACCACTAGGAAATCTTAGAGCAATGGGGAGGCCAAGAAGTTAGAAAGACACTCCAGAAGGAGGCAGGGCCACACCACTTCTGCGCTGTTGCCAAGAAAGCAACATGAGCAGATTCCCAGAGTCACCAGGCACTAAGTAAGCTCAACTCAAGGGAGACTTTACTTTTACTATTAAAACAAATGTTGCCTTTCTTTTAATGTGAGATGTCACAGTGTAACAACTGTGTAATATATTATTATGCTGCAATTACAGTAATTATCCAAACTGTTGATGACTTTCTTTTCCTGTAAGTACTCTACTTACTTTTTTTGACTATTTGACGTGCCAACCCTATTGCCAATAGCAGGAGTTGGTTACACAGACCAGCTCTTTCAAGGCTTGAACATATCACCTGGGTCAGCATCTTGGACAGGGTGCAGGTTTGCTGGGCTGGGGCCCAAAACCCGAGAACTTGTAAACACCGTCAAAGGGTGCACTTCTCTTGGCCAGCAGTCAATAATCTCAACTTATTATTAGCTTCGAGGGGCGTGGTGGCTCAGCGGGTAAGACGCCAGGCTTGTTGATCGGAAGATCGCAAGTTCGGAGGTTCGAGCCCCGAGCCCCGCGTGACTGAGTGAGCTCCCGCACTAGCCCCAGCTCTTGCCAACCGAGCAATTCGAAAGCATGCAAATGCAAGTAGATGAATAGGTACCACTTTGGTGGGTAGGTAACAGCATTCCGTGCACGTCATGCCGGCCACATGGCCGTGGAAGCATCTTCGGACAACGCTGGCTCTTCGGCTAACAAACGGAGATGAGCACCGGCCCCTAGAGTCGGACACGACTGCACAAATGTGCGGGGGGAACCTATTATTAGCTTCACCCGAGCTTATAAGAGTTCCTACGTCTGGTGGTAGACACAGTTTAAGCTTCCCTCAAATAGATTTGATGGCTCCTCAGATTACGTTCTCAGGTTGGTGGGATGATAGAAGCTTATTTGGTCAGTTTTCAGAGGGATGAGGAGTACAACTCCACAACTGGGTTGAAGCAGCACGATGAAGCAGATGAGGTGAAGATATTTACCAAATGTGCTAAGCTTGGTTGGGGTTAACCTTGGTGAGAGTTAACCAGGGGTGGCTCAAGAGGAGATTTAAAAAAGTCAAGATGGTGGCCATAACCTTGCAACACACTAAAAGGCTTTGATTGCAGAGTTGTTAATGCCTTCTTCTCTTTTTGACTCCCTCCCATGGAGGTCGCTAGGGTTAGACTTGGTTTGGGTTAACCTTGGTTAGCTTTTTTTGTGGCGTGGCATGCTGCACAAACATAGCCTTTATGCGTGGGAGGCAGTGGAACATCCTACGCCAACCCAAAAAATGGCTTAACTCAGTAACCAGGTTAAGTGCGTTATGCAAACACAGCCTGAAGAACAATCTTTCGCACAGTGCTTTCCAAACCTGGGTACGTTACCCAAAATTGGGTAAAAGCGTTTTTTCTTTGGGTAACGGCACACAAACCCATTAAATTGACTTAAAGGGTTTTACCTACATTGGATAAAAAGGGCTTTCTGATACGTGGATTTGGGTAATGAAGGAAAAAGTTTGCATTGGTTTAGCAGCTTCATAGAAGAAACATTATTTCAAGGATGAATGGATACAAGCACATCAAACTCTTGAGTTTGCTGCACAAACAAATGAGCTGGTTGAAGTGGGGTACGCAGTTAATGGAAGAAGAGAAAGAGGGGGATCGGAAAATTGGTCTTGTGCAATCCTAGCACAAGCTTCCCCAACCTGGTGCCCTCCAGTTATCTTAGGATGGCAACTCTTCAGAATTCCTAGCTAGATGGGTTACGAACATGTTCATCTGAAAGGTAATTTTACCCTCAAAAGTCCACATTAAAATATGGGAACTCATATCAGGGCCACCACCACATAGGGAATCAGAGGGGAGTTAAGCATTGAAGCCAGTTTGGTCTAGTGGTTAAGGTGCTGGCTGGGCTAGAAACCAGGAGTCTGTGAGTTCCAGTCCCGCCTTAGGCATGAAAGCTGGCTGGGTGACCTTGGGCCAGTCCCTCTCTCTCAGCCCTAGGAAGGAGCCAATGGCAAACCAGGAGAGTGAGAGTTTTAGTCCCGCCTTAGGCAGGAAAGCCGGCTGGGTGACCCTGGGCCAGTCACTCTCTCTCAGCCCTAGGAAGGAGCCAATGGCAAACCAGAAGACTGAGAATTATAGTCCCGCCTTAGGCATGAAAGCCGGCTGGGTGACCCTGGGCCAGTCACTCTCTCTCAGCCCTAGGAAGGAGCCAATGGCAAACCAGAAGACTGAGAATTCTAGTCACGCCTTAGGCATGAAAGCCGGCTGGGTGACCCTGGGCCAGTCACTCTCTCTCAGCCCTAGGAAGGAGCCAATAGCAAACCAGGAGACAGAGAGTTCTAGTCCCGCCTTAGGCATGAAAGCCGGCTGGGTGACCTTGGGCCAGTCCCTCTCTCAGCCCTAGGAAGGAGCCAATAGCAAACCAGGAGACAGAGTTCTAGTCCCGCCCTCCTCCTCCTTCTTCCTCCCTACCCAGCAGACTCCCCTTGATACTCAAAGCGATTGAAGTACAGGGAGGCTGCAAACTGTTCGCTTGTACACAACCTACATTTCAAATATCTTAAAGAAAGAATAAATAGAAGACAGTCTAAGGCAGGGGTCCCCAACCTGTGGTGGGCCGCGGGGCTCCCGCCCGCAAACCCCGCCCCCTTCCACACGATTGGCTCCCACCCACAAACCCCGTCCCCCGGTCCATGGAAATCCCGGAAACCCCGCCCCCCGGAAAAATCGTCTTTTGAAACCGGTCCCTGGCGCCAAAAAGGTTGGGGACCCCTGGTCTAAGGAGCACCCATCCCAATAGTATGTACCTTGGGTCATATGTGCACTTGCACTTAGTAGTTTTTACACTACACTACAGGATTACAGCATCCAGGATATACAGAAGAGGCTGCCCTCTTCTCTGGATCCCCAATTTTCAAGAGTTGCACAAGTTTATAATGTAAACCTGCTCTAATCCTTTGAAAATCTCCGATAGTTTAGGAAGGTCAGATCTAGCAGTTCAGCTCCTGCAGAGCTTATTTTGCATCTCCTAAAAGCCAATGGCATTGTTCAGTTGCACAACATTTTTAGTGGAGAAATACTTCATGCCCCTTGAGATGAAACAGGCTGGAAAGAAAATGATCTACAGGTGAGTAAGATGAAAAAGCAGCAGATAGGTAAATCTTCCCCATACATAAACATGCCCAAGTTGATTTGCCAGTCAAAGTACTTTTTTTGGAAGATTTTTTTATCCCGCCTTTATTAGTTTTATAAATAACTCAAGGCGGCAAACTGGTTTGCCATTGGCTCCTTCCTAGGGCTGAGAGAGAGGGGCCCAAGGTCACCTAGCCGGCTTGCATGCCTAAGGCGGGACTAGAACTCTCAGTCTCCTGGTTTGCCATTGGCTCCTTCCTAGGGCTGAGAGAGTGACTGGCCCAAGGTCACCCAGCCGGCTTTCATGCCTAAGGCGGGACTAGAACTCTCAGTCTCCTGGTTTGCCATTGGCTCCTTCCTAGGGCTGAGAGAGTGACTGGCCCAAGGTCACCCAGCCAGCTTTCATGCCTAAGGCGGGACTAGAACTCTCAGTCTCCTGGTTTGCTATTGGCTCCTTCCTAGGTCTGAGAGAGGGGGACTGGCCCAAGGTCACCCAGCCGGCTTTCCTGGCTAAGGCGGGACTAGAACTCTGTCTCCTGGTTTGCCATTGGCTCCTTCCTAGGGCTGAGAGACAGGGACTGGCCCAAGGTCACCCAGCCGGCTTTCATGCCTGAGGCAGGACTAGAACTCTCTGTTTCCTGGTTTGCCATTGGCTCCTTCCTAGGGCTGAGAGAGAGGGACTGGCCCAAGGTCACCCAGCCAGCTTTCATGCCTAAGGTGGGACTAGAACTCACAGACTCCTGGTTTCTAGCCCAGCCAGCACCTTAACCACTAGGCCAAACTGGCTTCAATGCTTAACTCCCCTCTGATTCCCTAACTTCTGTCTGAGCATCTTCATTAGAACACTTCTCTGTGCCTGTTTGCACCTATGGCACCAGCACAATGACCTGGTGCCAGACCACTGAACAGCTGCTGGGGTTTACACTGGAAAAGCCACCTTTTATTTCTTTTGAACTCTTTGGAGAAAACATCCACAGTGGCCACATTGTCATTCGTCTCCTCCAGCCCTTTGGGGTTAATGCTTCACCTCTCTCTGTGCACCAGCGAGGAGCAGAAATAAAAAATGGGAAACAGAAACGGCATTAACTGGAGAATTTCTTTGAGCGGTTGTTCTCAAAGGAAGCTTTTCTTCCAGATCCAGATGACATGGTGAGCTATGGTCATGGGCTAAAGCGGCGTTTCTCAAACTTGGCAACTTTAAGATGTGTGGACTTCAACTCCCAGAACTCTCAGAGATGAGAAAGCAGGGAGCCCATTCCAATGGAACTAACTCTTATTTGGCCCCTCCTCTCCAAAAACTGCCTAGCTCTATGGCTGTTCTATCTAAACATTACAGAATTACATTAAGGTGGTAGGAAGGCACTCTTGGATTGAAAGTTGCTGAGAGAAACCAGAAAATTGCCTGGAAAAAGATGGTACCCCACTGGGGTAAAACGATACTTGAAAGGTAGGTGCCCAGCTTCTCCAGGGACCCTGGGAAGCCATCGGATGGTATGGTGACATCGCCAGGAAGGCAGGGGTTGAATTTTTTTCATTTGTTTGGGATTTTAAAGGTGGGATCCTCCACAACCTCCAGAGGAACATCACCTTTTTCAGTCCAGTATTAGGCAGTATTTGTGGGAATGAAGAAAACATTAGAAAGAAATCCAAACTCCACCTTAACTCCTTGGGCATAAAGAGGAAGTGAAGGAAAAATACAATCAGGCTTTCAAAAATCTGTTGTTATAGCTTATCTCAGGAAAGTAGAGTAGCAGTTGTTCTTAAGGAGTCTGTTTCCTGACCTGGCCTACCTTGAAGGGCTGACACCAATCTTGAAAGCTTCATTGTTTTCCCTCTCCTCCTCTTATACTCCAGAGCAGTGTTTCTCAACCTTGGCAACTTTAAGAAGCGTGGACTTCAACTCCCAGAATTCCCCAGCCAGCATGGCTGGCTGGGGAATTCTGGGAGTTGAAGTCCACACATCTTAAAGTTGCCAAGGCTGAGAAACATTAAGCTGAAGCCTCGGCCCCCAGCAGGAAACTTCCTGTATCCTAACCTGGAAATGTCTGGGGATGGAGACAGCCAGATGATAGAGAGATGAATTTCAACCAAGTAAAACACATTGCATTGTTTTAGAAAGCAGACATCTGTAATCTGCAATTCATCCTGACCCAACAGGAAAGCAGGCTACGGCCCGAGAGGGAAGTTCATACCTGGTTTTCACACTCAATCTGAGCATTCCCTCCAGAGGCTGCCTTTTGTGGGCCAGATGTTTCAGTTACAAATCAGCCCTGTGGATGTTGACTCAAAAGCGAATCTTCAAGTATTTATGGGGTTGCAATTCCAGGGAACGTGCACAGAATTGCAGCTTACAATTCATAAATCAGTTACCACCATCAACTAGTCTACAGGGACTGCAAGAAGCATAAATCCCCTTATTAAAAAAAATGAGTGCACCTGTTTAATTATTGTCCTGCAATAATTATTTGGAGGCTTTTTAAAATTGCAACATGCTCTCTTAAACATGCACAATTTCGGCAATTTAATTTAGCACTTCAATAAAAACCCAATCCAAGAATAAAACATTAAAACTTGATGAGATTCTCATCTCATCTCATATTAATTATTTATCTATAAAAGTTGTTTCCTGCTTTCTGTCATTAAAAATGACTCAAAGTGTACACAGCAAGTACAGTAAAAACAGCAGTGCACAATGAGCATGTCAGCTATAAAAAGGATAGAAAAATAGCTGACATCAAAGGTAAGGTATATTATAAGGTATATATTATTATTTAAAGAACTAGTCTACTTTTTTTATTCTTAGCTAAAGTCATGCCACGTTAATTAACAGATTAAACATAGTATTAGTGTTGCACCTTCAGTAATTAATTTTTAATTTAATTAATTGAAGTGGGGCATCCTCCAGGGGTCAAAAAAATGAAGATGGTGTCTGACGGTACCACTGAAGCCCTATCTCTTTTTTTTACACACATTGCATATGTAAACCCCTGAATTAGATTCATATTTCTCATTTTTCCTCAGATAATATCTTTATTCCAATTTACAGTACATTGCAATTTCTGAAGGTGCATTAAGAATCTGTTGATCTGTAATAATGACATTGTCTCTACTAAGATGTTACAAGGAAGAGGAGAACACATTGAATGTGCTAGAATATGTAGTTGTATATGTGTGTGTGATTGTTTGTGTGTTACATCACACGATTTGCTTCTTTTATAAGTTTCACCAACACAAGCAGAAGGGCTACTCTAAGAAAAAGGATGGGTAAAGTAAATAATTGACTGATCACTCAGGATACTTATCTGTGATTAAGTTAACCATGGTTTAGTCTATTAACCTAGTTTTCAGCTTTGCCTGACACACTAAACTAGCTATGCTGTTTTGATCTCCACCAAAACTGGTTGCCCACTCTGTGGCTGTGCAAAAAGAACCAAGGTTTGGGGAACTCATGTGGTCTTTGACACAAGTCTTTGTCAAATCATGGCAAGGATCCTTCAGATGGGTTGTGACCTGACCAACCAAGCAAGCTTATTTTCATGTTTGAGTGTCTCAAGTTTCAACTCAAACATTCCTACCAGGGGTGACTGCAGGGTATGGTCCAAAAAGTCAAGATGGCAGCTGTGGCAGTGTGATCGAAGCGCCACCCATTTTTATGGGTGTCATGATGCACATAACAGGTAAAACTTTGATCACATCATCACAGCTGCCATCTTGACTTTTTGGACCATACCCTGCAGACAGCCTGATTCCTACAAGTATGTCACTGATAGCAACATACCCAAAAACAAATCCTGTCCCAAAGGTTTCTCTGCAAACTCCTAGTCAATAAACCAAACCAACCAATGACAAATGAAAGAAAAGGAAGGTTGGTTGTTGTGGGTTTTCCGGGCTGTGTGGCCGTGACACACACCCTCTCAGCAGCTATAAACACCAGCAGGAACACACACCCTCCACTTGGGCACAGAGAGAATCTTCTAGCTGTGCTCCTGTCCTCTGAAGATGCCAGCCACAGCTACTGGTGAAACGTTAGGAACCAAAACTGCCAGAACACGGCCACACAGCCCGGAAAACCCACAACCACCATCGGATTCCGGCTGTGAAAGCCTTCGACTATACAAAAGGAAAGTTATTTTCAGAAATAGGATGTCAAGTCACTCCCTGGAAAGATTAGCCCTGTGTGCCATTTTTCCAAACAATGGGCAACCAAGTGAACTGCAACTCCAATGCAATATTCTGGTTGAAGGGAAGGTTTTTGAGCAGTAAAAAATAAACTTTCAAATACTATCGGTAGAGCTCCAAAACACGTCCATCCCAACAGCACTATTACACCACAAACACCTCTGGATCTAAATGGCTCCCACACAGCAAAGGATTGATCCCTTCATTTACTAGTGGAGATCTGATGAAATTTTTAGGGAGGGGCCGGTTCTACCCTTTTTTTAGGGCTCTACTGACTGAAACCACTTCAGCCATTTTGATTGAGCTAAAGTGGACAAGAGTTCAGAGGGCACTTTTCCAAAATGAAACCAGAAAGCACCTGTAACTTAGATCTGTGTTTGTTCCACATTATTATTCTTTAGAATCCAACCGTTCCAGATCACAATAGTGACCTTAGACAAGGTCCTGAAAGAGAAGGACATCTGAATGGCAACAAAGATCTGAAGAGTGAAGCAACCGTCTTTCCAAGTGAGAGCTGGACACTGAGAAAGAGGGAGATAAAGAAAACCGATGCCTTTGAGTTATGGGTACCATGGACTACAAGAAGCTTTCTAGATAAGTTCTGGACCAAATAAAGGCTGATGAACCCCCCCCCCCCCAGGCAAGAATCAGCCAGTAGAAGCTCACATACTTTGGGCATGTGCTACAAGTGGATTCTGAACTAGGAAAAGCAACCAGGCTCGACAAGGTTGAAGGACGTCGAAGGGAAGTAGGCTGATGGGATTGAGAAGATCCCTGGAATGTCCTGAAAGAGCTGCTTCATATTAGTGCTGGGTGGAGATCCAGATTTGGAGGAGGAAAGTTGATCTGGAGCATGTACGGACATGCCTGTTGGCCCCTCCTTAACTCAAAATATATTTTCCTGCAGGAGCCCACAAACAGATGCAGCTTCTTTAAAGAGTTGCTTTAAAGTTTCTTTAAAGAGTTTAAAGGTATAACACGGACACCCCCACACACTGAATCACCTTTTCCTCTTGGAATCTGGATCTCAGCACAGCCCTACAAAAGGTTTCATTGATTTCATCGGACACCACCAGTGACCGATCAAGTCGCCAAGAAAGGAAACCCAACTTGAAAGCACCTAAGTTACAAATCTGAGATCTCAACCCCCTTAGCCTTCCAGAAAGCCTTGAAGAGTCAGCTTTTCCTTCAGGCGCTGGGGCCCGGCTGCTGGCAGAACCGACCTGTATGGTGAGATTGGATTCTGGTTTTGAGAGCCCTCAGCTTTGTTGTGATGTTCATTTATTATTTCTGGTTCTTAGGTTCTGTACTGTGTGAGCAGTCACAATTTTGGGATGGCCAGCTATTTATATTCTATAAATAAATAAACCAAGAAACGTTGCCACCTGATTAACTAGTACCTGCGCTGTTATTTACAGCCCTCAGTGGAGTCTTCAGCGACATACGAAGAATCCTACAGGCCTACTTCGCAGGGGTGTTGTAAGGATTATGTAAAACTCAGGCGTTGGGGAAGGGGATTATGCAGGACGGAGGACGAGAAGCGAGGGCAGGAAAGGATCTAGTCGCTGCAGGATTTCTTCCACCTCCTCCTGAAATAACGAGGGGAAGCCCTCTCCCCCCAACGGGCGGTTTCCGACCCAGGAGCGGAATCCGGAGCAGCCGCACGCGAATCCAGCGTGAAACCAGCCTGTCTCTCGCTTCCCGCTCCGAGCCTCCACCCACCCACCCCTTCCGCCCACTCGCTCGGCCGCGCCGCGCCTGCCGGCCTCCCTCGCTTCCCCTCTACGAGCAAAGCCCCCGGCGCGTCAGGTGCGCTCGCCCACCCTGGCCTTCCCCTTTAGGCTAGCGCAGGAGCGAGCCCGGCGCCTTCCACCAGACGCCGGTCCCCGCGCTCCCTAGATCCGGGGAGGGGGGGCGGGGAAACCGGTCGAAGCCCCCGCCGCCCGGCCCTCCCAAGAGCGGGAAGCGGAGAGACCAGCGGCTGCTTGGCCCGCCGAGCCCGGGAAGGGAAGGGCCGGCCCCGAAAGGCCGCTCCGGAGGCGCGCGGGGCTCGGCGGCGCACAGCAGGCGAGAGTGGGGCGGGCGCGCCGCGATCGCGGAGACGCTGCTTCGGCACGCTCGGAGCGCACAAAGGGAAGCGGCGGGGCGCTCCGCTCCGCTCCGCTCTCCGCAGCCTGGTCCCGGGGAGGCGAGCGTTAGCGGGGCCCGCTCGGCCAGGCGGCCAGCCGGAAGAGGCAGGCGGTGGGGATGGGAGGAACGCGCCCGGGGTGCCAAGCGCTCGCTGCCGCGCTGGAGGAATCCTGCGGCCCCCGCCCCCGCCAAATAGCCACCTACGTTAGTTTCCGCAAGTTGGCCCCCTCCTCCGTCCGAAATGCTTTCTGCGGGTGCCGGAGGCGATCCGGTCCTTAAGGACGGGACTAAGGCGGCGGTGCCTGCGCGCTCGGATCAGAGCCCCATTGCAATCACGCCGGAGCCGAACGTAAGGCCGGGCAGGCTGGGTCTCCCCTCGCCTTTCCCCTCCCTTCTTTTTCTCCCAGCCTAGCGGCCGATTGTTGGAAATGCAGCTGAAACACACCCCGCCCCGTGGGAAGGCTGCCTGGCCGCAAGTGACACGGATTTAGGAGGAAGGGACGGCGGATTAGAGGCTGCGGAGGCCACTGGGCGCGGAGGGGGCGTTGGGGCCGACGGAGGGGCACAGCTCTTGGGCTGGACTGGCCAGCTCATCCTCACGGAGTTGGTAGGGCCATGGAGGTCATCTAGTCCCACCCCTTCAGGATCCACTCTCTGACACATGACCATCCAGCTTCTGTCTGAAGACCTCTAGCATCCTAGGTCAGGCGACTACCCGAAGGCCAAATCTGAAACCACATCTCAGCACATCTTCCAGGTCAGGTGAAGTTTCTGGGATCAGCTGCATTTATTTGAAAAGATGATTTTGCCCACAGAGGCAAAATCCGAGGGAACGGGTTAGTGATGCTACAGTACTATCATTACCTCCAGAGCATGAAGTGGTACATTCCTCAGTTTACCCTCAGATTTCTTTCAGGTAAATTGGGCTGAGTGACTGGTTTGCGCTAAGCCACCCATGAAATCCCCCCTTCAAAAAATTTTCAAGGTTTTTCTTTTTGTTTTGTAGGGATGAGTGGGAAGAGATGTCACTTTTTAGATGTGTGGAATCTTTTGGAGGCACAGCCCATATTATTGTGCTTCTGTTCCCTTCCCCCACTCCCCCAAAACTGGCTGGGAATCACTGTTATGTATTTATTATTTCTTGCTTCAATGTCTAAGCTGTGATTTTGGGTAGCATATGGAGGGTTAAAACATATAATAGAAAAACAAATACCACCATAATAAAAGCAGCTGCACTGGGCATGACAACCTGTAAAATGCACATTTAATGAGTCCTTGCATCATCCTGGCCCAAAGCCTGTAGAAAGAGCCAGATCCTAACTCTAATCCTATCCTAAATATAAAAAGGGTGGGGCCATATGTATCAAAGTGGGGGGTTGGGAATGCTGTCCATAGGGCAGGCACTGCAACAGCCAAGGCATGCCTTCTGGATCCCATGAGATGACATTGCTTTACAGGTAGTCCTCAACTTACGACCATTCGTTTAGCGACCGTTCAAAGTTTCGACAGCACTGGAAAAAGTGATTTATGACCGGTCCTTGCACTTACAACCATCACTGCATCCCTGCAGTCACGTGATCAAAATCCAAGTGCTTGGCAACTGGCTCGCACTTACGACGGTTGCAGCATTCTGGGGTCATGCGGTTGCCATTTGCAGCCTTCCCAGCCGGCTTCCAACAAGCAAAGGCAATGGGGGAAGCCAGATTTGCTTAATGCCTGTGGTGATTTGCTTATCGACCGCAGTGATTCAGTTAACGACCGGCAAAAGTTGTAAAATCAGGCGTGACTCACTTAACAACCGCCTCATTTAGCAGTAGAAGTTCCAGTCCCAATTGTGGTTGTAAGTCGAGGACTACCTGTATTGTGTGGAATATCTTGCCCCCAGAGGTGAGGCGGGCACCCTCGCTCCTGGCCTTCAGGAAGTCTTTAAAGACCTGGTTCTGCCGCCTTGCCTGGAACGAAGGAAATAATAGTTCCTCCTGGGGGTGGTTAGCTTAGTAATATCCTCCTTTTAAGAACACACCATCTCTTGGATTTTTCTATTAATTTTATAGTGGATTTTAGATGTATAGGTTTTTAACTTTTTTATAATGTGATTGTAAACCGCCCAGAGTCTACCGTGGTAGAGATGGGCGGGGATAAATCCGAATAATAAATAAATAAATAAATAAAATTGTTGGGGCTAGGAGGACACCAACTTTAGGAGCAGACGCACGGCCACCTTCAAGGCAGGAGGCATCGCGTGCACCGTCCCTCACCACCTCCTGAATCCAAACCCCCAGCCCCACCTGGCCCCCCAAAGGAGCCAGGAGCGGCATGGATCCAGCCCGCAGGTGGTAGGTGTCGTACTGCCGAAGACTCGATCCACTTCCTTGGGCTCCACACGCTCAAAAGAATCCCTAGCTGAAGCACAAGAGGTCACCTCACTTGGCTCTGCCCAGCTAGTATCTAAACCAGAGCAGACACAAGCAACGATCTGCAAAGAAGTCCAGAAAGTTGTCCAGTCGGCCTGCAGGTGCCTTGTCCCTTAACAGGGTTAACCTTCCATTTCTGTAGCATAATCGTGAAGACAGAACATGTCTTGCACGTCTGTTCTGAAGCAAATCCTAGGTAGGTCAGAAAAACCTTGCTATTTCTCAACAAAAGCCATCTTGAGTGCTGGGCCACAAGTGTCCCTAGCGTTACCATTGGTATCATTATGAAATCCATACCCACCCTTTCTGTCCTCAAAGCGGCTTACAGCAATTAAAAATACAAGTGGAAGAAGGACAGTGCAATTAAAATGAGGGGCAACCTTAACATCGATACAATTCAACTCGAAAATCAATTCAGCTGACCAAAGGTGGGTGAAAGAGATGGGTTTTGCCATTTTCTGACCAACGGGGTGGGGGTGGGGGGGGGAGAAAGGCTCAAATCTCTCTTTTAGGGAAGGTTTTCTATTGCCTGGAAACCACACAAATGAAGGCTTGCTTCCATATGTCAGATAGGAGAGATTGGGCGAGTGCAGTCATCAAAAGGGCCTTGTTGATCTGTGTAACTTGCAGTTTTTTAGTGGAAAGAGGTGGTTTCACAGATAGGTAATAACTGTATTTGCATACCAACCATAAATGCGATTAAAAAAAAAAAACTAAGTTAAAATACTTTGGACATCCTTCATTGTTGAACTTGGAAAAATCTGAAGAGTTCCTGGACTTTAAAAAAAACCGTATTTCTGCTCCTTGATACTTCTGTTATATGGAAGATCAAAACCTTTGGGGAATGTGCATGTTTGCAGACAAATGTCCCACTTTTTCTTCTAATGGATGAGTAAGTATAACTACTCATGCTGCTACTGAGAAAGAGCAGTGGGTGGTGGGTGGATTCCTTGGGCGATTTAGATAGCAATTCCTAAAGTTCAAAAGACACCCAAGTTTCTTACCACACGACGACTTGCATAAAATACCAAACCATGATTGCTTGAAACATTTACTAATTAATTAGCTGGATTTACACGTCAACCCGTAATAGGTTATGTAAACACATCCTATGAGCATTAAATAGCGGCTCAGGGCAAGAATGTTTTTATCACATGCTTCATTAAAGGCATCTATTTCTGTTTATAAACTGACCACCAATCAGCCAACCCATTGTAGCATTTGATTTGATTGGATTTGATTTTTATTTATTGCCTTACAGGCCAAGACCAAAACAGTAGTGTAGCTTTCTGTGTGAACTCAGCTGGTGAGGTTAATTTAGGCTTTGTTGTGTTGCAAGAACCCAGGAAATTGGGTTGAATAAAGCCATGATTTTGTTCAGGGGTATCTGGAGGGGGTTAAAAAAAAAAGCATGGCAGTCATGATTGCACCATTTGCTGCAAAACACCCTCTGGAATGTAAGGCAATCAGTAGGATATAATTACATCATTAGGTTGTACCGAAGATCCATTTATCCCAATATTCTTATGAAGATAGCCAGTTCCACATTGGTTTACTACCTACTCAGTGAAAAGGTAGTAAAAGAAGAAAAAAGGTTAGATTCATTTTGTACCTTGAAGACATACTGAGCCAGTTTGGTCTAATACAGGGCTTTCCAAAGTGCCGCCGCTGGCGACATGAGTGGCGGCGGCAGCGTGGCGGTGGCACGCGCGCGCACGGGGGGGGGCGCACGTGCACGGCGGCCGTGCGGGGGGGCGTGCGGCGCGTGCGTGCGTGCATGGTGGTGGCGCGGGGGGGTGTGCGGCGGCAGCGGCTGCTGCCGTGCACACACGCGCCGCCGCTTCCAGGTGCTGTGGCGACACACCACGCTGTGTGTGCCGACACACTTTTGTGTCGCGACACACAGTTTGGAAAGCTCTGGTCTAATAGTTAATGTGCTCCACGGGCTAGAAACCAGGAGTCTGTGAGTTCTAGTCCCGCCTTAGGCAGGAAAGCCGGCTGGGTGGCCTTGGGCCAGTCACTCTCTCTCAGCCCTAGGAAGGAGCCAATGGCAAAACAGGAGACTGAGAGTTCTAGTCCCGCCTTAGGCCTGAAAGCAGGCTGGGTGACTTTGGGCCAGTCCCTGTCTCTCAGCCCTAGGAAGGAGCCAATGGCAAACCAGGAGACTGAGAGTTCTAGTCCCGCCTTAGGCATGAAAGCCGGCTGGGTGACCTTGGGCCAGTCCCTGTCTCTCAGCCCTAGGAAGGAGCCAATAGCAAACCAGGAGACTGAGAGTTCTAGTCCCGCCTTAGGCAGGAAAGCCGGCTGGGTGACCTTGGGCCAGTCCCTGTCTCTCAGCCCTAGGAAGGAGCCAATAGCAAACCAGGAGACTGAGAGTTCTAGTCCCGCCTTAGGCAGGAAAGCCGGCTGGGTGACCTTGGGCCAGTCCCTGTCTCTCAGCCCTAGGAAGGAGCCAATAGCAAACCAGGAGACTGAGAGTTCTAGTCCTGCCTTAGGCATGAAAGCCAGCTGGGTGACCTGGGGCAGTCACTCTCTCTCAGCCCTAGGAAGGAGCCAATAGCAAACCAGGAGACTGAGAGTTCTAGTCCCGCCTTAGGCAGGAAAGCCGGCTGGGTGACAGTCACACTCTCTGAGCCCAACTCACCTCACAGGGTGGTGGTTGTGGGGAAAATAGGAGGAGGAAGGAGTATAGGTATGTTCGCCGCCTTGAGTTATTTATAAAAATAATAAAGGTGGGATAGAAAATAAATATTCAATGGGACAACACGCTCTTGGCATGCAGAAAGTTCTGGGTTCTAATCCTGAAGTTAGGGCCTGACACTCCATTATTGGCTGCCTCATCTGTATCAAGCAGATTCACTACATTTGGCACCTCAGACCTGCCATTTGGTTCCTCAGGATGATGATGACAGGCAGGCAGATTCCCACTCTGGGGTCTCTGCAGCATCTTTAGCATAACAGGGAAAGAACTGCTATGACACACCTTCATTGTTTGAGCCATTTTGAAGAAGAAAGTATTGAGTTCCCTCTCGTTTCTTAACACATGTACCACATTATAAGGTGTGTTGGATGTCCAGAGCAGATGCCTGACTTGCTAATACAGTTTACTCCCAGGTATAACTGGAAGCCATACAACTTGCTTAAGCAGGGCAGGGGATGCATTCACAGAACATCTAAACTTGACTGGTGTCAACCTGGTCAGTGAGAAAGGGGACTGCTCAGCTTATTGTACAAGCCATTTGTAGGTATGAACCCAAAAAGTGGGTAAATTCAGTAAGTAGGTTTTCAACTCTGGACAGATCAACCCACTTCCTGCAATCTAACGCTATACAGATGTGTTGGAGTCTATTGTTATCCTCCTTAACCTGATCACACTGGCTGGTCAGCAACGGGAACTGTAATCCAACACATTTTGGAGTGTACTATTCAAGATAGCAACTGAGACACACTCCAGGTAGCAATTTGCTTCGTGTAATAGCAGCTAAAAGGCACAATCTTCCAGGAGTTTCTCACACAAGGCCCTGAAATTTACAAATGGAACAGTCTTATTTACCTATAGGACTTGCAATGAAGTTGTGATGTGAAGCATTCCCATTCACAATGTGAACCAGCCATGCCTCCTTAGAGCAGAGCTTTCCAATCTGTGTGTCCCGACACACAGGCTGCAGTGTCTGGGTGTGTCACAGCTGCTGCCTCCGAGCCCTGCCAGGATTCCACGCAGGTCCTAGTGCCTGCCTTGTGCCCTGCTGTGTGTGTTGTGAAATGATGCATGTCTAAAAAGTGTGTCACCAACATGAAAAGTTTGGAAAGCTCTGTCTTAGAGGATAGTGCACCCCTTTTCATCCATTACAAAATTCTGTTTTTGAGCATGCTTAGTCCTCACTGGTCAGTTTTGAGAGGTTTACTGTTACCTTTGCCCAGTGAACAATGAGGTCATGAGGGGAATTACATTTACTGTATTGCTTCCCAGTTGTAATTCTGAAAAATTCACAGAAAGCTGTCTCTAAAGCTTGAATAGGAATGGATATGCCATGGATACCTAAATGAGAATGAAGTCATTAAGTAACCTTCTAGGGATAAAACTCCCAACAGCTGAAGAAAGCACCTAAGAAAAATTTTCATCTGGCACACATTGAAATCCCCAATTCAGTATTTCTCAGCAACTTTAAGATGTGTGGACTACAACTCCCAGAATTCCCCAGCCAGCACGAGGTTGAGAAACACTGCCCTCATTAATGGGAAAATGTCTGTGTATGGCAGGCAGTCAAAAGAAAAGCCCCTCTCCAATAAGAATGTATTGCTCAAATAATCTGCTGAGGGAGTATCAGGCCCACTGGATAATCAATTTTTCTTCAGCACCAGCAAGCACAGGCCTGCTCTGTTGATTGTGGGCAGAAAGACCAAGTGTAACTATTACAACTTCAGAGATTAAAAACCTTTTAAGGACAACAAAAATTAGAGCCCTGTTATTCTGAGCCTTTGAACCAGAATAGTGAACATTTCTCAACAGCAGGATATGACTCTTTACTGACAAATGCCACTGTGGTACTTCCTTCGGTTTTTAAGGGCCACTCATACAAATTATTTTTAGCTTATGATCCACTCCAATTACTGTGAATTCTTTTTGCTAATTAGCTAATCAGTCATTTCCTCTTTGCATCTATATCCTCATAGTATCCAATTTGTTGAGTTTCAAACCTTCCCTTTTTCAGTTTTGGTTTTCATTCACTGTATTACTTAAAAGATGAGGCAATCTTTTAGTACAGTTCAGACCATTAAGAGCAGCTCAGGCATTTCACTATGTGCTTAGTGTTGACCATTTTTATCATTATTTCAAACTGGCTTTGAAGCAGAGATAATCAAGATTTACTGAACTGTTTATCAGTTTTCACTGGAAGTAAGCTCTAGTCAAAAAAGACACAACCCTTAATGTACAATAGTTAAGTGTTGAAAAAGCAACCCAAAATATAAAATGCTAAAAAGCAAAGCATGGTTATCACATAAAACTGTTTTAGATTATTAGGACTTGACCTGAAATAAAAGTGTTGCAGTGTATTCTCACAACCAGCAAGATATACTTCAAGTGCCTTAAGCTGTAGGTATCTCAAACACATCAGTTACTGCATAATCAGTGTACATTAAAAGGTAAAGGTTCCCCCCGCACATTTGTGCAGTCGTGTCCGACTCTAGGGGCCGGTGCTCATCTCCGTTTGTTAGCCGAAGAGCCAGCGCTGTCCGAAGACGCTTCCGTAGTCATGTGGCCGGCATGATGCGCGTGGAACGCTGTTACCTACCCACCGAAGTGGTACCTATTCATCTACTTGCATTTGCATGCTTTCGAATTACTAGGTTGGCAAGAGCTGGGGCGAGTGCGAGAGCTCACTTTGTCACGCGGCGCTCAGGTCTTGAACCTCCGAACTTGCAATCTTCCGATCGACAAGCCTGGCATCTTACCCGCTGCCACCATGCCCCTTAATGTACATACTTACAAGCAAACTGTAGCTCCAAGTCCTTTGCATCTGTTTTTACTACAGATTGGGACGGTACAGGGAAGTATACATATTTAACACAATAATTATGCCCTCCACCCACGAAACACATCCTTAAAATGTACTTGAGGAAGAGATTTCAAATGCAGGATGCTTTGAGGTCAACCAAGAAGCAGGGCACACATTTAAAGACTGCAGGGTAATGCACTCAGCTCAACTACAAGGTCTCTACATTTCTGTTTATTGAGACAAACTAATTAAAAGGCACAAACATGGGGCATATGTTTACATGACATTATAACAAACATATACATTAAAAGTGTAGGAATGTGTTCTTTTTGCTACACAGGAAGTTCCTAAGCTTTTATATATACAAAAGTTGTACAATTTGATGTCCTAAGGTACAAAAGTTCATTTATAAAATTATTTTACACTAAATTCTATTATTTTTCCCCCATTTTTACTATGTAGTCCAAGCCCCTAGAACCATTTTCACATAATCTGGACATCAGTCTAACCCCGGACATTTGCCTCAGAAATACGAAATTATGTTGCTTTTACACGGACACGATGGGTATAAACACAAAAACAGTAGACTTCCACCCTCTCAGGCTTGCCAGCATCCCATTTAAAAAAATGAAAATATTGATTGCTATTGGATTGGCATCCTTGCTCTGAGCAAAAGCCTGTTTTTCCCTTCCAATTATTTCTCATACTGTCTTGGCTATAGGGTACGTCTTTAAAAACAAAGATTAAAAAGTGACTGTGACATGATAGCCTAAAAAATTGCTTCCCTAGATTTTCCATCCTACTTTATGTACAGATAAAATAAAGGATGTATTTTTGTGTATTTTAATGGGATTGTTGGGGGGGGGAGAGGATTTCCCTTCACTGGATAGGTCAGTTAAAGGAAAACCTCCACAAATCAATAACTATTTGTTAACACAATTAACTAAAAGTACAAATGATGGTTGTTGCTTCTTCTGCAAATATTTACAAAGTTGAAGAAATCTGCACAACACTTGATTAAAGAGGGAACAAAAAGGTAAAAAATGAAACACAAAATAATAAGATGCACTCTCTTGGCTTGTCCTGAAGGGGCATCCTAACTAGTTAGTGGTTAGAATAAAAACTGTATACCATTTTATAATATAAGACAAAAAAACTTTTAGCGAACAACACCTGCCCTCTTGTCACAACATCAGCAGGTTCTGCTTGAGAGAGCGCGCACAGACGCACGTTCTACCCCAGCACCTCCACAGTCTTCAAGCTTAAAGCCATTTTTCCATGTTTCAAAGCTGTTTGCTCTCCAGAAAGAGTCCCAGCTGGATTTCGACTAGAGACCGCATTCACGTAGATTTCAAATCCTATTCTACCAGCCACAGCTGTTCCTTGCCGAACATGAAACAGTTCTTTTTAATATGCTGACTATTATGTTATATTCCCTTAGGGTAATATGTCACTTACTATTTACATTTCCAAAATATCAGGTCATAATCCCTATTGTTATTTAGAAGTTAGAATGATAAAGTTACCATATGCTTTGCATATCAGAGTTGGTATCACTTTTCCCATAGGGAATTCGGCCTGAAATCATCATATTCCCAAAAGGTAAAATGCATAATTACTCAAATGCATTTTAAAAAAAATAGGACCATGAAATGTATTTACTTAAAAAACAAACACTACAATACTTTCTGAATCAGAGAGACACAGAGCTGGCCAGTTAAATGATTCATCTCCACCCTGTAGTTGTGGAAGTCTCCATATTTAGAGCCTTCTAGCGCTTAGATAAAAAACCGTTTTTTCATTTGCAATTTCCTCAGCTACCAATAATGATGGTTTTTCAAAAATGTTTAGCAACTGGGCTCAGTTCTCATCTGATCTTCTTCAAACATCATTGCCAGTTTAAAGGAAAGAAAATGACCCAGAAATAGGTCAACAGCCAGCCAACTGAACAGGATTATGGTTTTTTTCCCTTAAACTGGAACATGATTTTTTGCATCAAATTAGCCTGGTTTCATTACTATGAACTTAAAAAAGAAAGGTTAACTGCTGATAAGGACTTGCTTTCTATTCCTCTTTTTAATACTGCATGAAGTTTTTGCTCTAGGTTTTTTTTACCAGGGGGGAGAGGTTGGCAATGCCTGGGGAAGGAAAGGCATGCTTTCCACAGGTCTCATGGCTATATTTAAAGGACCAGCTAATGTCATTGGTGTTGGGAGATTCATTGGTGAGGTGATAGTGACTGGGTGTGCGATGTTCACTGGAGCAGTGACTGGAGTTGGTAAATTGACAGGTGTGGTCAGTGTTAACGGAGAAGTCATGGACAAAGGGCTTGTTATGGTAACGGGGTGGCCTAAGCTCATTGGGCTGGAGATGTTAACTGCGCTTGAGACATTGGCTGGGCTTCTCATATTCATTGCAGCAGCCACGGTGACGGGGTTGGTGATCGTCCCGGATGCCACCGAGGAGGTTATATTGAAGGGAGTAGAGAGAGTCACAGGCGTAGGGGCAGCAGTGGACGTTTGGCACAAGTTGGCAGCTTCTAGAAAACAAGAGAAGAGATGACACCAAAGTTGTTGCGTTACAAAAAGACAGAGTCGAGAAGATTCTGAAGCACCAACAGGACAGTCCTTAGAATAAATTTTGAGGCAAGCTTTTGCAAAGCCAGCCAGCCGCCCTTCTCAGATCTACAAACCCCTTTCCCACTGGACATTTAGCCCTTTCCAGCTCTAGCCCATTTTGCTGACAGTTTATGCCACAAGAGCAAAAACATTCAAATCACAACGCAGGATGGCTATCAGCAATTAAGGGCTTGCAGACAAGTTAAATAAGCCTGTGTCTCATGTATCCTGGTAAACTGGCAAACCTAACAATTTTTTTTTTAAAAAATAGCAATGAATATATTCTGTGCTTTAACATTTTCTTTCATTATACAATAATAAATACTCTCAGGCAGAATACTCTGAAATGCAATTATTAAACACTAATTCTATAGCCTATAATATCTTCAGTCATGCAATTCATCTGCGTTCAAGACATTCCCTGGCAATTTTTAGTAATAAAAAAGGGGGATTTGTTCATTAAAACAGCACAGTATTAGCAGAAAGTCCTCTCAAGAGGAATATTATAAGTAGAGAGAGTGTACATACCGAATGGTACGTACTCTATAGCCTTCTCAAAGTTGTACTGACATTCTGTGAAGGTTTTAAAAAGTCATTATTAGGGACCAATACACAAAGCTAGTTTTCACTATTACCTGCTTATTTCATTTTAAAATAAATTTAACCACAACTCGTGGAATCATTCAATCAGTGTAGTTTCTTAGTTATCGTAAAAACCCCGTCAATAAGATGAGTGCATCAAACCCCACCAGTCAGACAGCTTTCACCTTGATTAAGAATGGGTTCCCTCTGGAAACTGAAAGAGTTTGGCTTATACTGTGACACCAAGAGCACCCTGGGACTACTTGAGCTGGAGAGAACTGGAAAGCTATATAGAAAAGATAGATACCTTTATATATCAGCACCACCTGCTGGCTATCAATAGAATACTCATGTTCCCATGGAGTTGGAGAAAGAACGGACTAACTACTGGCATTAGGAAGACCAGCGGCCATTGGGAATCTCAGCCGAAACAGGGCATAAAGCCATTCACGTCCATTTCAGGTGCATGAGATCCTATTTTCCAGGCGGCAACAACAGGTTTTTCATGAGAGGCCTGGGCTATGACTCCCATGCATATAAGGAAGTGGGAGGTAAGTGGGAAGACCAAGAGAAGACCGCACGGTGCAGGTGGTGCTACTGCCAATGCAAGTGAAGGCCCCGGGGTGCTTCTCTCTGTGCTGAGCAATTATCATGTTCAGTCTGGAAACCGAAACTTTGTACCCCAAGATACTTCAAAGGGGGAGATTAAGAGAGCTGAGAGTCCAGCCATATAATACAAGCTATAGAAATGTATCTGACCCTACCTTGCTTCACTGAAGTTGGCCTCAGAGTCTGTTGACTTTCTGCAATCAAAATTGGGAGGTGGAGGAAAGGGGTTGCAATTAAGCCATTCAATGATACAAAATTCTAGTTTTCCCTTTCCCATAAAATCATACAGACTGTATTTGAGCACGTGCATGATTAAGAGGTCCAGCTCTAAAATTCTGGAACAAGTGTCAGCATTTATATCTAGCATTACTTAAAGGCTGTGTTCACACAACCAACTAAATCTGGTTACTAAATTAACCCATTTTCTGAGTTTGCGTAATAATGAATGAGCAGCTAGCCAAACAGCCTGGGTTCACAGCACACACACACACACACACACACACAACTATTCAAAGTAACCGAGCTTAGCAAGTGTACATGCAACTAAGTTCATAAATGACCTGGTTAAGCATGCTATGAGCCTGAATGTATGATAAGACCAGTCCATCTAGCACAGTTCTTTCAAGTCTGACCAGCAGTGCCTCTCCAAGGCTACAGAACAATGATTGTTCCAAATCAAGGCTTTATTTTTTTGATCTCAAGATGCCAGAGCAGAGTCTTGTATTTTTCATTATCTACCATCTACTGCACAGGAAAATTTAAATGTCCTGGTCCTGATCACCATGCTTCTTAGGATACGGAGCATACCTAATGCTACTCTGTGTAGTAACTCAAAAAATTGACCCAAAAATTCATTTCACATTACGGGGGGGGGGGGGGGGAGAAAGGTGGGCCAAAGGAACTTCTGGGTTTGACCTTTTATCTGAAAGCAGGAGGCAAACAGCAGTAACATATTCAAGCTTCAAGGTAACAAACGTCTGCCTTGTGTGCCCGGAAGCCAGAGCAAGAACAGCAATCAGGTTTACTGCTTGGGTCTTGAGCAGCTTCAGGCTGCAACTGGGGTCTCTAGCTCAACCTACTTTCCAAGGTAACACAATTGTTGCTTATTACTATATAGCTGTGTGGGACAGCAATCAGGTTGCTGGACCAGGACCATGTTCAAGTCATCCGCAACCTTGTTGGCTCACTGGGTGACTTTGTACCAGCTTGTATCTCTCAGTCTAATATGTCCCCCCGGGGGGGGGGCGGGCGGTTGGAGGGGAGAGTGCTACATAAGCTGCCCTGAAGTCCTGAAGCAAAGGTGTGATATCAATTCAACAGACAGAATGCTGAGCCTCCCACACAAGAGATTCAGAATCCACCAAAATTAGTGATGCTCCCTCTACTTTCTGTCCAATCTACCCTTCTGCTCTCTTCAGGCATCCTCTGCTATGAATCTCTCTGTGATTACCTCTGCCTCACATTTTCAGAAATTACAGCATTCATCCTGCACCACATAAAAGAACTTAAGGTGCTTATCCTGCACACCAACATCTCTCAGATGTGTCTGGATTTAGATCTGTCTTGAGGAAAGATCACTGCCAATCGCCTGCAGGATCCCAGGCTCTCTTCCACTGCCAGCATTTTTCTCCTTTTCAAGTTGGAAGATATGCTTTACCCACTGAGGAGCTTAGTATTCGGTAGGTCAGCTCTACCTCATCAATTACTACCAGCTGCCTGAAAACTGCTGGACTATGCATACAGAGTTCTGTATAAAACAGGGACTGAGATGCCATAGGCATTAGCAATAGATGAAAAACACACATTAACTACAGAGGAATGAAGGTTTATAGCTGATTTGAAAAATGAAGGGAAACTCTTGCAATTCCACATGGTACAACATACTATGTGCTTAAGTAGACTGGATTTGAACTGCAGAAATCCAGGCCATAGAGCTCAACAGATGGCTGTGGGCCAGTTACATTCTCAATTTAAGTGGGCAACAAAAATACGCCATAAGGTAAGAGCAGGATTATATGTCTGTGGATGCTTTAAAGATTACATGGATGGAATTCATTCACTGATGCTGGATTCAGCATCCCCAGGAGTCTCAACTTTTTTTACAAAGCAATCTGGGAAAGATAAGCAGGGAAAGAAGAATATACTCAGATCTACTGTTTAAAAACATCTTATTGTAGGTTTCTCTGAAACTCTAAATCTCAGGGGGTGGGGCAAGTTGCACAAGAAAGAAAAGCCAGACAGTTCAAACAGAATTCACATGTCCTTGTTATATTTAATACAAACATATTGGGCTCAGTAATATTCTTCTATACAACTTCTAAAACAGTATACAGTAATTTATTAAGATTGGTAAAAAGACAAGTCGGTGGTAAAGTAAAAATCAAAAGAAGGCACCAAATCCAAAAGATGGAAATTGCTCTAAATTTCTATTCTCCATACTACATGTCTGGTATACACTATTATATTTGCTTTGGGATTCTTTGCAATGAGAAGTGGTATAAAATAGATTTAATGTAATAAAATAAAGATAAATGCTAATTTTAAACACTGAATTAGATGCCTTGGTAAAAAATCACTACAGTAACAAAAACTGCTTATTTATTTTATGTGAGCCATCAAAACACATACAACTCTCCCCTTCCATTGATATGGAACGAACACACACACACACACACACACACACACACAATTCCATATGAAATGTGTAGTTCTTTTAACTTCTAATAGCTACTGAACATCTTCTTGTCTCTCTAATTTCCATAGTTAAAAGCAAACGGGCCATAAAAAGGCAACTAAATGGCCACCAACAGAGGTTACCATGGCAAAAGGAAATCACGGCATCTTTTATTTGTAAAAACATACAAGCAAGCAGCAAGAATTAATAAAAAGTCAAACCAACTTTATAAAACTGGAAGACAGATGCAACTGCAATAAGACTGGCATCAAGGTCAAGAATCATGGAGGTTGGATGCCGTGTAGCCAAATTAAAGTGCTTGAGAAAAACTGAAAGTATCCACCTAAGGAAGAATTACAGTATAAACCAGTTTAATTTTTCAAGCTTCCTCCAAGCTGTAGAGAATTTCCTCTGTGGAAGCCTGAAAACCAGTGTTGAAAAGTGGCCCTACCTACATCAGACTGAAGCTCCAACAAGCAACTTAAACTGACAGCTAGGGCTTTGAGAATTTGTTTTACCTAAAACTGATTAAGTAACAGAAAACTCAGATCCTCTCAGAAATTATGTCCCCAACTTGAAAATAGGACAAGATCTCAGAATTTTGACATAAACAAGAAATGCGCAACCTGGTAAGTCACAACATCTCCTAGCTTGGCTTTCATAAAGCAATTGCTTGAGACAATCAAGAAGTAAAAATCTATGGCAAGACAGACTCATCACCACAGTCACCTGAGATTATCAAAGAGCACTTGCCCCTGCACGTTTAGAGAGCATGAATTTACTCCATGTTTCTTGCCCCCTATACCAGTCCCATACACATATGCGAGGTTAACTCCAACAGCCTGCGGCCCTCAATTTTTACCTTTCTTCCTTGCTTTAACAGCTTCTTCCCATAGTCTCAAGGTCTCTACTTGTTTTCCAGGCCAGTTTGTGACATGTTGTTGTTGTGGTTGCTGCTGCTGCTGCTGCTGCTTCTGGTTGTTGCTCTCTTCATTCATACAAGCTGTTCCAGCCAAATTATTTTTTAAGAAAGAGGCAGACATACATATAGGTAAAAATTAGAATTTTCCCAGTCAGAAGGAAGCACGTGGCTGAAGTTACAAAGCATATTTTACAGACTCTAAACACAGTATTAATATTTCCTCAAATTTTCTCCATAATGAACAACAAAACAAATGATTTTGTTGGTTTAGCACAAGAACAGCCCAAGTGGGCCTCTTTGCAAGCAAAAGAGGGAAGGCAACAGGAAAAAATTCCCACTAAAGTAACAATTAATATCCAACCGCCCCAGTTCATAGGTTTAGTTATTGACAGAAAAACAGTATGCAAGAATCCATTCAGCTTTTGGATGCTTGTTTGCCAACAGAATGAAACTGTTAAGATACAATCCCTACTGAAATGTCAACCAAATCTACCAAAGTTTAGAGTTTGTCATGACTGACAGGCCTGATAATTAAATGGAGCTATACAAAGTATAACACAAGCTAGAATCTAACTAATCTTATTCATCTCAAGCTGTAAAAAGCAGATATTTTTAATATTTCACTATTAATAAGCATGTTGTGAAGAATCTCATTAGCGCATTGAGAGTACCAAACGGTGATTTTAAAAAATGACAAGACAACTATGTGCACTGTGGTGGCTTTAGAGAACTTCTTCAAACGTGTGTGATACAATATGTCGATGAAGGCTTTCATGGCCAGCGTCAATCCAGTGGTGATGAGCTTCCAGGCTAAGAAGTGCACTACAGAGCAGACCACTTTCACCTCTGAAGATGCCAGCCACAGTTGCTGGCGAAACGTCGGGAGACCAAATAATTAGAACCTGGCCTATTAGCCTGGAAACTCATCACCACTGGATGTCTGATACATTTTCAGACCTGAATAATCTGTTCACTCAGCTTTTATTTAAACATACACACACACAGAAAGGGTGGATAAATGTAGCTTAAGTTTACCAAGCACACACATACATTCTGGATCTCCTTAATCTCAGGTACAACAGAACCCAGTTTTCAATTATATAAAAAAGCTAAAGGTAGGATGACCATATTTCCTTGAGACAAAAATGGGACAAGAGGAACCGAGAGCCGGAAGTAGCTGGAGCGGCACGAAAGAGACGGAGCAGCTGGTTGGAGGGAACCCGGAAGAGGAATCGCCTCCACCTATCACACTCCTCGGCCCGCCTCTCCCACCTCCTTTGCCGCGCGCTGACAGGCAGAGGCGATTCCTCTTCTGGGTTCCCTCCAATCAGCTGCTCTGGCTCTTTTACGCCGCTCCAGCTACTTCCGGCTCTCGGAGTCTGGCATGGCGGCAGGGACAGGCTAGTTCCTGACAGGTTTTTTAAAAAACGGGACAACATTGACTTTTATATTAAAACAACGGTCCGGTCCGGAAATGTTAAAAAACAGGACTGCCCCGTTCAAAACGGGACGTATGGTCAGCCTAGCTAAAGGTGCTTAGGTATGAATTATAATAATCCAGCATTCAATTACAGCAACCAGCAGGTTCGGATGCTCAGTAGAAATTGGCCACTGGTCTATACCATGCCTTCTACTATCTCTTATGTCACTTTCACAGCCTTTTTCTTCGAAGAGGAATTCCTCCTGCAGAATGACCCAGGTGGTAAAGGAAAGCTGGAAGCGCTCGTATCTAAATTAATACTTCTTCTAAAAGGCAGAATGATTTTACCATCTGCTGGGACACCTCTCAGACTCAGCCACATAAGACCAACTGCATTTTCAAACAGACTTAAGAAGAGAAGGAAGACTGAATCACTGCCATGAAATCTGCTTCTGGTGTTCCTTGACAAATGTAGCTTAGCCCTTTCTACCCATTAAGAGTTTTAAGATGACTTCTATTAGAAGAGAGATAATTGCTTTCCTCCATGTAACTGTGTACTGGAGGCACAACATTTCTGTAATACAGATTTGCCAAAATGGAGCACATAACCCTAAGACAACTGAGTGTGCACACAGAGGACAGGGGTGTGCAGTTGTTTCTTCCATAGTGATCACAGCTGTTGCTAAAACAAATTAATGGGAGGTAATAGGAAGCTTCTACATTGATGGCTAGTACAATATTTAGTATCATTCAATAGAAAATGGAGTGCAAACAATCTCTGAAGTAAACACAAGTTATCAATCTTGCAACAAGCATTTTCTGACCAACATACTAAAACGTATCAAATTTAAACAATGGCTACTCACAAGCAGGAAGATGTAGATTTTCTTGCTTGAAAAACCCAAATTCTGCAATGTAAATGAAAAGTAAATGAAACAGCTCTGTACAATTTATTCCACTGAGTCTGAGTAATAGATACAAGCTATACTTTGGATATGGAGAACCTGAATGAAATTCCTGTCAAGCCATGAAACTCATCAAAGGAATTGTTTTAGCCTAACTTACCTTCCCTGGATTGTTGCAGGAACAAAATATATTCTGAACCAACCCAAGATCTGAAAAACTTAGAACAGGAAAGGCAGTACTGTGAAGGGCTATTCCAAAACCCTTCCCCCAAACTTTTGAAACGTTACATAGATTCCCATGCCTTAATATTTAAATAGTCACATTTTCCTTTAGCATAAACTTAGGTTATTTCATATAGGTTTGGGCAACCACAGAAATAGGGCCTACAGAAAATTACTAGCCAAAAGGTGTCCATTTACACAGATATTTTAATCAAATGTGATCTGTATATGCATAAGAATGGGATGACAGAGCTGGCAGATGGGTCTTGTCGTACTTTAGCAACAGGTGACAGATGCCTTTTAACATGTTCTATAACTGGAAAAATGCTAGCACACGACAGAGAATATTCCATTGTAGGTGGCTTCCTGTACTACACTTGTACTTGCAGAACAGCTAACAAAAACACGGTCCTTTAGCTGCAAAGACTAGTCTACTGCCTCATCTCTTTACTGCCTCATTCTAATGCATGCATCAGCCAGATCTCATTGTAACATACAGAGAAAACTAACATTCACAGAATTCTTGCTTACACACCTAAGCAAAGTCCTTACATGCCCCAGTTAACTAATTAACAGTTTACAAACATAAGCTAGGGTTCTGCAGATTTTGAAAAATGTAACCCTAATCTACTCTTAGAGGAACCCATGGTAAATGCATCCATAGATCTTCCTATTTTATTTGCCCATAGTATGACCACATTTGAGCTTCTAATTTAGGAACTGAAGGAAATGGTAAACAGGCTTCAGAGAGGAACCAAAGTGAACTACTGGGCAGCCCTAGTCTCCAGTGATCTCCAAATCTTCACCAACTGAACTTTTTACAAATTTCCTGCTGTTTGGCACGACTGGGCATTTTTGGCTGAAACAGCTGAAGATTTACCTTCAATAATAACTGCATCAGGATGCATACTTGTTTTTCTAAGTACCTGTTTAGTCATCAGCCCTGGCATGCCAAGAACACGGAAGTAGCAATTCAAAGACTGCTGAAATCAATGGGATTCCTTACATAGACTTCAAAGACTTTGGAGAGACCCTGCATCCAAAGTTTTAAACCTGGCAGTTTTCAGATTGCTTCTTTTAAGAGGGAAAAATGTTTCCAAAAACCTCTCCGTCAACATAAATTCCCATCCTCAAAGATCTGATTTATACGATACCAGTCCTATCTTATATGGCCTAAATCATCCGGGTTTTTTTATTTTAAACAATTGCACGCGCTACTTCAGAGGGCACAATAAAGTCTTATTTTAAAAGGAGCCACTTACTTTTATTGATGCCTTGTTTACAGGTATTACAATTGATGCTTTGGCTCTGTCCATGAGTCTTTAAGTGGCTGGTAATATATGCTGCACTCAGAAGTTTACCACAGATATTACATGACACTTTTCCTTCGTGGCGCACCATGTGAGTCCGCAGCCTGTCTTTGGTAGCAAAGGCAGCTGTGCAGGTCTACACAGAAAGAAAAAGAAGGCCTAAAGCAGAATACTAATTTACTGAACACTAACTTTAATATTTAACTGTAAATGCATGATAAATACCTTGAATGCCCCACAAGAAATCCCTACAGAGGAATGTAATGGGATTCAGTTCAAAACCCTCCAGATGTGGGCAATTAATGCACCCCAATAAGTACATACAATGACTATGACATAATCAAACAAGTAGGGCTATTGCTCCCACAGTAAAAATGCCTATCAGTACATACAACTTTTACAAACAATAAAGTAGTAAACCTAAGTTTGGACTGTAGTAGTATCCAGGAAAGGTGTTTTGCATATGTGCAGGGGAGCAGGAAGAATCATGAATAAGTGCTCTTAATGGAACAATGTTTTCTATCTGGAAGTACTGGACAATAACATTATATGAAACTTACTGAATTAGAATAAATACAAAAATACTTTAACTCCCTTGCTGCTACTGCTACTACTAGTAATAATAATGATAATAAATTTATATGCTGCCCGACTCCCAGCAACTCTGGGTGGTTTACAAATTGTTAAAAACATTTAAAAACAAGTAAGTACAAGAAACACAAAACAAAGAAACAAAAATGGCAGAGGAAACAAACCTAGATGGGAACAAGGGAATAGGAGAAAAGGGGGTCAATCGTCCTCACCAAAGGCCTGGATAAAGAGCCATCAGCAATACTACTTAGAGTACCCTGACTACCTTCAATACACATACAGCCAGATAAAGTTAAATTGACCACACTAAGACAGAAGATGTCGGGATTAAATAAACCAGATGGATTAGCTCCTCTTCCAAACCTTCTTCATACTGATGTATCTGCAATTCAAAATCTTTGTCTGTGTTGAGAACATGTAAGAGCTGAATATTACTCAGGCAAAAAGAGAACCTTCATTTTTTAAAGTAAAGGCAACTACACTAACCAAATTGACATACAGTTTTTGTGGAGTCCTTGGTGCTCTCTGAGCCTTGTTATTTTCTTGCAGACATTTCATTGCCAGACTAGGCAACATCTTCAGTGTGATAAGGGAGTGGGACTTGCTCTCTGTTTATATACCATGGCTTGTCCTGCTTGTGTTGGTGGAGATGTTGTTCTCTCCTTAGGAGTTCCTTGATTGGGCTGCTGTTTGCTGCTTGGTTGATTGACTGAGTTATGGTATGTAAATGTTGTTTACCTCTACGTGTCTCTTGATGGCTGCTTTGTCTGAGTGCCAAGCTTCCAGGAATTCTCTAGCGTTTTTGGATTTGGCTTGGTTTAAGATGCTCACAGTTTCCCAGTTGAAATTATGGTTGAGTCTGTCCATGTATTGTGAGATTAAGGAGTTTTCATCATGTCTTCTGACTGCTAGTTGGTGTTCGTGGATGCTGGGAAACTGTGAGCATCTTAAACCAAGCCAAATCCAAAAACGCTAGAGAATTCCTGGAAGCTTGGCACTCAGACAAAGCAGCCATCAAGAGACACGTAGAGGTAAACAACATTTACATACCATTCATAAGAGACAATAGAAAAGCCAGAAGACCAGAACACCACCTTGCCAGCAATCAACAAGATAGGCAAAGATTAACAGCAAGATTAGCAGCAGAGGAGCAATCAAGCAACACAATAGACCCTAATCAAGGAACTATTAACTCAGTCAACCAACCAAGCAGCAAACAGCAGCCCAATCAAGGAACTCCTAAGGAGGGAACAACACTTCCACCAACACAAGCAGGACAAGCCATGGTATATAAACAGAGAGCAAGTCCCACTCCCTTTTTGCACTGAAGATGTTGCCTAGTCTGGCTATGAAATGTCTGCAAAAAAACAACAAGGCTCAGAGAGCACCAAGGACTCCACAGTTCAACCCTGAGCTACAAATATTCTCTTCGATTGATACAGTTTTTATAAATTCTAGGAACAGATCCAGGTAGTCTCTCATAACAATCTTCGCATCATGCTCCTGGACATGATTTTCCCCCCATTATTCAGTTAGTTACATATTTAGTTACATAAAAAGCCAAAAACAGAATGCAAGTCATGAATAGTAATTTCTTTTAAATCAAATTATTTAGTGGCCAAAATGAGTCATCAGGAACCATCTTAGAAACACAATGATAAAGCTAACAGAAGTAGAGTAGGGCAGTTAAAAAAATAAACTCTGTAAATGATTAGCCTACATTAAAAAGCACTAGCCTGCTTAAATATGTGCATGGTCTGAAATTTGAGGCAAAGTGACCAGCTGGACAAAGGGAAAATTACAAACCAGCAGAGATAGACAATCTTTTGGTAGCCAGAGAACACTTTATTTTTTAAGGGAGAGAAGCTACAGTGGATCAGGTGATAAAGTAAAGTGGGCAGAGCCATGCTATACCCATGAGAAGGCCCTGGATTTATTCCGTTCCCCCAGGTTTTAGGAGTTTGCTTTTTAAAGTTGTTAGTTGTTTTTTAGGGCTCACCCTAAATACTCCCTTGTGTATTTTCCCTTTCAAAACTGCTGGAAAGTACACTGCCAACTTGGGGCAATCGTGTAACTAACCCTCAGTGGTTGAAGGGAGCTTCAAGGGCCACTGGTTGCCGACCCCTGCTGTACAGTCATCTGAAAACAATGCTGGCCTCCATTCAATATTTACGGGCCCATTTTTAGGTCCTAGGTAAGGCTCCATAACTAAAACAGATTGTCAATATTAAGCCCAGAATTGTTTGGCTTGATGCCAAGAGTTACTGAAAGTATCTTATAGCAGTCACAATACGGTATCTGAAATGAACCTTCATTAAAAGGCTTTGTATTTTTCTAAAACTTCTGTTACTGTCGCCATTTCCATTTGTATTATATGTGGGTTTACATATTATTTTTGAGAGGGTTGTTTTTAAGTGGAGGCAACGTTTCTGATGGTTAGTTGTTCAGAGGCTTTGGGAATGGACAGCATACAAGTAAAGAGAATAAATGTCATCTAGACCCATGCCCTTCCTGGCTGGTAAAGGCAGCCCGGGAGGTGACATGTGGATGGGTCCAGGTGGGTCCAGGTGATGGTTAATACATCTCTGGGGGAGGGGGTGTTCCCAGGTGCTTTTAAAGAGGCTCTGGTGCACCCCCTCCTCAAGAAACCATCACTGGACCCTCCTATATTGGACAATTTTCGTCCTGTCTCCCACCTCCCTTTTTTAGGGAAGGTGGTTGAGAAAGTGGTGGCATTACAACTCCAGAGGATCCTGGATGATACGGATTATCTGGACCCCTTTCAGTCAGGTTTCAGGCCGGGATATGGGGTGGAAACTGCATTGGTCGCGCTTACAGATGATCTCTGGCGGGAGCGGGATGGAGGGAGTGCATCCATCCTAGCTCTTCTTGACCTCTCAGCGGCATTCGATACCATCGATCATGGTATCCTTTTGGGACGGCTCAGGGAGTTGGGGGTGGGCGGCGTAGTTTTGCGCTGGTTCCCCTCCTTCCTCCAGGGCCGGTCCCAATCGGTGGTAATAGGAGATGAGAGATCCGACCCTCGCCCCCTCGTTTGTGGGGTGCCGCAGGGCTCGGTTCTCTCCCCTCTCCTATTTAATATCTACATGAAACCGCTGGGTGAGATCATCCGTCGCCATGGGATGATACACCATCAATATGCGGATGACACCAATATGCGGACAACACCCAATTATACATCTCCATCCCTGGTGAGGTAAGTGATGCAGTGGCTACCCTTTCTCAGTGCCTGGAGGCTGTGGGGGTCTGGATGGGGAACAACAGGCTTCGACTGAACCCTGGTAAGACGGAGTGGCTGTGGATTGATGGCTCCTGTAGATCCAGGAAGTTATCATCCTTAGTTCTGGATGGGGTTGCACTACCCCATTCAGACCAAGTGCGGAATCTGGTGGTTCTTCTGGACTCACGGCTCCTGCTCGAGGAGCAGGTGGCATCCGTGGCCAGAAGGGCTTTTGCACAGCTTCGTGTTGTGCGCCAGTTACGCCCTTTCCTGGATCAGGAGGCCCTCCGTACAGTCACTCATGCCCTGGTCATCTCCCATATAGACTATTGCAATGCGCTCTACATGGGGCTACCCTTGAAGAGTATCCGGAAGCTTCAACTGGTCCAAAATGCGGCTGCTCACGCAGTCATTGGTGCGCCAAGATCAGCACACGTGACACCTCTGCTGTGACGGCTGCACTGGGTACCTGTGTGCTTCCGGGTCCAATTCAAGGTGTTGGTTATCACCTTTAAAGCCCTACATGGCATGGGACCAGGTTACCTGAGGGACCGTCTCATCCCCATAACGTCGAACCGTCCCACTCGGTCATTTAGAGAGGGCATGCTGCGGATCCCGTCGGTAAGGGAGTTTCACCTGACGGGGTCTAGAAAGCGGGCCTTCTCGATAGTAGTGCCCACCCTTTGGAATATGCTGCCCCCGGAGGTGAGGCAGGCCCCATCGCTCCCGGCCTTCAGAAAGAACTTAAAGACCTGGTTCTGCCGCCTTGCGTGGGGGGGGGGGACAGCTCCTCTTGGGGATGGCTGGTGCCATAGAGCCCTTTTAAACATCGACCCATCAAATCTTGGATTTTGTATTTAAATTTATTGTATTGGAGAATATTTATATACGCTGTTTTAATTGTTGAATTTTAACTCTCGATTTTTTGTAAACCGCCCAGAGTTCCCTTGCGGGGAGATGGTGCGGTAAATACAAGTCGAATTATAAATAAATAAATAAATAAAAAAATAAAATAAAAATAAATCTTTGTTCAGGTTTTCACTGGAACATTCATGGGCTTGAAACGGGGACTCAGAACGCCTTCCACTACACATCCCTATATCCCACAAACTTTCCTCGTCACAAGCATGAAGGGAAACTGTGCTCATCTTCTTTTGTGTAAAGCTAACGCCCTTCTCCTGGTATTCCTCTGAATGAAGTCCAGCAGTGGCTGCAAGGAAGAAGGCATTCCTGCATGTGGCACAGGGTTACCATGTACCTTCAGAGTTCTATTTCTGGCACTACATCAAGACTATTTTTCACTTAGATTTTACTGGTACAGCTGATTATTCACAAATACTCCATATACTGTAATGCAACAACTGCAGATTTTATGTACTCTTTATTGTCTCATTTTACTTTATTTGTGTGTTAATCATTGTTGTTCTTCAGCTTTCCCCAATCCGGTGCCTTTCAAAATGTGCTGATAATACAACTCATTATTATAACCAAAATACATGCATGCTGGATAGGATGAAAATAGTTCTGACATTATCACCTAGATTTTGTATTTCCAAGAACAGGGATTCATCAATTACATGCTTATTTCTTCTTCCTAATGCAGCCAAATTCCATCTCTGCCCTGACATAAGCCAATTAGCAAACCTTAGAGACTCTTTCACTCCATTTTAGAATGGAACCTGCCATATTCTTAAAGATTTTCTTCCATCATTCTTATTTTTTGGGATTTTAATAACTTACCAATGAAGAGTTCTTGAAAACTCTAAAGCTTGCAATTATTTTGTAAAGCTTCAGTTGGCCTAGTAAGTATCAGTCCAAGTTAGTTTTTTCTCATGGCCAACTTGGCTATTGTTTTGCTATTGTTGCTCAACTATGGCCTCCTCTGCTCCCATGACGTTTTCAAACCTATTCCCAAGAAGCCTTCTAACTCTTTCTGATTCCTGACTAATCCAGTTCATGGGGATAGTGCCCTGGCTGAGGCCTTTATTAACTTCCAATGTATCTTTTAAAAGATAGCCTTCTGAGCCAAGCTTATCTACTGTAATTTCCTTAGCAGCAGAAGTGTTTTGCCACTGCCTTCTTCCAGGATGTTTTTTTACTTTCCAGAGTAGCCTACAACTTTGGTATTTCCTGCTGATCTCCCATCCATACTAATCAGGTCCAATCCTCTTTACCTTGTAGAGATTAGCTAAGTGCTGTCCAAGGGTCATAATGGGGCTAATTTAATACTTGGCTCTGAACCTTCCTTTTCAAGCAGTCTTATGACGTCTAACCAGATTCTACTAGAGTCCAGTTGGGTGTCTAATAAGCTAAACACTACAAATCAATACAAAATTCTTACTTGGCATTTGAAGGGTCTCTCTGTGGAGTGAACATGTTTGACATGACAACTTAAGTGATCAGGTCTGTAGAAAAAAAAGAAAAGTAGAGACACAAGCAAGCAAATTGTTACACAAACACAGAATTGATCAATTATACAATCCAACATCCTGCGCAAGAGGGAATTCCCAGATAGCACAAACCTATGGATCTCAACTTTTATGAGAATAACCTTCTTAGTATCACAAAGCTTCTGCCACACAAGTAAGTTTCCAGTGGTTTTTGTATACCTCCCCCGAAAAATCTAAATTGATAAAAATTCTCTTAAGGTCTATTAGCCATTTAAAACTAGAGATTATCCAAGCAAAATGGAGGCTCTATGATCCCACAATTCTGCTAAATTAATGCCTCACATAGTAATGCTTACAAAAGGTGCTAAAAAAAATGCCTGCACCTTCACTACAGGCCCAAGGCAGGCTAATTAATTTTGGATTTTAATTTTGGATTTTAAACAAGCAATTGTTTCTCATCATTAGCAAAGGCTGGCTGTAGACTCAAATTTAAAGATACTTCTCCCAGTGTCCTCTTCCCCACCCCCATCCCCCTACTTCTTACTTTCCTGTTCCAATTCCTCCCACCCACCCGCCCACCACGAACACGGAATGAAAATCCAATACTTGAGCTCGCCTGGGATTTTCTACATGGTACCTCGAAAAGCCTTTTCCACAAACACCACAGGTGTAAGGCTTGGTGATGCCACCCTCATGAGACCTCACGTGATAGGTCATGCGGTCCTTCCTTTTGAAGCGCTGATTGCAAATTGGGCACTCAAAAGGCTTCTCATCCGAGTGGGAAAGCTTATGTCTGTTTAGGTGATAGACATCCCGGAAGGCCTTGCCGCACATCTCACAGGCATGGTTCTTTTTGACGGGCTTGCTGGGCTTCTTCACAGTCTGTGTCACTGGCATGGCTGTGGCACCGGCACTACTGCTTGGGTTGGTAGCGGAGGAAGACGTTGTGACTGTTGATAAGATGCCTGCAATGGTGGAAACCAGCGATGTCCGGCTGTTGTCCCCTGCAATGGTAGAGATTAGGGGCACCATTGTAGCAGGGGCTTTCTTTGGCCGTGACACCAGCTTTATCCCAGTATGGCAGGATTCATGGCGCCGCAAATGGTAGCTGTCCCTGAAGGCCTTGCTGCAGTATGTACATACAAAGGAGGTTTTCGGCTTCTCCTTTTTAATCCCAACAATGGCATCTTTTAGTGTTTCAGGTGGGGGTTGAGGTTTCTGTGTTATCGGCAGGGGTAAAATGGGCTTCTGGTCAGGAGGTTCGACAGCCGAACTCAGGAGAGGCAGCAAACTATTTTGCGCTGCTTGCTGCTGGTGATGTGATGCTTCATGTGCCTGAAACCAAACATTCACACTTTCAGAAATGAGGGATGCAATGTGCATTTCATCAGCAGAAAAAAACACAACTTAGCTGAGGCTACCAATGCAGATTCAACACATAACTCTGACTTTAAAAGAACTAAAGACACTTAACTGCTAAAATCCTTGCATTCAAGTATTTACCATACATATTACACTTTTAATTAAAAAAAAATTCTAACCACAAACCAAAAATGGTGAAAGCAAACATTTGCAGAGATATTAGCTCTCCACTCTCTCTGTCTGTCTGTCCATCCAACATTTACACCACCACAATCAAACCTCTCTTGGTAGCCTGACTTCCGGTGGGAACATGACGGACTGAACAGCTGTGCCCACGAGCTACACAGGCAGAACTGGCATTGTGGCAGTTTTTTCGGGCTCAGGCTGGCTTCTCCTGAAGCCCAGGAGTGTTTTTCCGGATCAAGGAAAACACTCGGAATTAACCCATTCGTCCTCTGGACGGCGAATTGCAGCCAGGGGACCGTAAACAGCGTTTGCGATCGACGGGTAAGACTTCGCTGGGAGGCTGGGATGTCACAATTTCCAAGCCGCGCTGCAGCCTTTAAGGGACATTAAGTCCAGCCACCCCATTTCTAAAGCACCCAATTTGTACCCTAAGAGAGGATTTCTACATTAAGGAGAAAAGATCTCTCTTGGTGCTTATTGTTATTGTTATTTTATTTTTTTACTTTTTAAGCTTTGGATTTTGCTTTCTATCCAATACTAAGGAGGGTTGAGAGTATATTATTGTCTCATTATTTTTGTGCTAATTTTGAAGATTTTAGCATTTTTCCTACATGTTGAATCTGCCGTTCTGAACTTTTACTTTCCTGCCGCTACTTTTTCTGGGGAACTGTCTGTTCACTTATCTTAACTCAGTTCGGAAATTTTCCATTATCTTTTACTGTTGCCGGTTAAGTATCCAGGGGGTGCCATAATTTACTGCATGAGACATGGATGATCTTAACCAGGCTCTCTCTGACTTCCATTGAGACATTAAAGCAGATATGAAGCAGATTTTTTCTGATTCTTACCAAGTCATTATGCAAAACATTCAGAGCATTGTAGAAAATGTGTGGTCTAAAATGTGCCATCTGGTTGAGGATACCGTCCACGAAATTGAAGAACGATGGAAATGTCTTTTCTAAGAGCGAGATGGGGGCTTCTGTTGAAATGCCGGATGAAATTGACAATGCTGAATTGAAGAAGTTTAAGGGAGAAATTGAGTTGTAAGACATGAGTGAATTTGACTTTCTGATGGAATGTTATGGAAAAGAAGGGGTTATTATGTATGGGAGGTTTTTTGAAGAGAAGTCTGTGTTCGTGAGGGAGCAGTTGGGCTGTTTGATTTCTTTAAGAAAATAGCTCTGGGTTTATTATGGGGATATGTAAATACTTTGGTCTATTTTGAAGTGTGTTAAGGGGCTAAAAATATTTATCTGGATGGTCTTTTGATTTTGGATGATTTTACTTATCGTTAATGATTGGGATTAAGATTATTAGGGTTCTTTTTAAAAAAATATTAATTCATGTTTCTTGTATTATTAATTATAATGGCAGACAATTTACATGTTTTATTTTTGATTTTTATTACAGTAGACAGGAATGTATAGAGTAGTAGTAGGAAGGGAATAATTAAGTGTTATTTTTTGGGGGGAAAGTTGATTAGGTGATTTATGCTTTTTTTCCTTTTAATATAAGGGGAGGGAGCAATAGTATTTAGTGATTTTTATAATGTGCTAAGGGGTTGACTTATAGAAATGTGATTTTGGTTTAATATAGAGTAAGGGATTGATTATGGAAAATTGCTGTATATCCTTGATGTTTAAAGTCAGAAGTCACTTCTTTTTGTAATCTTTTTTTAAAAAAAATTCTCTTATGTTTTCACACTTTTTAAGTTCTTTTACTTTTTTGTAGTTCTTTGTTTTCTGTATCTTTCATCTTTTTCTGAAATTTAATAAAATTCTTTTTTAAAAAAAACCATTCTTGGTAGCCTTCAGGCTACATAAACCAAAGTTAAAATATTCATGGTGAGGTTAAATCCAATCAAAACAATCATAATAATGATCGCAATAACAATATCAGCCGCCACACAATAACATAAAGACGCAAAAATGACAAGAAACAAAGAATAACACGGAAAGCAGAAAGCAAGATGGCATCAGGTAGAGACTCAAGGAAAGGCCCTCCGAAACAACTCAGTTTTTAAGTTTCCAGAAACAAGGAGATGGCCAGCCTGACCTCCTCTGGGAGGCTGTTCCAAAGTGCTGCCACAGAAAAGGAGTGCCATCTAGTCTCAGCCCCACAAATCTCTTGGAAACGTGCGGTTACAAAAAGTTCTTCCTAGCTTTCTGTTTGGAGCTGATGTTATCCAGGTGCTAAGCCATAAACGTTTTAAAGGACAATAACAGCACTCTGAATTGTATCCAGAAACTAATCAGTAACCAATGCAGGACTCACAAAATCACTGTTATATGCTCCCAGCAGTGAGCACCAGTAAGCATGAGGGCCACTGCATTCTGGACTAGTTGCAGTTTCTGAGTACTCTTTAAGGGCAGCCCCATGAAAAGTGCATTGTAGTAGTCAGGATGGGTGGTGACGAAGGTATGAGTTATTGTAGCCAGGTCCCCTTGCCCAAGGACAGCTGCAATTGGTGCACCAGATGTAGCTAGGCATAGGCTCCTCTGGCAATAGCTCCACTTGATGAATCGGGAGCCATGGGTCCAGGACCCCCAAACTGCAGACCTGTTCCAACACTGGCAGCAACAGAGAACCCCAATGGACAAACAGCAACTTCATCTTACTAGGGCTCAGCGTCAGCTTTTTCTCTCCCAACCAAAACCTTACAGCCTCCAGGCACCAGGAAAAGACATCCACAGCATCTGCCTTATAACTCAGGATAACAACGTACTGTTGAGTATCGCCAGGGTACTGATGATACCATACCTTGAATTGCTGGATGATTTCACCAGAGAACTGAGATGTATAACTGGGGGGGGGGGACTGACTCCTGCAGTACCCCATATATTAGGGGCCACTGAGCTGATCTCTCATCCCCTTCTTTCACAGACTGAAACCTCCCGCTGAGGAAGGAATGGAACCAATGCAAAACAATGCCTCCAACTCCCTACCTCCGTAAGCGGTCCAGTAAGATACCATGGTTGGCTGTATCGCCACAGAAAGAACCAGCAGGACCAGGAGGGACACATTTCCCCCATCCAGGTCCCAACACAGCAAAAGGAACAGTAAACAGAAACAGCAGCCAGCAAAATCATCCAGCAACTGTTAAGTGCCACATTTTATCAGAGCCCATCTGCTGAAAACCATGTTCACATCTTCAAGCTCAGCTAGCGTATGTCCAGATTCATTTCACCGCTATTATGAATAGCAGCATTTGTTTTAACAAATGAAACCCGTTCTCGTGCACAGCCAACCTTTAGTACTGACAGCCAGCAGTTTGTGCACACTTTATAGAATTATCTCCCTTGGGAGCTCCAGCAGAATCCAACCTTTTCTATTTTTAGGAAACAGGTGAATATAACTTTTCAGGCAGCTTTCCCCCCCACTGATTTAACGAAGACAATTTGCTGCATAGCCAACAGGACTATCTATGTACTGCGGTATTTCTGGAATAATTTGTGACATTTGCTAAAGGTTGTGAACGTCAAGATGTTCCTATGTTTCACGACTCTGGCATTCAAGACTGTTAGAACTCATTGTTGACCTGCATCAGGAATAGGCCAGAGATGAAAAGGTCCAAAGGGGAAAATTCCATGGTCTTATTTCTTCTCACAAAACATTGAAGAAAGAATTATGAATCATGTGCTAATATTTTCATTTTAAATTATGTATAAAATAGATAAAATGTGAACTATGTTTGGAAATACTTATACCAGATAAAAAGATTAACATATGAAGTGGCAGAGCAGCGCTTTCCAAACTTTTCATGTTGGTGACACACTTTTTAGACATGCATCATTTCGCGACACTCTCTTACAGCAGGGCACAAGGCAGGCACTAGGACCTGTGCAGAATCACAGCAGGTTTGGAGGCAGCCAGGCACAAGGCAGGCACTAGGACCTGCATGGAATCACAGCAGGTTTGGAGGCAGCCAGGCACAAGGCAGGCACTAGGACCTGCGCGGAATCACAGCAGGTTTGGAGGCAGCCAGGCACAAGGCAGGCACTAGGACCTGCGCGGAATCACAGCAGGTTTGGAGGCAGCCAGGCACAAGGCAGGCACTAGGACCTGCGCGGAATCCTGGCAGGGCTCGGAGGCAGCAGCAGCCGCGACACACCCAGACACTGCAGCCGACAAACTAACGTGTCCCGACACACAGTTTGGAAAGCTCTGTGGTAGAGGAACTTGCCTCAAAGAGGCAAATAATCGATTTTCAGAAGACAATAATAATTAAATAGAAACTGCTCATAGTGATAGTACTTCAGGTTCAGAAAATGGGACTGATTAGACAAAATCTGTATTCTGAATCTTGACTCCTGAGTTTTTTCTCCTCTTCTGAAAATCAGTGCTTTCTGTATTTCTTGGGGATACAAAATATAGAGTACATGGCGTTCTTTGTTTTACCACGGTTCGTGTTTTTTTCTGTTTTCAGTGTTAACTTTGACTGTCTGCTTCTCCTTAACAAGCAAAAATGAAGATATGTTGCCTAGAGTTCAGCAGCTGTAGTTTCATTTATAATTAAATCATTTTAAAGCAAGTTCAATCAATGCATTTATAATTATTGTATTTCAACACCAAACATATATTTATAAATAAATCAAGTTATGCATATAAGTACTGCACATTTTTCAATTTCCCCCAAAAATATTGTTCCCTACAAAACCCAGAACTTTTTGCACTTCATCAAAATTTCAAGAGATTTAATGTTTCTAAGATAGGCAATCTTTGATCTGAGGGCAACATAACAACATTTTTGAGAAGGCTGAAGGTGGCAGGTAGAGTGATAATAAACTGGACAAAACCTTGCCGCATGTATAGGAAGAGGCAAAGCTAGCATCTTTGGGTTTTTTCCCTAGGTATTAGAAAGATAACCCCTTTTTAAAAAATTATAATAAACCTATTTTGAGGCTTACACTACAGTATGTGTGTGTTATCTGGTGGAAAACCATACCACCAATTTTCAGAAATTGTGTTCAGAGCCTGTTCCGAGGGTCATGAGGCAATGGGCTAGAAATCAGGAGACAGAGTTCTAGTCCCGCCTTAGGCATGAAAGCCGGCTGGGTGACCTTGGGCCAGTCACTCTCTCTCAGCCCAACTCACCTCACAGGGTTGTTGTTGTGGAGAAAATAGGAGGAGGAAGGAGTATTAGGTATGTTCGCCGCCTTCAGTTATTTATAAAAATAATAAAGGTGGGATAGAAAATAAATAAATACACACACACACACACACTGCCCGGGCACCTCAAAACTGCACATTCTGTTGTATATGAACCAAGTATACACATCCCAGTACAGCTTTTCCTTTCTATTTAGTTGGAAATCATGAGTTGTGATACAAATCTGCACCTTGTGGGGAAAGATAAATAATGCACAGACATTTTTAGTAAGCTTATTCCATACCTACTACATACTGAACTTCTGACTGGGGAAACTGAGAATTTCCAAGGTAACTCAAATGTTTTCAGTAACACAGTCTGAAAACTGTTAGACCCTACATCTGCTTTCCTAAGTGAGAGCATTTAAAAATTATACTCTTGGGCAATTTAAGAATTAACAATTTTTACTTATAAACAAAACCACAGAGGAATCTCCCTTTAAATTCTTTTTCTATATAAAATTAAGAGCAATTCCTCAGCCCAAGAACCCTAGTTGATACTACAGTTACATAATTTTACCCACAGTGATTTCCCCAATAAGCCACTTATTTTCTAAACATAGGCACTCATCACAAAGGGATGTGGTAAGGTGCTCATTACAGCAACCCATCTTTTGATTCCCTGAGGGGAACAATTCTTGAGGTAATGACTGGGTGTATTTCATGATATTCAACATATTACATGATCTCTATCTTAATGACAGACTATTTGGTTAACTACAAGTTACAAATATAATTATAAATACCCAGTTTACTTTATTAGATTGTAAATACGTAAGAAAGAATAGCACAATTATAGGCTTCGCCCTCCATAGCAAAGCCATGAAAGAGCCTGGTGGTAACTACAGTTAGCTAAACAAGGAGCTAGTTGATTCAGTTACTTGCAAATGGCTTATCTCCGCTGGAACTGAATCTACGGAATATGTATTTGAAGCTCACACCTTCAGAAACAATACAATGTAACAGAATGACTATGGCATTCCAAGCAGTTGAAAACAGGTAAACATAAGAGTTATTCTTTTTGGTCAGCTACTTCTTGGGAGAAAAGTTTAGAAGGAAATTAGGGGTCACAATTCCAAAATACTGATTTCTAAAACTATTCTGAGCTTTAAGTCTGGAGATCATATCACTATGCCTGGGAATAGACACAAACAAGTTACAGAGTGAGGTATGGTTCAAGTAACTTATTTTATAGAGGGTCTTACCACCCAACAGATATAGCAGATAGAATGTAATTTGAATGTTTCTATTTCCATGTTAAAAGTGTAGAGTTCAAGCAGAGAGAATACAAAAAAGAGGGGCAATTTTCACAAAAGCATAGGTCTATACTTAAATCTATACTCTCCTAAGCATAATTTGTGTTTTCAAGCACAATTCCCCTTCCCCACATGCCATATACCTCTTAAAAAACCGCATCTATATTAAATAGAACATTAAGGGGGAAAGCAATCTAAATAGACTTGATCTCATAGGACAGGATAGAATCTACATGAAGTTTTCTTAAATAAGCACTTAGAGTCAATGCTACAGAGCATGTGGGGGCACATACTTAGCTCCTGTCTGCAACTCCTTAAACCAAACATTTATTTTCCCAGGACAGTGCTGCAACTGCAACCCCACAAAAGCTCATAGCTTTTAAGGAACTGCAGAGAAGTGCTACATGAGCACTGTCACTCCAAAGCACTTTTTTGCCTTTGAATCCAAAGTGCTGCACAACTGTTAAAGGTGTCAGAGTGCAAGATGACTCTGAATAAACCACACATACTATGTCATTACTCAACAATGAACAGTTTATCTGCATCTTGATTTTCTTCTACATCAGAGCTTTCCGAACTGTGTGTCGCCACACCACCCGGAAACGGCAGCGCGCGCGTGCACGGTGGCAGCGGTGCGGTATCAGTGCTTCCGCGTTTTAGCGGAGGCTGCCGCCGATGCCGCCGCCGTGCACACGCGCGCCGCCGCACGCCTCCCGCACCGCCGCCGTGCACGCGCCCGCCGCCGCCGGTGTGTCACCAGCGGTGGCACTTTGGAAAGCCCTGTTCTACATACTACAGTACCAGCACGAGATCCTATAGCCTTTCAAGTTTTTAGATATGCCAAATGAGGCCGTTGGGCGAGATCATCCGTCACCATGGGGTGAGGTATCATCAGTATGCTGATGATACCCAGTTATACATCTCAGCTCCTGGCGAACTAAGGCTGTGAGGGTCTGGATGTGGAACAACAGGCTTCAACTGCACCCTGGCAAGAGTGAGTCACTTTGGGTTTGGGGGTCCTCCGGTTCTAGGACTATGCCATCTTTGGTGCTGGATGGGGTTGTAAGGCCCCAGGCAGACCCAGTGCGCAACCTGGGGATCCTCCTGGACTCACAACTCCTGCTCGGGTGGCAGTTGTGGTTAGGAGGGCCTTTGCACAGCATCATGTTGTGCACCAGTTACACCCATTCCTGGATGGGGGGGGGGACTCTGCTCACAGTTACTCATGCCCTAGTCACCTCTTGATTGGATTACTGTAGTTCCATGTTCTATGGAACTTCCTGAAAATGTTGAGGAACACTGGGTTAAATTGAAGACTTCTATTATTTCAGCCTGTGAACAAACTATCGGATACCAAACTAAGAGACATCAGGACTGGTTTGATGAGAACGATAGTGAGATTGAACATATTATTGACAAGAAAAGGAAAGCCTTCCGGATATGGCAAAAAAATATTAACTGTGCCGTTAAGAAAAAAATCTATGCCAGTGCAAAGGCAGAAGTCCAAAGAAGAACTAGAGAACTTAAGAACATATAGTGGATAAAAAAAGCCCAAGAAACCCAACATTTTGTAGATGCTCATGATGCACGGGGGTTTTTTAATGCCATAAAGGCCATCTATGGACCAACAAACCATGGTACAAATCCCTTACGCTCAGTAGATGGTGCTAAACTTCTAAAGGACAAAGAGTCTATTGCACTGCGCTGGAAAGAGCATTACTACAATCTCCTTAATCGTCACTCTACTGTGGCTGATGAAGTCTTCTTGCAAATCCCGCAAAAACAAATAAGAGATGAGCTTGCAGTACCCCCTAGTTTGGAGGAAGTCAGTAAAGCCACTAAACAAATGAAAAATAACAAAGCTAGTGGACCTGATGGAATTCCTGCTGAAGTCTTTAAAGAAGGCGGGCCTGAACTTACACAACAACTTCATAAGCTCATCGAAAAAATCTGGATGAGGGAGGAGATTCCAGCAGACTTTAGGGATGCCATAATTATCACTCTCTTTAAAAAGGGTGATAGAACAGACTGTGGAAACTATCGAGGCATCTCCCTTCTAGCCACAGCAGGCAAAATCCTGGCAAAGATCATCGCAAACCGTCTCCTATCTGTATCAGAAGACATCCTCCCTGAAACGCAAAATGGCTTCCGCCCTTCCAGGGGAACAGTGGATATGATCTTCACTGCACGACAGCTTCAAGAAAAATGCAAGGAGCAAAACCGCCCTCTGTACATGGCGTTTATTGATCTGACTAAAGCTTTTGATACTGTAAATCGTACTGCTCTCTGGACCATCCTTCTGAAAATCGGATGCCCTGATAAATTTGTGAACATCTTGCGGCTACTCCATGACGACATGATGGCAACAATCCTGAATAACAATGGCTCTCAAAGCGATCCATTTAAAGTGGAATCCGGCGTTAAACAGGGATGTGTTATTGCTCCAACCTTATTTGCTATCTTCATAGCTATGATTATACACCTTGTTGAAGAGAAACTTCCTACTGGTGTAGAAAATATATATCGAACAGATGGAAAGCTTTTTAATTTTAGTAGGCTGAAAGCAAAAAATAAGGTAACTACAACTTCTGTTATAGAACTTCAATATGCTGATGATAACGTAGTCTGTGCACAATCCGAAGAAGATCTTCAAACTATCCTAAACATCTTTGCAGAAGCATATGAAAAGCTCGGCCTCTCGATTAACATTAAAAAAACCAAAGTGCTTTACCAGCAAGTTCGAACCAATCCCTCCGCAGCGCCATCAATCCAGCTTAAAGGTGTGTCACTAGAAAATGTCGACCACTTTTCTTATCTCGGCAGCCATCTATCTACAAAAGCCAACATCGACGCTGAAATTCAGCATCGCCTGAGCTCTGCGAGTGTAGCTTTCTCCCAAATGAAGCGTAGTGTGTTTGAGGATCGGGACATTCGCAGGGAGACCAAAATACTTGTTTACAAAGCCATTGTACTACCAACCCTTCTGTACGCCTGTGAAACATGGACCCTCTACAAATGCCACCTCCAACTTCTTGAAAGATTCCATCAACGCTGCCTCCGAAAAATTCTGCAAATTGCTTGGGAAGATAGGCGGACTAACGTTAGTGTATTAGAAGAAGCGAAAACCACCAGCATTGAAACAATGATCATCCAACATCAACTTCGCTGGACCGGCCATGTTGTTCGAATGCCTGACCATCGTCTTCCAAAGCAGCTACTTTACTCCCAACTTAAGAATGGAAAACGGAATATTGGTGGACAGCAAAAGAGATTCAAAGATACTCTCAAAGCTAATTTAAAAAAATGTAATATCAGCATTGAGAACTGGGAAGCCCTAACTCATGAGCGTTTCAATTGGAGGTCAGCCTTTATTAATGGCGCTATGGACTTTGAAGAAGCACGAGTACAGGGCGAAAGGGAGAAAAGAGCTAAAAGGAAGGCACGGCAGGCAAACCCTCATCATGACCATCTCCCACCCGGAAACCTATGCCCTCATTGTGGGAGGTTGTGCGGATCCAGAATTGGCCTTTATAGCCACTTACGGATCCACTGTTAAAAATTTTACCTTTGGAAGACAATCTTACTCGGCTACGAGTGATCGCCAATGATTTTGTATTTGATTGATTTGGATTACTGTAACACGCTCTACATGGAGCTGCCCTTGAAGAGTATCCGGAAGCTTCAGCTGGTGCAAAATGCAGTGGCGCGGACAGTTATGTGTGCTTCTAGAATAGCACGTTACACCTCTGCTCCATGAGCTGCATTGGTTGCCAGTCTGCTTCTAGGTCCAATTCAAGGTGCTGGTTTTGACCTTTAAAGCCTTTCATGGCATGGCACCAGGTTATTTGAGGGACCACCTCTCCCCGATTACATCTGCTCGTCCCATCAGATCCGGCAAGAGAGGCATGCTGTGGGTCCCGTCTCTCAGGAAACTACACTTGGCGGGCCTGAGGCGGCAGGCCTTCTCTGCTGTGGCGCCCGCATTATGGAACATGCTCCCCCCCCACCAAAGTGAGGTCAGCTCCATCCCTCATTTTCCAGAAGTCCCTCAAGACCTGGCTATGTCATCAGGCCTGGGGGTCGCAGGGGACCTGTGAGATCTTGAGATGGCTCTGTTGCCGACTGAATCTCTTTTCCCCCCCCAATATGACTGTGTTTGACATGTTTATTGTTTTATACTTTCTTTTGCTATACACTGCCCAGAGTCACTTCTTGTGAGATGGGCGGCCGTATAAATTTGATAGACAAATAAAATAAATAAATAAAATGAACTGCTACCTAAAGAGCTGAATTAAGTTTGAACTATTAATACAATTGTTTTTATCAAATTCCCTTTATTATTTCGTAAGTTCTTCCCTGTATTGCTTTCCTATACATAGGCTTAAACAGAATTAGTCATAGGCAGGACTGTTCTTATTCTGAATCAGAACCTTTTCACCCGTTAGTGGGTGAAACAGACCGGACTTAAAGACACTGAACATACTTTAGTAGAAGAGTTCTTTTAAACCAAACACATTTTAGAAGAGCCATTCTTTGTATACTGTCACTAGCAACAACTACATAACATTATCTTCTATACAGTCCATGTCTAAGGGCAACAATCACATTATCAACAAAAAGTGTCAACAAAGATTTTCAGAAATGTTTGCAGCTGGAAATAGCTTACAGGTTTCCTTAACATTACAGTACTGTATGCTGAAGAAAATCAGGCTACAGACTTGCTAAAGCTCTCGCAAAGGCTTGTACAATATACACCCTCACAAGTTAGTTTTGAAACACTCCATTTCAAAAGCAGTTTATCATGCAACACAGAAGGCTTTTGTCTGACAAAAACTGATTGAATGCCGCACCCCCAAGCTACTTAGAGTTCTTTGGATCCCAGCCCCAGTCTACAACTTGCAACCCTCTCATGAGTTGCATTTCAACAAGATTTTTTCCACTTGAATAGTCTGATCTAAGTCAAATAGCCCACACTTTTTAGGCAGGAAAAGACCAGCTGGTGATCCATAACATGATTTACCGGGCTTCCACAATCTATTTACCCATACTAAATAAGACAGGAAATGGCAATTGAGTGATTATGTTCTTCAGCTTTTCTGACTACTCTTCTGTCTTTGTCTACCACATTTGTGCATGAGAACAGAGATGTGGAAATGAGACAGCACTTCTAGCCAGTACCTATGAGAGCTGAAAACAGGTTTGTCTATGCAAAGTTATTTCCCTGTATTCCAATCTGAAAAATTGGGATGAGAAGAATATGACTAGATGTTTTGAATGTCTGCTGTTGCTATATACAAGTTAATTTTAATTCCACCAAGACCAGTGTTTTAAAAATTAATCACTTACTGGAGATGGGAGATATGGCTGAAGCTGTTTTGTCCTTTAAGTAGAAGGCAGCTTCTCAGGATAGGTACTGTGCTGAGCTCCCAATTCTATTCCTGCTGCATAGATCATTGTTGTCTAAGAAAAACATCAAGGTCTGCAAGCATAGTCTGCATTTCAAACCAACCTGCATATTTAATAGCATGAATGGAGAATGGGGGACCAGAGAATGACCCCAACATAAGATTCCACTTTCCATCAGGATTTTGCCTAAAGAAGAAGGAGGACTCTGCAACTTTTTGAGCAATGAAACAAATACAGCCAAACACAATGCTGAAAACTCAACTAAGATAGACTTCATGCCTCTTTACTGTATGTTTCTATATGTATTTACACAAAAGATATTCATCCTAGAAACATTGTAAGCAGTCAACGTTTATTTTCAGATAGATCCTTCTGCAAGTATTTTAATGCAGCACCAATATAATCTAACCCAAGTACTAGCCATCAAACAGAGAATCATATGCAGCAGACTTCTCCAATCCAGGAATCCTCCAGATGTTCATGGACTTCAGCTTCTAGAACTGCCCATCCAGCATAGCCACTGCTAATAATTCTGGAAGCTGAAGACCACACATCTGAAGGGCATCTGAAGAAAAGGAAAAGGTGAAGAAAATTTAGAGAATATAATGTGGCAGGCCAGAATCCATTCTACTTTCTTTCAAAGATACCCAGTGCTGATCAGTACTAGTCAGCAAAAATCCAGTTTTTGTTTCTCCGTGCAACTGAAAAACAACCCGAGACACAGTTCTAGCCCAAGTTTTCCAGCAGCTGATTCCTGACCTAAGATCATAGGATACACAATCTGAAGACATAAGAGAGTGGTTCTGTAAGAGACCAAATCCTCTGGGCAAGGTTCAAGCAGCCATAATTTGTAAGGTGCTCTTATGCTTTGCATGTTTGCCGTACACCTTTACTAATGTCACAACTCATATTTATACCTTCAGTTATAAAAGTCACATGCACATTGACCCAATCCCAAGTTGATTGTGTTGCTGACTATGTTGTTTGAGTCACAGTGCCACCCTTTCACTCCAATGCATATGCTGAGAACTGGGTAAACTGAAAACACAACAATAACAATTAAGTAAAGTGGCTGCCATTCATGCACTACAATTCTATTGCCTGCGGTGACCACCTTATTTTGTCTAATGGTAGGCTGGCTTTATTTGGACAGCTCTCGCTTCCTAAAACTGGTACATGGTTAACATGTAACCAATTCTACAAATCTTATTGTCCTTTATGTTATGCCCTATAAGGGGATCTTAAGAATTAACTTGTAAATAAGGGCATGAACAACAACAAAAAGCATTTGACATGTTTAAAGTATTTTTTAATCATTAAGCATTTATTTATTGTGCCCTGCCCACTCCTGCAATGCCAGACCAAGGGTCTAAATTAAAAAGTATGGTTTATTTGGTATATCATACAATTCAACAGTTCTTTGATTTCTATTATATCATTGGGATATCTATAATAAAACAAAATCCTGTTTCATGACCCAGGGTGGAAAAAATTGGCACTACAAACTTCTGTTGCTAGAGGCAAAGTTTTTTGTACTGTAGCTTGATGTCAGAGTAGCTAATTAGCATCAGTGAGTCATACCTTGATTGAGCTACTAGATGCATGATCTCTTTCTTATTAACATGCAGCCTGCGCTTTCTAGGCAACTTATAGACTGTTTTAAGATACACCGTTAGTTTTGATATAAGACAGAAATACATTTCTTTAGATAACTACCAAAAACCATATTAAGCATAAGGAGGCATAACAATCAATACAGTTTATGATTTTAAAGCCAAAGATCTGAAGATGACTTTTAAGAACTGATTCTAAAATTATTACCTATTTACTAAAAGTGGAGAATGGGAAAAAAAATGCAAAATTTGTATATATTAATTCCAGCTTTCCAAAAGCAGAAATACAAAACAAGGATTGCCAATATTTTCCAGAAAAGCACTGTTGTAGCCTACTACAACCCACATTCTGTCATTCAGGTGGTTATAAAAAAAGATTCCACAAGGATACAGAGAGGAAGGAAATTACTTAACTCATGCAATACAGATGATGCTTCAAGACAGAGATTAACAAAATTCAGAACTACCAAAATAATTACACTCTTAACTGAACTGTAGATATTTCATAACTGATATTTGTTAATGATAAAAGATTTCATGCCTGCTACATGTAGGTTAAGTCACACAAACTTTGTATGAGTTACCACAGGATCAAACCAATTTTGTTTTCAAGATCATGTTCTAAGCCTGTTTCAAGAGATGGGGCACCTAAGCAAATGACTCATCTTGTACTTGGAAGACTTTTGCTTTTAGAAAAGAAAGACTGCAGTGCATTCGCCTCAGATTTATTCCTTCAGTTCATATTTTCAAACTGGAGTCATGCTTTGTATTTTAAAAAGAACAGAAGACTAAGTGGGCAAATGACGCAGACTCATAATTTGTAGGGTATTATTTTACCTTCAGGAAAGAGGAGGAGAAGAGGTATTGTAATTAGTATACAGTTTCAAGCTAAAAAAGGAAAATGTATTATAACCTAGGTTCTCATCTGGCTTGTAGATCTAAAGACAAAGTAATCTGGCATGCAGCATTCCTTAGAGAAGATTGATGCTTCCAAATGACTCAAGTTGCAAGCTACGTACCATCATTTTTAGTACATTATTCTCTAGAATCCTTAATAGTTCTTAGCTTTTTTAAATAAAGATGTTGCAGACATCACTGCTTAACTGAAAACATGCTTTATCACTCAGTAAGCTCCAGATTTGATGAGAACAATCTCTGGAAATTTATCTTGGGCAAGTAATTTTTAAATCAGTCTTCAAGCAAGTAAACTGATTAGGAAGCTGAATATGTTTTCTCTCTAAACTACCCTACTCCTCATCACTTCTGCCCCAATATTTATTTTAACTCAATTTCAGTAAACAGCTTCATTCCTTTGAATCGTCAAAACAGACTATAATATAATCTATACATAAGGGGATACTTGATCTATACTCCCTAAATTGACTGACTCTGAAAATTAATATCTGTTCTTAAGTTCAAGATCAAGCAAACAATCACCTAAAATAATTTAAAATAGACATGTTGCATTTCCCAGATTTGCAGCAAAAAGAAACAGGAAAAAAATGCCTTAATGTAGCAGATTAGCAGAGAGGAAAAATAGGTTAAAGGCTAAAGAGGATAATATAGGAGATCAGAACAAAAGGCAACTGAGTAGATAAAGTGACTGTTTTTTAAAAGAAAGGATAAGAAGATACAATGAAGCATCTTGATACATGTTTAAAGAAAGAAGGGGAAAGGAAAACAGAAAGTAGTAAACACAGAACTCTAAAACACAAAGTGGTAAGAGATTATCTCTCTGTAACAGATTATGAGAATGAAGAAAAAAGGAAAATAGCAAAAATAAAGGTAGATGGAATGAAAGACAATACTGTGGGGATCAAAAGGAAGTAAGGGTGACAATGACATCCTAAGAGGAGGTGCAGATATAAAAGAAGAAAAAAACATTACAAAAGCAGAGAACATAACAGAAAAAAATTGGAGGACCAAGTTGTAAGCAGTGGAAGAGAGTCTAAATTTGTCATGCGTAGAGATAAGTAGTGCACTTCAAAAATGGAAGACAACAGGAGGTAGCATCGGAGAGAAAGTAGAATACTGCATACAAAATAAAAGAACCCATCATTTGCAAGAACAAAGATGCTGAAAAGAAAATAGAACCACCAACCAAGAACGTGATAAAAAAGTGACAATCAAGGGTAACATATGCAGAGGGCAGAAAAAGTAGCAGCCACAAATTAATTCCAGGGTGGCTGAGTCTAACACAGATCACCCCCTACAAGCTCATGTGGCACCTTAAAGGCTAATGGGAGTGTCAAGGATAGGAATATTGGGGGGGGGGGGGAGAACTGCAATTAAAAAATGAGGAAGCATGCAAAGTAAGCAGTAAAAGTAAGTAAAAGAAAAAAACCAAGAGAAGGGGGGGTGATGCTTTAATATGAGGTAGCAGAAGCATCTGATAGCCAGAAAATAATTCAAAGCAAACATTACTAGAAACCGAAGTGAAATGTATAGAGAATCTCACAGAGTGTGTATGCAAGGGAGAGAGTCAAGACTCCCTGAGAAACAAGGAAAGACAATGATAACGCTGCCGAAGTACTGGAGGGGAGAGAAAATAAGCTGCTTGAGAACACAAGATGGAGAGAGGCTGAAGCAAGTGAAGTGTGCACAGAATCCCATTTTGCAGTACATGGGGTAAGGAAAATAATTTTAGAATCTCAGTGAAACATTGGGAGGGAAGAAGAAAGCAGAGAGTAGGAGCAGGGGGGCAATAGCATAATCTCACTACAATCTATTCGTTAAAATCTCCCCCCCAAATGAATAGGGATAGGAGAAGAAATAAGGAATGCAGCATTTTTTTGGTAGAGGAAAGAATAGGAAGAAAATTTCACACAGTGGGAATTTGATGAAATAGCTGTAAAGAACTGGCGTGAGGGAGAAATAAGAAGAATGCAGCAGCAAGAAAAAATGGTGGGGGGTGGAGAGCAGGGTGTACAGAGAAGTCCCATAAATAGATTAGTTGCAATCTTTAAAAAAATTAAGGCACAGAGGGGAAAGAATTTTTTTTTCTTTTTAAAAATGCGACAAGGACAGGAAACTCGGTTAAAAGCGAGAAGTATCCAAAATATACACCCCATAAATCCCTACCACAATAAGAGCATTATCCTTAAAACAAAACAAAACAAAAACGGGGAAATACTCTGGCGCGGGAACGGCCAACCCTATTCGGAGCAAACCTTAAAAAGTAGAAAAATAAAACCACCCCACCCTCCGTCCCCAAGAACACGGCTTAACTCTCCCCCCTTTTCTTCTGTCCCCCTCCCAAGAGGGGGAAAAAAACGGGGAAAGGAGGTCGCTCTTAGTTTTGCGCGCGTGCGAAGATTGCGCGCGGGGGGGGTCCTCCCGCTGGCGCTGAGGACGAAGGCAGCTATTTATGGGGGGGGGGGGCAGAGGGAGGGGGAAAAAGAGGGAGAAAACGCGCTCCCGTTGGCCTCCCACGGCGCTGGCGAGCGCAACCAGATTCTCCTCCTCTTCCTCCTCCCGCTATTCCCCCCCCGTCTGCGCTGCGGGGGGGGGCGGCAGAGAAAAGAGAGGGCGCCCGCTGCTGACGGACCCAGCCGGCCGGATTCCTCCTCCGGCGAGGAGGCCTAGCGGCGAGGGGGCGCGCAGGCCTCCTGGGGGGGCTGGTGGTGATGTTGTTCCAAAGGGCCGAAAATAAACCGACAAAAAAATAAAATATTAAGCGGTCGGGCGTTGCTCTCCCCCTCACCTGAAAAAGGAACGCGGTCCAATTGGCCTCCATGGCTTTGCGGCCGGGAGAAAGGCGGGGAGGAGGAAGAACAGGAGGAGGAGGAGCCGTTCGCAGAAGGAGGGGGGTAAAAAATAAATGTCTTCTCGTCGCTCTATATAAATGGTTTCTCCTCAGGCCCGGCGGCCTGGTCCTGGCGGCGGCGGCGGCTCCTCGCCGCGCTCGCTCTTCCTTCCTGCCTGCCTGGCTCGCCCTGGGCCGCGCTCTCCCCCGCCCGCCCCCCTCCCCGCCTCCCTCCCCCGGGCCCCCAGCTACATGGAGCCGACAACAAAGCACAAGCGGCGGCTGCCTCTGCTGCTGCGGCGGCGGCGGCGAAGGAGGCGGAGGCGGCTCAACATGGCAGCGCCTCAGCGGCCGCGCTTCCGCTAACCCCCGGGCCGTACCATCGCCGCGAACGGGGGGGGGAACAGAAGAGAGAATTGAGGAGAGCTGGGCAAGCCGAGCAGAGGAGGAGGGGGGGCGCGCGATTGCCCGCCTTTTCCCTGCCTTCCTTATGGCGCGAGGCGAGGGACGCGTGAGCGCAGCGGCGGGCGGGGGGTCGCGAGGCGGGCGCCCCCGCCGAGGCCGAGAATGGGACGGCCCGTTCTCCTCAAGCGGCTGAGGGGGATAAAAAAAAAAAAAAGGAGGAGAAAAAAAGCCGCGCTGGAGCCTCTTTTGAGCGCTGGGAAGATGGAGGAGAGGGTGAAGGCCGGGGCTGGTCCCTCAGGCCCCCCTCGTCCCTCGCTCTCTCTTTGAAACGGAGCGTGCTCGGGATGGGGGGCGGGGAGAGCAGAAAAGCCTCTCCAGAAAGCCTGCGGAGCGGGAATTCCCTAACTGCCCCCGTTGTAATCAGCTTTAAAAAAAAAAGAATCATCCAATTTTGGACAGTCAGATTTGTTTCAAAGTATGAGAAGGCCATCCTCAAATCAGAGCTTTCTTCATGTGGGGGAAAAAGAAATCTCCCCAGGAAACCTCCAAGGGGTTTTCAAAAGGGCACATTTTCCCTCAGACTTTGGACTTTTCGGCCTCCAGGTTCTGAAGACCGTCAGGTGGGTGTGATATCATACCCCAAAGGCTGGCAGAGGCCATAAATCAGCCCGAGGACATGGCCTTGGGAGCATTTACTCAGGAGTAAGCCCCCTGAAGGCCAGGCGGCCAAATAGCAAACTGAGCACACCCAAAAGGGCCCGAGGAGAAGTTGAATGCTGGTTTCTGGGTTTCCTGGAGGCAAGAGCAGAACCTGATCCGTTTCGCTCTGAAGCAAGTTGCATTTAGTGGTTAAAGATTATATATCCCATCCCTTGCACTGCAGCCATGAAGAAAATAGAAATAACCATTAAAAGCCTACTCCCTGGTGTGCAAAAGACAGAAGTCAGCAGTCCAATCCTAATTGAACCTGGAAATAATTCCAATTAACATTAAACAGGCTTACTGCAGACTCTTAAGCTCTATTTTTAGGATAGGACTATATTAGAAAGTTACTCAAGATCGATAGCATTCAGTTATAACAATTCTCCATCTGGCAATGCTGTGTATTTTAAAATAAAGTATTAAGTTGCTAAAATTATACTGCCCAATACCTATTTTCCAATTGAATCCAAAAATGGGTGCTTTGCTATTGTTGGTGCCTCTCTCTTGCTTCAGTTTTGACTGAATCTTATCTCTATATTCGCTGCCATTCATAGAATCCAACCCGTTGCCAACCAACAGTTACAACACATTGCAGCTTTAATAATTATAGGACATTATTTAGCCTGGGTTCAGAGATCTCACTTAACTAACATGCTGATTGTCATCTTAGCGTGTTGCATGAACCTAGACCACATGGTCTGTAAGTCACAATTTATGGCTTGATATATAAACCCAGACATTATGGCTTCTTGAACACCACGGCTAAAACAAATCTTGAACTGTGAACCCAGCTTTAATATACGATAAATAATGCCTAGGAACAATTCATGCTTCTCTCCCCCCTTTTAATTTCTGGAACTGGTGATTCGGTCAATTAAAATCAGTGATGGCTTTTTCCTCAAGGAAGTTGTCTCTGATCACATAATTAAGCTCAACTTTACTAGTTCTAATAGTCCAGAAATACAGGAAACTCCAGTGGTAACACTGAATTTCTTTGACATTTTTTAAAGATGCCACAATTTTTTATGTTGTTTTTGCTAAACCATCTAACAGGGCTTACTCCTTTGATTTAACTACCTGGCTGAAAGACACAGATTACCTCTCCCCTATCCAATCCTAAAATCACTCTATTTTAGAGATATCAGGTAGTGTGGCTAAAGGGGTTAAAATCCTATTCCTATTCAATCCCACCGGTCATGCAGAGAGGTAGGAAAATTCCGTTTGGCAGGGTCCAGGAAGCAGGCGTTCTCTGCAGTGGCTCCCGCCCTTTGGAACATTCTTCCCCTGGAGGTGAGGCAAGCCCCATCGCTCCTGACCTTACGGAAGACCCTGAAGACCTGGCCCTGCCACCTCGCTTGGGGCGGGGAGGGGAGTAGCTATTCTTGGGGATGGCTGGCGCCTTAGAGTGCTCCTCACATACATATGAACGGAACTCGGTCTTTTATTGTCATCTGGATTTTATTTTTTATTTTATATTATATGTTGTATTTACATTTTATGTACTATGTGCCCCAAGATTGGCACATGTAACACCTTTACTACGCGAGCTGCACTGGGTTCCAGTCTGCTTCCGGGTCCAATTCAAGGTGTTGGTTATCACCTTTAAAGCCCTACATCAGAGCTTTCCAAACTGTGTGTCGCGACACAAAAGTGTGTCGCCACACACAGTCTGGTGTGTCGCCACACAACCCAGAAGCGCTGATGATGACGCCGGTTGGTGTGTCGCTGCGGGAAAAACTTTGGAAAGCCCTGCCCTACATGGTATGGGTCCAGGTTACCTGAGGGACCGTCTCATCCCCATGACATCGACCCGTCCCACCCGGTCATGGAGAGAGGGCATGTTACGGACCCCGTCTGCAAAAGAACTTCATTTGGCGGGGTCCAGAAAGCGGGCCTTCTCTGCAGTGGCCCCCGCCCTCTGGAACACTCTGCCCCCAGAGGTGAGGCAAGCCCCCTCTCTCCTGGCCTTCTGGAAGAACCAGAAGACTTGGCTCTGCCGTCTCGCTTGGGGTGGGAAGGGGAGTAGTTGTTCTTGAGGATGGCTGGCGCCTTAGAGTGCTCCTCACATCTATACGATCTTTTATTGCCATTTGGTTTTTTATTTTATATTTATATGTTGTATTTGTATGTATATTTTATATATTATTATGACTATTGTTTTTAACTTGTTTTAACTTGTTAGCTGTGTTGTAAACCGCCCAGAGTCCCTCTTTTGGGGGAGGTGGGCAGTGGCAAAATTTGAAAAATAAATAAATTGCATTTGTAACCTCCCACTGAAGTGCTTTGTGGATTGAACAATTAAGGGTCCCATCACCAACTCAACTGTGTTCTTAAAAAAGCGCTTGACCCTCCTCTCAGAAGTGGCACTCACGCACCTTCTGTTTGCTCACCACTAACCTGAATTGCATTGATTTCTAGCCCCCTCAATCCCACAGGCCCTTGGCAGGTTACAAATAATTCTTGTCCTCATAGAAGGCTTCATAGTATAATTCTTCAGACAGCAAAGGCAAAGAAATGGAATTTAACAACTAATACCAGGATTACTAAGAAAATACAGCATTTAATGCAACAAGTTTGGAGGGTTTTAAGTGCCTCAAACACTTTATATTGATATAATCCCTATAGCCACTTTGTAAGCATTCTCTACTCCATATTACACAGAGAAGGGGGGCATCCAAGGCTGAGAGAGTAGCTTTCCTTAAACAACTTGGCAAACATTCCAACAGACCTTCTCAGTTGCCAGCTCAGAATCTTAATATCTTCAATACACTAGTGAAATAAAATACAAATCCACATATCTGGTTTATTCAGTACAACTTGCAAGCCATCTCCATGCTAAACATCTTTTTCTTTGGATTGGATTTTAACCCATTAAGATGGCAAATGATCCCATCTCTTATATTCCTCTTCCACAGTAGAGTTGGTTGTCATCCCAGTAAATTTTAGGTGAACTTATTAAATAGTTGATCAATGGATAAGTCTACATAACTTAGTATCTGAATAACTGTACTGTAATCTTTTTAGAGGTAAAAGCAAATCACAGCACGGTGTTCAATATCCACACAAGACTGAAAGAGAACCACTTTTCTCGGTTAGGTACTGCATGTACTGCAGGCCTCCCCCCTGCATATCATGCATGATTTAACAGTTTGGAACACTGGCATGCTGCAAAACAAACACTCTCCAACGCGACTTTATTTCTATGATGATTCTGGGCCCCAACTGGGCTCCAGAAGTCTTCTTTAAAAACAGGGAAGACTGCAGGCCAGTGCTTTCTTTGGAAGTCCACCCACCTGACCAGAAAAGCAGCAAAGATATTCAGGGAATAGGCACCGTCCTGTATGCATGTTAGAGAGCAGTGAGTTAGAGAAGATAGTTATAAATCGGTGTTTTGAAAGGGTTATGCCTCAATAGCTATCATTCTGTGAATATGCAACGCTTCCTCATGATCCATTTTGTGACAGTACCTCCCATACTGTATGTTCTCAAAATCCCCAATATGCTCAGCAATCCTGAAAGGTTTCCAGTTTTAATCAGTTATGCTAAACAAATGGGAGCGGCCACAATGTGTCCTGCATCATCCTTTCTCTACTGCTCTATTCCTCATCAGGGACCCAGTCAGCCACTTCCCCCAAGCAGGACATTTTATCTCCACCTCTCTCTATTTCCCAGGGGTCATTGGATGCCTATGTTTACATGATCTACTGAACCAAAAGCTGACCAACATTTTAGCCTAGTGTTGGGTAAGCTCAGCATGCATGTGGTTAGTTTCTACTGTAGTTCAGTGTGTCACATGAACCCAGAAAATTGGGTTGAGTAATCACAGGTAAATGTGTTGGCAAACAACTTACAAAGAAATTTCCAGTCTCTATAGCAGGGGTGGGGAACCTTTTTTCTGCCAAGGGCCATTTTGATATTTAGAACATCATTCGAGGGCCGGGGGGCGAGGTTTGCGGGTGGGAGCCAATCGCGCAGAAGGGAGCGGGGTTTCCAGGCGGGAGCCAATCACGTGGAAGGGGGCAGGGTTTGCAGGCAGGAGCCAATCACGTGGAAGGGGGTGGGGTTTGCTGCCACCACGCCCGCTGCACCCGCCCCTGCTGCGCCCGCCGCCACAGGCCAGACAAATTGCTTTCGCGGGCCTTATATGGCCCGCGGGCCGGATGTTGCCCACCCCTGCTCTATAGAGTTGTCTTGTCTTCTTATTCCCTCATCTCATCTCAGCCCACCCCACCCCACCAACTTATTCCCCAGTACTCCCATTCTCATTTCTCAGTAGCACTGTTTTGGCAACCATTCTTTTGGCACACAACACCCATTTCCTAATTAGAGGGAGCGATTAACTGTAAAATCAAGTCATGTGTGTACTTACCATTTGTGTGACATTTACAGTTTAACAGGTGGGACACATTTCCATCTTTTTTTTACCACTAGAAGCAGGTGGGCAGGGAGACCACTCTTACACTAAAAGGTAAAAAAGATGTTACCTTTCAAAGTACCTTCTTTTCAAAATTTAATTATATGCTCCGGCTTCCGGTAGGAATTGCGGACTGAACGGCTGTGCCCGCTGGTTCAGCAGGCGGAGCTGACAACACAGTAAATTTTTTCGGGCACAGGCAGGTTTTCCTGAAGCCCAGAAACGTTCTCCAGATCAAGGAGAACACCTGGAATTATCCCATCTGTCCTCTGGACGGCTGCTTGCAGCCAGAAGATCGCAAACAGTGTTTCGTGTTCGACTGGTAAGAGCCAGCTGGGAGGTGGGGGCTTCATCACTTTACAAGCCACGCTGTAGCCTTAAAGGGACACTAAGACCGGCCACCCCATTTCTAAATCACCAATTTGTATATATATATTTAAGTATACTGTATGTACCCCAAGAGAGGCTTTCTACAGCAAGGAGAAGCTGGTTCTCTTGGTGCTTAACGTTATTTTTGGGATTAATTTTTTAAAAATTCTTTTAAGTTTTGGGTTTTGTTTTCCTTCCAAAGGAAATTCCAGAGATTGAGAGTAAACAATTGTCTTCCTGTTATTATTTTTGTATTAAATTTGAAGATATTAGCATTTTCTTACATGTTGAATTGGCACCATAATCTACTGCGTGAGACATGGAAGGTTTCAAACAGATTCTTTCTGACTTTCACCAGGATTTTAAACAGATTTCTTCTGACTTAAAAAATGGGACAAAATGGGTATTTTTCTTAAAACGACAGGACGATCGGGAATTGTCTAGAAAACGGGACTGTCCTGTTCAAAACGGGATGTATGGTCAGCCTAAGGATAAGCCATACTTTCAACCACAGTTACCAGTATGGCTGGATTCACACAATACAGTTCAGTTTGCAAAAGTGGTTAGGTTCATAAAGTCAAAACTAAACAAATTAGGATTTAGCACAAACCAACTTTGTGCTCGATCTAAAGCTGTTTTACACATACAGTAGCTCCAGTTAGAAAAGTCATACAACTGCAGTACTTAGGCACATTCTTCTATATCCTGCAAACAAAGGACATCAGCATTAAGCATAAAATTTATGCACACATTTTTAAAAATAAAGCTGATGAAATTAAAGCAATGTGTTTTAAAACATTTTTCTCCCACCCCATGGCTAGTAGAATGGATTATGCAAAAAAAATTGTAGCAAAAATATAGCACTTTTAACATGAGAATCCTGTAAAATCAAGCACAAGGTAATCCATGTAAGCATTTTGTTTCCCAAGACGGTTAATCAGATGATTTGAAGAAGCCTAGTAGCAGAAAATACAACCCATGACCCTCTGTTTCCCTTTCTCTAAGGAATACAACAGTTGAAGCTGGAAGTTCTATTTAGCTTTTTTTTTTAATCCATTCAATCATGTCTGATTCTCAGAGACTGCCTGGACAAGTCCCTGCAGTTTTCTTGGCAAGGTTTTTCAGAAGTGGTTTGCCGTTGCCTCCTTCCTAGGGCTGAGAGAGAAGGACTGGCCCAAGGTCGCCCAACTGGCTTTGTACCTAAGGCAGGACTAGAACTCACCATCTCCCGGTTTCTAGCCTGACTAAACACTATTAAATGGCCTGCCCATCCCAGTCTTGAATGCAATTCCCTTGTACAGATTATGCAGTAGGTTACATAGGTTTAGCAGAACTCTTACATCAGCTGTTAATCTTTTTCTCCCCATTGCAGATAAGAAAACTTACCTGACCCATGAAAAAAAAAACTCATCCAGCACACCAATAAGGAAATAAAAATAAATAATAACCCCACCACTTCTCTTACATCTAATTTTATACCCTGTAACAGGAAGAAGGGGCGTGGTGGCTCAGCGGATAAGATGCCAGGCTTCTTGATCGGAAGATCGCAAGTTCGGAGGTTCGAGACCCGAGCGCCGCGTGACGAAGCGAGCTCCCGCACTAGCCCCGGCTCTTGCCAACCTAGCAATTTGAAAGCATGCAAATGCAAGTAGATGAATAGGTACCACTTCTGTGGGTAGGTAACAGCATTCAGCATGCATCATGCCAGCCACATGACCCCAGAAGCATCTTCGGACAGTGCTGGCTCCTCGGCTAACAAACGGAGATGAGCACCGGCCCCTAGAGTTGGACACGACTGCACAACTGTGCGGGGGGAACCTTTATCTTTTTTAACAGGAAGAAACAGAGATTAACATTCTAAAACTACCTCCCAGACCCCAATAGGCTTTTCCATTGCCTTTCTTGGAATTTACCTTCAGGGGGTAATGATTCCCTCAATCATCTAATTCCCCCCCCAGATCCCTCTGATGTAACACTTTTCAAACTTTCTGCAGCTGTGGACCACTAAATAGTTGTGTTGAACTGTGAGGACCATCCAATGGAGGTGTTAGCCACAATTACACAATCAAAGCCCCGCCCATTTTTATGTACATAAAAAGGGTTGGAGCTTTGATTACACAGTTGTAGCACTATCTTTTTTAACACCTTCTCCAGCTACCTTACCATCCAATTTAACCATCAGCCCCTATGTTTTGATTGTTAAAAGCATATGAGTTCATGTTTTTTGACAAATGGATGCACTGGTGCTTGCCTTCCCCTTCTTTCCTTTGGTAAGGCTTTTTAAATTAAACTGTATACCAAAATTAAGTATTTATTTACCATTTGAATTATTATAGGTCTCTCATGCCATCTTAAGAACAACTCTTAGTAGAAATTTTATAAATTATAAAATTATATAAATTAAATTAAATTAAATAAATAAATAAATAAATAAATAAATAAATTGCTAGTCAGGAATTTTCTATAGCAGGGGTGGGGAACCTTTTTTCTGCCAAGGGCCATTTGGATATTTATAACCGGGGACCGGGGGGGGTGGGGGGCGGGGTTTCTGGGATTTCTGTGGACCGGGGGCCGGAGTTTGCGGGCAGGAGCCAATCACAAGCACTGGGGGTGGGGTTTGTGGGCGGGAGCCAATCGCGTGCAGGGGGCAGGGTTTGTGGGCGGGAGCCCCGCGGGCCTTAGGCAGGAGCCCCGCAGGCCTTATATGGCCCGCAGGCCTGATGTTGCCCACCCCTGTTCTATAGGGATCTCTGCAGGAGTGTCCTTGGGGTATGTTAAAAAGAGTCAGGATGGCCACAATGCTGCGAATGAAGCTCCACCTATTTTTCTATTCATCACACACACACACTGCACATAAAAAACAAGTGGAACTTCAATCATGCCATTGTCAATTAAACCCCATTTTTAGATATTGCCATATTTCCAATTCCCACTTCTTCTGGGTTACATGAGCAACATCAACGTTCTGCTTAGCACAGAATATTTAAACTTATAATCAGTAACTGTATTTGAAACCTGTTCACTATTTTCCAAATGGTGGAATTGCCACTTGCATTATCAATCCCATGCTTGCAGCTACTGATCCAATTTTGTAACCCAGCTGAATGACTGGCAGTGAGCAGGGGTGGGCAGCTGACTGAGGTTCAACCTAATTGAGGAAAAGATTAACTTCTTACTGTAAGTTAGTACTTGGATGGGAGACCAACAGGGAATTCCAGGGTTGTTGGCAGAGTAGGATGTAAAAAATAAAATAAAATTCTGGAAGATGCAACGGCAACTCTTGTTGTACACATATGAAGAAAATTGCATGGATGCAGTCATCAGGAGTCATGGTCGACTTGCCAGTATTTTTATCTTTTATTGGTAAAAAATACAGGCACAGAGGCAGATTCTTAGAAATGCAGACTAACCTTCAAAACTACCCCACCTTTCAGGAACTCTTAACTCTGGAAAACCTTTGCAAAGGAGAGAGAGAAAAAAGAGCCAGCCACTGATCTGCAAAATTGGCCAATCTCACTGCCCTGTGTTCCCCCCACTCTGCTGCAATGTTTGTGCTTTCAACAACCCTTATTTGAAGGGTTTTCCTCCAGCCAAATTTGTGTATTCCAATTCCAATTTCATACTACCACAGTGTAGCAAAGGTGAGAGGGGAAAAAGTCTTTTTAAAAAGCTAATCAATGCATCATTTGTGAAGCTGCAGAGCCAAAGTTTTGCAAGCTGTCATTTTTCTATCTTGCAGTCCACCGTGGTGTTTGGAAAATGTCTTTCTCCTCTCCCCCCTCACCTGCCATACCACCATGCAGATGTATTCTCCTTTACCTCTGAAAAAGAAGGAAAAGAGGATGGAAGATGCTGATACAGCTGCTTGGATAAAGAGATGCCCTGTTAAGCTGCAATCTGTAACTCACTAGGGATGTACTACTTTTTCTATTGGAAAAACAAGGAGGGAGGGAGGGAGTTGACTGCAGTGATGATAAGCTGAAATTGAAGGTTGCACACTGCAGCTTGCAGAATGCCAAACAGGAGGGATGAGGGTTATCGATTCCTTGGACCATCTTTCTCTGCTTCAAAGTCACACACACACACACACACACACACACACACGCTTCCACAATTTCATAGCCAGACACACCTTTCTGGTGTACTCATACAGTATGTGCTCACAGCAGAGGGTTGGCATTTTGCATCTTGTTCCAGACTTTTCGCACTTGCTGTGGCTAATAACTAAAAACAACCCTCCAGGAACCCCAGGCGAGAAAGGAAGGCAGTTGCAAAAAAAAAAATCTATGACACTACCTGGTTGAAATTCAGAAATCGAGACACGTTGAAGCCACATATGCAGTGGGAAAGAAAAGGCCGTTTATTAGACACAGCCGTTCGAGCCTGTTATAAAGGGGAATGCTTTAATTATACACTCTGTAAAATTCTCACATTCTCCAGCAAATTAAGAACACTTTGGTGCTTCCACAGAAGTGTGCAACATGAAAGAGCCCTGCTTTGATCAACTGGCTCTTTTTTAACAGGGCATCTTTGTGACTTTCCTATCAAGCTTATTATCTTATGTTTTCCTCAGGTTTCTTACATCCTTTTTCATCTTGTCAAAAATCTGGGTTTGTTTTCCCTTGGGGAGAAAACGCTGGTAGGTGTGAAACTGGAATTGGCATGAAGAAAGTAAAATTTGGCAGCAGAAATAAAGAGAGACACAACACAGAGGCAGGCATCTAGTTCTTATTTAAAATGAATGAAATTACAAAGCATGGCAGATAATAATGATTCAATTAATAGAAATTGTTACTGTACATAAAGGCAGACAAATCCTCCCCCCCCCCAAAAAAAAATTGGATATTATGTTAAGGAAAGCTACTTAAAATAAGGTTTCAGAAAGTACAGAACATTTGCATTTGCGGTTAAAAGGGTAAACAATCTTTGTGAATCAGAGAAAAACAGGTTTACCAAGAATTAAAAGCCATACTTGTCAATTTACAATTGCTCTTTTTTAGTTTTTTACCAACTCTGCTCCCACATCTTTTAACAACCTGACATGCAGAAATGTAGCTGCTTCAGCTTTTCCTACGTTTTATCTCCATGCCAGAAACAACAGCAAAATGTCAGTTTTTCCAGGCTGCTCTTAAAAGCAAGGGAGTGAAAATCAATCACCCTATTAAAAGTTTTCCATTAGATTAGCTTCAGAAGGCAGCTCTTGCAATGTCCTCTGAGGTATTGTAGACATTTAAAAGTTGCTAAATTAACCAGACCTGATGACCCTTGAGAACTTTAGGTTTCGGCTGGCTGGCAAAAGAGGCGTAAACTAGATCAGGCAAATGTAGGGCTCAGAGGCTACACTCAGGGGTGTCCGTGGGGAGGGGGTGGCAGTCCAAAAACAAAGATGGCGGCCATGACATGTGAAAAGGGGTAGGGCATGGATCACATAGTTGCGGTGGCCATCTTGACTTCCTTGACCTTTCCCCTTGGGAATGCCCTGGTTGTTTTTTTTCACATTGTCCTGCCAAAGAAGGATGATCCTTCCTTCCTTCCTTCCTTCCTTCCTTCCTTCCTTCCTTCCTTCCTTCCTTCCTTCCTTCCTTCCTTCCTTCCTTCCACAACATCAATGACACAAAAATTAAAACCATAATAATAAATAAGTAAATCAGAACAATGTCAAAACCAAAAAAATAATCACAAAAGCCAAAGATAAATTCACAATAAAGCCCAATATAGGTGCCCACAGGCAGTCAGCTGGAACCAAAAACACGTTAAAACAGTTTTAACCTGCTCCTAGAAGTACAGCATGGTGGGTGCTGCACAAACTTCTGGGGGAAGAGTATTCTGTAAGTATTCCATTAGTAATCTTTATTTAGTTAATGTATTTCTCATTTATCCCATTAATTCTCCCAGTTAATACCAAGGATGCTTTGCCTGGGTTTGTCATTAGTTGGTTTAACTATAGCTTATTCTGCAAATTAGCTGGGAATGCTCAACATGTTAAGCTATAAAGGTAAAGGTTCCCCCCGCACATTTGTCCAGTTGTGTCCGACTCTAGGGGCCGGTGCTCATCTCTGTTTGTTAGCCGAAGAGCCAGCGTTGTCCAAAGACGCTTCCATGGTCGTGGCCAGCATGAAGCGTGCAGAACGCTGTTACCTACCCACCAAAGTGGTACCTATTCATCTACTTGCATTTGCATGCTTTCGAATTGCTAGGTTGGCAAGAGCTGGGGCGAGTGCGGGAGCTCACTCCGTCACGCGGGGCTAGGGATTCGAACCTCCGAACTTGCGATCTTCCGATCAACAAGCCTGGCGTCTTACCCGCTGAGCCACCATGCCCCCTGATCATGATTAATAAACTGCACTGGCTGGATTGGTACTACACGCTAAGTTAACCCCAACAAATCACTCTGACTGCACTGTTTCCGAAATCTTTAAGCAGAAGTTCCACAGGTGAAACTTTCCGCAGCTTTCAGGAAGAGTGATTAGTTATTGTAGGACTGCAAAGCAAAGGGAACAGGGTTTCCTTGTGGCTTGCATTTACATGAAGCGGGTCATCCATTAAGGTTCCTCCCCTTCGGGTGGTTAGGTCTCTTTCAGCTTTACTGCCCTGCCTGGATGTGGATTCATGCTAATACAGAGAACCAAGAAGCGTGGCTGCTGATCCAGGGCTGAGGAAGCCCTAGGACAGAGCTTTCCAAACTGTGTGTCGGGACACGTTAGTGTGTCGGCTGCAGTGTCTGCGTGTGTCGTGGCTGCTGCTGCCTCCAAGCCCTGCCAGGATTCCGCACAGGTCCTAGTGCCTGCCTTGTGCCCTGCTATAAGAGTGTGTCGCGAAATGATGCCCTTCTGTAAGAGTGTGTCGTGAAATGATGCATGTCTAAAAAGTGTGTCACCAACATGAAAAGTTTGGAAAGCTCTGTCCTAGAGCAACTTGTGGGCCACATGCTGCCTTGCCACCTCTGCCTCCCCCAATTTCAGATCACACCCCCAACATTTGGTAGCAAATTGTCTAATTTTTAGTAGTATCCTATTTAGGTTTTATTGTAGTAGTTGTTGATCATTTTAATGGTGAAAATGTCACCTTCTCATCCCTCCAAAGGGCCAGAAATGTTCATTTCCACCCACCCAGCAACATCACCAGGATACCACTTCACTCCCCGTGATTGTTAGGCTGAGTTCATGCAGCACACTTCACTATTAACCATTTCTTGAAAAAATGCTTTTTGTTCATAAACCCGCTAAGCTGCAAAAATCCTAACCAAGCTTAGTCTGTTGTGCAAATGCAGGTGGTCCTCAACTTACGACCACAATTGGGACCAGAATTTCCGTTGCTAAGCGATGTGGTCGTAAAGTGTGACGTCACGTGACCGCATCGTTTAGCGACGGCAATCCCGGAGAGTTCTGGTTGCCGTAGCAACCCCAAGACGTGCGGGTCGTTAAGCGGGAAGAGGCGGGAGTCCCAGGTAAGGAGTATGGGGGTGCCACGGGGGTGGGGGGGTGCGCAGGCTGCACACAAGTTGGGGGAGGGGGGTGCTGCGGTGCAGCTTGAGCTCAGGAAGGCCGGGGAAAGAATATGCTGTGGCTCAGGGGCTTCTTGGCACATTGCGGCTCTGGGGCTGCAAGAAGCCCCTGAGCCTCAGCGCAGCATGAAGCCACAGCCGCCCCTGGAAGCCTCAGCCGCCCAGCTGCAGTCACCCTCGCCACTCTGCACTCCGAGGCCCCTGCCACCCTGCACACCACCGCCCCAGCTGACCTTTGCTGTCCCCTTGCTCCCGCTGCTGACGAGGCATGCCCGCCCTGGCCCTGGTGAGGCAGCTGCTGGCCACGTGAGGCCAGGTCTCACGAGGAAACCACCGTGCGTGACCTTGGGAAGGAAGCCTCGTGCGGCCATCGGCTGCCTCACAAGGGCCAGGGCGGGCATGCTTGGTCCGCAGCGGGAGCAAGGAGATGGCGAAGGTCAGCTGGGGCGGCAGGTGCCCGGAGTGCAGGGGGCCAGAAGGGCATAGATGGGGAGATAGGTGGGTGGGGGGAGCTGAAGCACCCCTGCGGTCGTAAGTGCGGGCAGGCTGCCATGCGCCCAAATTTTGATCATGTGACCACGGGGGCGCTGCAGTGGCTGTAACTTTGGGGACTGGCTGTAAGTCCCTTCGTTCAGCGCTGCTGTAACTTCAAACGGTTGCTGAACGAATGGTTTTAAGTGAGTGAACTGATCTTAACCTGGGAGGTAAAAATATTTCCTTAAAAGCCCTGGCCTCAGGCCAAACGAACTCTTGCATGTTGCTGTCCTAGAGGAAACGTAAGCTACCGGTCTGACCAATCAATTGATATTATTAACATCTGCATCTGGGTCACCTTGCTTTGGGTATTTGGGGGGTAGGGAAGGGGAAGAAAAGTAGTTTTGGGAAACACATCCTTTCACTCAGATGTAATTTTCCTGCAAACCTTGAAGATGCACTAACCTGCATGAAAACTGGATTAGCTTATCTGACCCCGTTTTCCTGCCCAGCATGGGTATACATAGGGCCCGCTTTTTAATACCACAAATATAGAGAGCTGCTAAGGGGGCGTGGTGGCTCAGCGGGTAAGACGCCAGGCTTGAAGATCGCAAGTTCGGAGGTTCGAGCCCCGAGCCCCGCATGACGGAGTGAGCTCCCGCACTCGCCCCAGCTCTTGCCAACCCAGGTAATTCGAAAGCATGCAAATGCAAGGAGATTAATAGGTACCACTTCGATGGGTAGTTCCACGTGCGTCATGCCGGCCACATGACCGTGGAAGCGTCTTCGGACAACGCTGGCTCTTCGGCTAACAAACGGAGATGAGCACCGGCCCCTAGAGTCGGACACGACTGCACAACTGTGCGGGGGGAACCTTTACCTTTTTTTAGAGAGCTGCCGCCTATCCATTTAGTCCGTGCAGCTGACCTGTGCAGCTCTTCAGAGGGTTAGAGGATTTTCTCGAATCCTGTTTGGAAATGCCAAAGACTGAATTGGGGATCTTGGGTTGAGCCCTTGCACACCTGCAAGCACTACTGTTTGGCTCCAAGTTTTGATGTCAAGTAAAAACCAAATTTCTAGTTCTCACGGGGACTAGAAATAAATAATACTTAAATTATACTTTTGCCAAGTCAGGCTACTCGTTGAAGTTAATACAATTAGGTGCTTCTGTATACTGGCTGGAAATGGCTCTCGATATTCTCCTCTCCCCCCCACCCACCCTTGCAATTCTATGTATAAATATTGGGGATTGAACTTGAGGTTATTGCATACAAGCCCTTTGAGAAATTCAGCTAGGTAGAGTCACAGAAGACTTGCATGGCCTGGAAAAGTCACTTCCCCTACGCTGCTTTCCTCCACTCCAAACTTAACCGACACCATTCAGCTTTGAAAATAAATTTGAGACATTTTGCCTTTGGTTCTCGTGCTTTCCCTCCATTAAATCCTTGGGGGTGGAAAGAGACAGAAAATATTAATAAATGGACCAGAGGTGTGAGACTGCACTGAAAAGGCGGAAACAAGGTGAGATGTTAATCTGATTTATGATTCAGCGCCCAAGACTTCCCTAGTGTGCATGTCTACCTCCTACTGGGATGACTCAGCAGAAAATGCCTGTTGCATAAGTCACATTATGAGCATTTACAGATGATGAGGTGGTACTTTGCTCTCTGGCAAGTTGAGTCTTTGGAATGTTTTCTTTGCAACTTCTCTTGCAGGCATGCCTACATAAGGTTGCCACCTGTTCCCTATTGCAAAGAGTTGCTTTTATTTAGGGTTTTAAAAAAAATACAGCTCCTTTTAGGTTAATCGGGAACACAGACTGTACTTTCTTTTCTTTCCTAAGGATCACAGTTTTTCTTTCTTCCATTGGCCTTGGGGAGATGCCCCAAGTGAAAAAAGTGATTAGATTTTCACCCACCATCTTTTTCAAATGGTTGAATGCTGTTTTATTTTAGTCCCATGTTTCAAAATGGGCATCGTTTCTATAACTATAACTAACTAACTGATTTTAATGGCACTTCTCATATATCAGTCTCACAAGTGCCATTGAAATCAGTTCGTTAGTTATAGTGACCTGTCTAAAGCCTATTAAATAATTTACTTTTGATTAACTTGGTTTGACTAAATTCTACACGCACCTTACTAAGAAAGCTAGCATATACAGTAGCTGTATTAAATTATATGAAACATATTATATGTGGCATTTTATTCAAGTGTACAGTTTCTTTCTTTTTGCAGCTTTTCACATGGCAAGCCTACTGTATGTCTGGGTTCAAACAACTTGCTAAACTCTACGATTAACAAAGCACAAGTCACATTTACAGTACAGAACATGCTGCACCCAAGCAAATAAACCATACTGCCGTAATATTATTACTGCTTAATGCGAGACTTTCAAACTTGCAACCCGCAGGCCATGTGTGCTTTCCAAATCACTTCCTGCAGCTGATAACAATAGTCAGGAAAGAGAACGGTTGCAGGGCACGCATATCTCATATCTCGCCTGACCCCAAAAGGAGGGAGGAGTACAGAGGGCTGAGAGAAAGGGATTGGCCTGAAGTCAGCCAGAGAGCTTCCATGCCTAAGGGAGGACTAGAACCTGGTCGCCCCACTCCTAGACCAACACCTTTACCACCACCCCACACTGGCCCTTGGGTAGAGAAAGAGGGTCTGGCCTAGAGTAGCCCAGGGAGCTTCCATGCCTAAGGGGAGACTAGATCTGGGACAAGCTAAGACAGACACATGCATGCCCAGGAATGAGAAATAATATTTCAATGTTCAGGAAACTCATGAACTCAAAATGGTCAAGGAATGGAATCTTAATGGAACATGTCGATGAAGGTTCGCAGTCCTCCAGGTGGAACAGTCTGTGGCTTGAATCATGTCAACTGGATTTCTGTTTTCTCAGTAGAAACGTTTCACTCCTTATCCAAGGAGCTTCTTCAGTCTGAGCAAAGTTAGTAAGGGAATCCTTAAATATGTTTCTAGGTGGCTGTGTGACCTTGCACCTGGGGCTAGGTCATGGTTATTTTGAGATGTGAAGACTGAGTGAAGACTGAGTGAAGACTTCTTCACTCAGACTGAAGAAGCTCCTTGGATAAGGAGTGAAACGTTTCTACTGAGAAAATAGAAATCCAGTTGACATGATTCAAGCCACAGACTTAATGGAACATGTGGCAGAGTAGCTCTCTGTTCAGAAGACACTAACATGAAACAGTGTGGACTTTTCTGATCATTTAATCAAGGAGTTATTAAATTTGTTTTCCTTCCAAAATCATGTCCAATTTCAAGTAAGCATTTATTTGCTAATGTAAATATTGTTTCTTTGTCTGTATTTCATTGTTTTTGCAATCCCTGTGCAAGCTTGACTTTTCTTTTAGGATATCTAATTTCATTATTTTTCTTTGTTGTATAGCAGGGCTTTCCAAAGTTTTTCCCGCGGCGACACACCAACCGGAATTGGTGTGTTGCTGCGGGAAAACCCGGAAGTGCGGCAGCACGCAAAAACCCGGAAGCGCTGCTGCTGCTTTCGGGTTTTGCGTGCTGCAGTTGGTGTGTCGCCGTGGGAAAACCCGGAAGTGCTGATGATGATCAGCGCTTCCAGGTTGTGTGGCGACACACCAGACTGTGTGTGGTGACACACTTTTGTGTCGCGACACACAGTTTGGAAAGCTCTGTTGTATAGGTTACAGCTTTGTAAAGATTGCATTCTCTTTTAATCTTGTTCAGAGAATTCCTTTTAGTAATCCTCACTTACTGACTGTCTCATTTAGTGACTGTTTGAAGTTACAACGATGTAAAAAACATAGCTTTGTGACCAATCCTCGCATTTACAACCATCACAGCATCCCGCAGTCATGTGATCACCATTTGGGCGCTTCGCAACCAGCGCACGTTTAGGACTATCACAGCTTCCCACAGTCACATGATTGCCATTCGTGTGCTTCGCAACTGGCTTACAACAAGCAGAGTTAATAGAGAAGGCAGAACTAAAATCATAAGTCACGGTCATGTGATGTTTTGCTTAGTGACCACAGCACTTAGCAACGGAGTCATCGGTCCCAATTGTGATCGCTAAGCAAGGACTACCTGCATATGGTTCAGGTCATGCTGCTATGCCTCCAGTTTGGCAATTACATTCTCAAGGGAAATTTTATCATGAATTTTGATTAATTCTATTATACATTTTAATTTTTTTATTATTTTATTTTATTTTATTTTATTATTTTATTTTATTTTATTTTATTTTATTTTATTTTATTTTATTATTTCATTTCATTTCATTTTATTTTATTTTATTTTATTTATTTTATTTTATTATTTATTTTATTATTTTATTATTTTATTTATTTATTTATTTTATTATTTTATTTTATTTTATTTTATTTTATTTTATTTTTATATTTTATTTTTTATTTAATTTTAATTTTATTATTTTATTTTATTTTATTTTATCCTGCCTTTATTATTTTTATAAATAACTCAAGGCGGCGAACACACCTAATACTCCTTCCTCCTCCTATTTTCCCCACAACAACCCTGTGAGGTGAGTTGGGCAGAGAGAGAGCAACTGGCCCAAGGTCACCCAGCCGGCTTTCATGCCTAACAAATTTAATAACTCCTTGATTTTTCCTAGATAGTGGTGCATCATATCAATATGTTTGGTATAGTGGTTAAGGTGCTGGTCTAGAACTCACAGGATCCTGGTTTCTAGGCCAATATCTTAACCACTACACCAAACTGGCTTTATTTGTCGCAAGTATATTGATAGGAGCATCCTGTGGTTTCTAGGCCTCCCTTACTTATGAAAGCTCGCTGGGTGACTTTGGGCCAGTCATTCTCCAACCCACCTCACAGGGTTGTTGTGGGGAAAAGAGGAGGCAGGAGTATTAGGTATGTTTGCCTCCTTGAGTTATATGTAAAAAGGGATAAAATAATAATAATAATAATAATAATAATAATAATAATAATTTATAAGTTTTGATGAATCTTATCAAGGATAAGTTAATTTAGCAAATGGAAAGTTAGATATATATAGAAAAGACAGTAACTGAAATGCCTGTTAAATCATAGAAAGGAAGAATATAATATTTCAAGAAGTGTATTATGTACCTGAATTGGATGCAAATTACATAAGTCTATATGTTATTTTGTCAGGGGCGTGGTGGCTCAGTGGGTAAGACGCCAGGCTTGTCAATCGGAAGATTGCAAGTTCGGAGGTTCGAATCCCTAGCCCCGCGTGCGGAATGAGCTCCCGCACTAGCTCCAGCTCTTGCCAACCTAGCAATTCGAAAGCATGCAAATGCAAGTAGATGAATAGGTACCACTTTGGTGGGTAGGTAACAGCGTTCCGCGTGTGTCATGCGGCCACATGACCGTGGAAGCGTCTTCAGACAACGCTGGCTCTTCGGCTAACAAACGGAGATGAGCACCGGCCCCTAGAGTCGGACACGACTGCACAAATGTGTGGGGGGTACCTTTACCTTTATATGTTATTTTGTACAATGTGGCTATAAAATTGTGATTAAAAATGGACTTTGCTCTGTTACAAAAGACCCTAAAGTAATATTAATGGGGAAGCACAATGGAACTAAATTGCTAATATTTATACAACCTAAAGCAAATAGAGTAGAGGATGCATATAGAATAATCATCCTCCAAAATGGCATAGAAGATTTGGTCACAGAGATTAGTGTCTTTTTAAGAAAATAAAGGATGAGAACTTGCCAATTGGGTTGAAAATTTGTCCTTGCAAAAAACAAACGGAATCAAAATATAATTGTTGTTTAAAAGCAAAAGGAAAAAGGAACAGTTTTCCTAGGCTTGAATTCAAGCCAGTCAGCCACTGGAACCTATTTTTTCAGATATTTGTGGTCCCATGTCAATCAAAATGAATAATGTGAATACTTTATGTCCATAGACTGTCCTTTAAAGTATACGCTCACCTCTCTCTTAACCAATAAAAGTGAAGTGCTTGAGGCATTCAAACTGTGCTGTGCTTACGTAGAAAACATGTCTAGAAGAAAAATAAAGAGATTGAAATCTAATAATGGGAAAGAATATTGCAACCAGGAATTTGAAAAACACTTGAACAAGGCATAAAACATGAAAAAACACTAAGCTATAGCCCTGAACAAAATGGGGTTGCAGAAAGAAAGACTCAAAGCCCTCTAACCATGATAGGGTGTCTTTTGGTTGATGCAAAGTTATCAGGCTATTTGAGGGGAGAAGCAATTAATACAGCTACTTTTCTGCAAAGCTGTTTACCAACGAAAGGTGCAGTTAAAACCCAATTTGTAGTATGGGAGTAAAGTAGCTTTCAATTGGAGGTCAGCCTTTATTAATGGCGCCATGGACTTTGAAGAAGCACGAGTACAGGGCGAAAGGGAGAAAAGAGCTAAGAGGAAGGCACGTCAGGCAAACCCTCATCATGACCGTCTCCCACCCGGAAACCTATGCCCTCACTGTGGGAGGTTGTGCGGATCCAGAATTGGCCTTTACAGCCGCTTACGGATCCACCGTTAAAATTTTACCTTTGGAAGACAATCTTACTCGGCTACGAGTGATCGCCAATGAATGAATGTAGTATGGAATAGGAGCAAACTCCATCTGTCACAGCTAAATGCATTTGGATGCAAAGCTCATGCATATATCTCTAAAGAAAAAAGGAATAAATTAAACTGTGGAACCAAATTAGGAATAATACTGGGCTGTCAAATAGGAACAAAAGACTACGGGGTTGTGGACTTAAAAAAAGTAAACACGTGTGCAGTTTTGTTCATTTTAAGTAAGAAGAAAATATGACCCCAGATGAGCTTCAGTATTCACCTACTGGTACAAACCAGCCTAATTTTACTATTAGCACCTGGATCTATCCAGGAAGTTCACAAGAAGTGGTGGTGGTGGTGGTGGTGGTGGTGGTGATGATAGCAGCATTACATTCAGAAGGGGCTGCTGACACACAATCAGACCCAGAATTAGAATTAAGAAGATCTTAAAGATCTACTAAAGCAGAGCTTTCCAAACTTTTCATGTTGGTGACACACTTTTTAGACATGCATCATTTTGCGACACACTCTTACAGCAGGGCACAAGGTGGGCACTAGGACCTGCGCGGAATCACAGCAGGTTTGGAGGCAGCCAGGCACAAGGCAGGCACTAGGACCTGAGTGGAATCCTGGCAGGGCAGGTTTGGAGGCAGCAGGGCACAAGGCAGGCACTAGGACCTGAGTGGAATCCTGGCAGGGCAGGTGTGGAGGCAGCCAGGCACAAGGCAGGCACTAGGACCTGCGCGGAATCCTGTCAGGGCAGGTTTGGAGGCAGCCGGGCACAAGGCAGGCACTAGGACCTGCGCGGAATCCTGTCAGGGCAGGTTTGGAGGCAGCCGGGCACAAGGCAGGCAATGGGACCTGTGCGGAATCCTGGCAGGGCAGGTTTGGAGGCAGACAGGCACTAGGACCTGCGCGGAATCCTGGCAGGGCAGGTTTGGAGGCAGCCGGGCACAAGGCAGGCACTGGGACCTGCCCGGAATCCTGTCAGGGCAGGTTTGGAGGCAGCCAGGCACAAGGCAGGAACTGGGACCTGCCTGGAATCCTGGCAGGGCAGGTTTGGAGGCAGCAAGGCACAAGGCAGGCACTAGGACCTGCGCGGAATCCTGGCAGGGCTCGGAGGCAGCAGCAGCCGCGACACACCCAGACACTGCAGCCGACACACTAATGTGTCCTGAAACACAGTTTGGAAAGCTCTGTACTAAAGGAACCCTATCTGAGAAAACAGATTGCACAGCTAGAGCAAGGGATGTGCCTGATCCCAATTCATGGAAAGAAATACAGGGGTTGCCATCAACTGAGGCTCAGAAATGGAGGGGAGCTGCATGGGAAGAAATGGAGTCCTTTCACAAACACCATCGATTCTAACAGAACTATCGAAGGACAAGAAAGCCATAGGCCGAAAGTGGGTTTTCAGAACAGCAGGGAGATCGTGGAAATCTGCCGTGCCAGAGCTAAGTTAGTAGCAAAAGGCTGTGCACAAAAATATGGCAAAAATTATGGCAATGTTTTTGCACCGATCGTTAAACATAGAAGCATCAGAATGCTACCAAGTGTAGTAGCATTTAGAAAATTGCATGTGCAGCACTTAAATATTAAGACAGCCTTTCTGCATGGTGATTTGAAAGAAGAGATTTCCATCTTCCAACTGCCAGATTTTGAAAAGCCAGGGAAAGAAAAACTGGTGTGTAAATTGCAAAAATCCATATATGGCCTAAAGCAAGCAGCCAAAACATGGTCTGATGAACCAAAGGTTGCAAAACATGGACTTGAACAGGGAAATGCTGATACATGCTTCTAAACAAGAATTAAAAATGGAAGATGTATGTACATTCTCTGTTGTGTTGATAATTTATGTGCAGAAGACAGAAGACAAGAGAGGGAAAAATTAAATAAAGAAGTGGAAGTAAATCTTTTTGTGGTTATTACCTACTTTCTTAGAACTGAAATAAAAAGGACCAAAGTAGATTTTACATACTTAATCCAAAACAAAAGGCAATAGACCTAATAAAGTTTCTAGGCCTCAGTGAGGCAAAGGAGTCAAGTACATGTAGTCCTCATTTACTGACTGCTTGTTCAGCGACCGTTTGAAGTTTCAATGGCACTGAAAAAGGAGATTTACAACCAGTCCTTGAACTTGTGGCCATCATAGCATCCCCGCGGTCATGTGATCGTGATTCGGGCACTTGGCAACTGGCGTGCATTTACGATGGTTGCAGCGTCCCGTGGTCATGTGTTAGGGTTTGATAAACCCAGGAATTTACTTCTAGATATAAATTATACAGAGAGGCTTGATTTCTAGGTAAAAGGTGAAATATTCTGCACAGTCACCCAATTAGCAGCCATTGTTGTAGGAATGATGTGTCATGTGTGACTCATTCAACAGGTGCTTAGAGTTAGGTTGGGTGTGGTGAATAACGAGAGTGACCTATAATGTGATTGGTCAGGTTCACTATATATGCAGAGACATTCTCATTTCCCATTATTCCCATTTTACCTCGTGAAAGCTGTATCGTTGATGGTGTATCATTTGTTACTTGTGGAAGTGATCTGTAAATACGTATGTATATAAAGTAAATAGGATATTTGATATAACTTCTGTTTGGAGTCTATTTACTGCATAGTACGTGGATCACTGGTGCCTAGGAGAGAGGCAGGCCGCTCCATCTCCGCGCGCTCCCTCTGACAGGGTTATGGGCCCAGAGGCGGCAGAGACGCCATAGACGACGGAAGGCTTTGCACTGGCTGTGGATCGGTGGATCGTGTGCAGTCTGTGAGCTGGAAGCTTTGGAAGCCTATCCAGGAGTCGTGTGGCTATTTGGAGTGATTTGGAGCTTTCACAGGTTCCGTGCCTGTGTGTGTGTCTTTTTTTCTCTCCTACGCTTGTTTTGCAGCTGGAGGACTTTCTGATAAGGTCTGTGTCTTTAATCATCGGTGTCTGCCCAGAAGGGGCTGAAGACAGATGAGCACAGCGAAGATGTTGCCGGCAGTCGGGGGAGGTTTTCCTCTGGAAAGACTGAATGACAGTAATTATTCGTCATGGGCATATAAAATGGAAATGTATCTTCGGCGTGAAGGGCTTTGGAGGAGTGTACTTTGCCCTGAACCAGACCTGGAAGATGAAGAAGTTGCTCTAAAGGACGATAGAGCATTGGCAAGCATAATTTTATGTCTGGAAGATAGCCAATTGTGTTATGTTAGAGACTGTCAGTTAGCCTATAAGTGTTGGGAAGCTTTAAAGAATGTTTATCTAAGAAGCTCACTGTTGTGTAAGGTTTTACTAAGAAGGCAACAGTGTACTAACGTAATTAGTGCTAAGCAAAGCAGTGTTTCTGTTAAGGAATGTTCTGATAAGAAACAGAAGCCGAAGGCCAAGCTGAAAATTTCCAAGCCGGGAGAAGCTGCACAGCTGTCTTTAATTAGTTCAAGTGTAGAACAAGATTTAAAGGGATCATTTTTAATTGACAGTGGGGCTTGTCAGCATATAGGGAGTAACAGACAGATGTTTAAGAGTTTTAAGCAGGCTGATAAAGATCATGTTATTTTAGCTAATGGAAGCATTGCATCTGTGACTGGTAAAGGATTTGTATATGTACCAGGGTTAAATATTGAATTATCAATGTTGTGTGTACCTGAACTGGAGTACAATATAATTAGTGTGTCACAATTGGATAAACAGGGTTATACTGTACAGTTTGGTAATAATGAATGTATTGTCATGAAGGATAACAATGTTTGTGGCAAAGGTATTTTGCAAAACTGTCTTTATGAAATAGTACAAACCAGGACAAGCAGCAACCATCATGGTGTAGCTACGATTAATAAGCCAACACATGATTCATGTGCGCACCTGTGGCACAGAAGGCTTGGGCATCCGAGTTTCAAAGTGATTGAAAAGATGTCAGAAGCAAGTTCTGGAATGGAATTGAAAAAGTGCCAAGTGTATTTGGATTGCACAGCTTGTAAGGTTGCAAAGTCAAAGGTGTTTCCTGTGAGCAAATTCAGTGATAGGAAGTCACATAAACGTTTTGAATTAGTTCACACTGACTTAATTGGTCCATTACCAGCTTCAATAGGGGGTGCTAAATATGTTTTAGTCATTGTAGATGATTACACTAGATTTGGGTTCTGTTACCTATTGAAAGCTAAAAGTCAAACATTTGAAAAGTTTAGAAACTGGGTGCAGTTTGTGGAACGTAGGTATAGCACAAAGGTGTGTAGTTTACAAACTGACCGGGGTACAGAGTTTTTGAGTGGGAGTTTTCAGCAATGGCTCCGTAGAAGGGGCATTGTGCATAGGAGAACTAACCCACATAGTTCAGCTGAGAATGGCGTGGCTGAACGTAGGAATTTGGCATTGCAGACAGTAAAGGATTCACTCATTGCTGACTCAGGGTTATCAAGAGGATACTGGGGAGAGGCAATATTAACTGCTAATTATTTAATTAACAGGTTATGGAGTGTATCTGTAAACCAAACTCCATATTATATGTTATATGGCAAGAAGCCACCATTAGCTCATTTGACGGTGTTTGGGTGCACTGCCTATGTTCACGTGCATAAGGAGGTACGTAGGAAAGGACAGGCAAAAGCACAGAAGCTGACGTTTGTGGGGTATGAGCCAGGGACCAAAGGATATAGGTTCACTGATGGCAGGAAAGTTGTTATTTCTAGATCAGCAAGTTTTAGTGAGCACAGCAATTGGCAGAGATTACACGGGAGTAGTGAGGTTTATCTTCCTAGTCAGGGACGTTTTGAGTTTTCAGAGCGGATAGAGGCCACTGGTGTGATTAAGAAGGAAGAGGAATTAACTCCTAGTGTGCCAATGATGCAGGATGCTACAGTATTGCGTAGATCTGAGAGAGTTAACAAGGGCATACCACCTCAACGTTATACACCAGGTGATGTAAAAGTGTGTTTTATTGATTATGAACCTTGTAATTACAAGGACGTATTGAAGTTGCCACAACACGAGCAGAGTAGATGGAAAGCTGCTATGGATGTGGAAATGAAAGCCATTAATTCTCATAAGGTTTTCAAATCATCTAGGCTGCCTGAGGGGCATAGAGCAGTAGGCTGTAGATGGGTGTATAAGAAGAAAACCTTAGTGAATGGTGATATTCAGTATAAGGCTAGGTTGGTAGCACAAGGATTTTCCCAGATAAAGAATCAGACTTATGATGAAGTTTTTGCACCAACGCTAAGAGGGGAGACATTTAGGTTTGCCTTAGCAATGGCAGCAGCTGGGAATTGTGTAGTACAGCATTATGATATCACAACAGCATATTTGCATGCTGATTTGAATAAAGAGATCTATATGATTGAAGCCCCAGGGTATGAATCAAAGATTGCAGGAATGGTATACAAGTTGCAGAAAGCATTGTATGGACTCAAGCAGTCGGCACGTTGCTGGAATCTTAGGTTAGATAAGGAATTACATAGAATGGGATTCAAGTGTAGTATAGCTGACCCATGTCTGTATGTAAAGCAATGTGAAAATGATGAACAGATTTTGCTTTTGATTTTTGTAGACGATTTGTGTCTTATAGCGAAAGATCAAAGCAGGGTAATTGAATTTACTGAAAATCTGAAACAGCACTTTGATGTCAAAGATCTGGGAGAAATTAAGAATTACCTAGGAATGGGTATTCAGAAGGTTGATGGGGGTTATGTTCTAGAGCAGCGGAAGAAAATTGAAGCACTGCTAAGAGAGAACAATATGGAACAGTGCAAGGAAGTTCCAACCCCGATGACAACAGATTTTGTCATGACAGAGACTGGAGACGATGAACAAACTTCATGTGATCAAGAATATGTGATCAGTCAATAATTGGAAGTTTATTGTATTGTATTGTATTGATTTGCAATATTGTCCATCTGAATGTAATGTAGCAGATGTGATGACAAAGCCTCTAAGCATAGATAGACATAGGATGTGTATATCTCAAATGTGTATGTCTTCTATTCTGTACAATTGAATGTAATATCTATTGTAAATTGAAGGGGTGTTAGGGTTTGATAAACCCAGGAATTTACTTCTAGATATAAATTATACAGAGAGGCTTGATTTCTAGGTAAAAGGTGAAAGTCACCCAATTAGCAGCCATTGTTGTAGGAATGATGTGTCATGTGTGACTCATTCAACAGGTGCTTAGAGTTAGGTTGGGTGTGGTGAATAACGAGAGTGACCTATAATGTGATTGGTCAGGTTCACTATATATGCAGAGACATTCTCATTTCCCATTATTCCCATTTTACCTCGTGAAAGCTGTATCGTTGATGGTGTATCATTTGTTACTTGTGGAAGTGATCTGTAAATACGTATGTATATAAAGTAAATAGGATATTTGATATAACTTCTGTTTGGAGTCTATTTACTGCATAGTACGTGGATCACTGGTGCCTAGGAGAGAGGCAGGCCGCTCCATCTCCGCGCGCTCCCTCTGACATCATGTGATCACCATTTGCGACCTTCACAGCCGGCTTCCGACAAGCAAAGTCAATGGGGAAGCCAGCAGGAAGTAGCAAGTTGTGGTGATAAACGACTTGCTGTGATTCGCTTAACAACTGCAGCCGGAAGTGATGTCATAAGTCGGGTGTGCTCACGTGATGTTTCACTTTACGACCACATCGCTTAGTGATGGAGTTGCTGGTCCCAATTGCAGTCAGTAAGTGAAGACTACCTGTACACCCATGGAAGCTGGGTACCTGAACAAAAGAGGAAACCAAGATGGCAAGTAATGAGTAATGTGGGATAGCTCTGGGAAAAGATATTATACATTACATCTGTGAGCAGAGCTGATATAGCCAGTGAAGTTGGTTTGCTACGTAGAAAGGTTGGTGACCCAACGCAAGAAGACTAGACAGGAGTAAAAAGATTAGGCAGATATTTAAAAGGAGCTCTAGACTTTACTTGAAAACTTCCTATAGCACAGAGCTTTCCAAACTTTTCATGTTGGTGACACACTTTTTAGACATGCATCATTTTGTGACATACTCTTACAGCAGGGCACAAGGCAGGCACTGGGACCTGCGTGGAATCACAGCAGGTTTGGAGGCAGCAAGGCACAAGGCAGGCACTAGGACCTGCGTGGAATCCTGGCAGGGCTCGGAGGCTGCAGCAGCCACGACACACGCAGACACTGCAGCCGACACACTAACGTGTCCCGACACACAGTTTGGACAGCTCTGCTATAGCAAATCATCCAAAACCTATTGGATGTACAGATTTTGATTGGGCTGGAGATAAATCTGATAGAAAAACTATGAGATCCATATCCTTTTTTGGGCGTGCAGCTCCCATCACCCGGTGCAGCAAGAACGAAGGCATCATAGCCCCATCATCTACAGAGGCTGAATACTGCGCTGCTGAACCAGCATGCAGGGAACTTGGGGGGGCTGCACAAGCTACTGCTAGACTTCAGAATCAAAGAACTTATCCCAACCGGATTATCTGAGGACAACATGGGAGGTATCAGAACAGCAGACACAAAGAATGCAGACCCAGTACGAAACGTGCAGACATTGAACTGCACTATGTGAAAGACATGCCAAGAAAGAGGGCAAATTAAACTGAAGTACCCAACTGATGCCATGGTGCAATGTGCACTATTTCCTTAGGCCAGAGCTTTCCAAACTGTGTGTCGGGACACATTAGTGTGTCGGCTGCAGTGTCTGGGTGTGTCGCAGCTGCTGCTGCCTCCGAGCCCTGCCAGGATTCTACACAGGTCCTAGTGCCTGCCTTGTGCCTGGCTGCCTCCAAACCTGCTGTGATTCCTCGCAGGTCCTAGTGCCTGCCTTGTGCCTTGCTGCCTACAAACCTGCTGTGATTCCTCGCAGGTCCTAGTGCCTGCCTTGTGCCTTGCTGCCTACAAACCTGCTGTAATTCCGTGCAGGTCCTAGTGCCTGCCTTGTGCCTGGCTGCCTCCAAATCTGCTGTGATTCCTCGCAGGTCCTTGTGCCTGCCTTGTGCCTGGCTGCCTCCAAACCTGCTGTGATTCCTCGCAGGTCCTAGTGCCTGCCTTGTGCCTTGCTGCCTCCAAACCTGCTGTGATTCCTCGCAGGTCCTAGTGCCTGCCTTGTGCCTTGCTGCCTCCAAACCTGCTGTGATTCCTCGCAGGTCCTAGTGCCTGCCTTGTGCCTTGCTGCCTCCAAACCTGCTGTGATTCCTCGCAGGTCCTAGTGCCTGCCTTGTGCCTTGCTGCCTCCAAACCTGCTGTGATTCCTCGCAGGTCCTAGTGCCTGCCTTGTGCCTGGCTGCCTCCAAACCTGCTGTGATTCCTCGCAGGTCCTAGTGCCTGCCTTGTGCCTTGCTGCCTCCAAACCTGCTGTGATTCCTCGCAGGTCCTAGTGCCTGCCTTGTGCCTGGCTGCCTCCAAACCTGCTGTGATTCCTCGCAGGTCCTAGTGCCTGCCTTGTGCCTGGCTGCCTCCAAACCTGCTGTGATTCCTCGCAGGTCCTAGTGCCTGCCTTGTGCCTTGCTGCCTCCAAACCTGCTGTGATTCCTCACAGGTCCTAGTGCCTGCCTTGTGCCTGGCTGCCTCCAAACCTGCTGTGATTCCTCGCAGGTCCTAGTGCCTGCCTTGTGCCTTGCTGCCTCCAAACCTGCTGTGATTCCTCGCAGGTCCTAGTGCCTGCCTTGTGCCTGGCTGCCTCCAAACCTGCTGTGATTCCGCGCAGGTCCTAGTGCCTGCCTTGTGCCCTGCTGTAAGAGTGTGTCGTGAAATGATGCCTTGCTGTAAGAGTGTGTCGCGAAATGATGCATGTCTAAAAAGTGTGTCACCAACATGAAAAGTTTGGAAAGCTCTGCCTTAGGCTGTGAGGAGCATTGGGACTTAGAGCATGGAACGATGCATGGTGCACGGAGCTGACGAGAAGGGGAACGTTGGATACATCAACCCTGTCCACAAATAGTTTCCTTTGTGGTGCAGGATAGAGGAGGGATCACCTGGTGTCCTACTTTCCATCTCTGTTCTGCTGCCATGATGCATATAAAAGGGTTAAGTCTGGAATAACCAAAGGTCCCTCCTTTTGGGACCGTCCATGCTAATTACCCACAGGATTGTTTCCAGTGGCTCTGGAAAGTTCTGTGTCCTTTTGACAGAAATGTTTAGCGAATGACATTCCTGTTTGTTCCTGTTGTTCATATTTCTCTCTCTCTCTGCTTTGCCTGCCTTTTATCCCTTTTTGCCAGTTAACTGTTTTGGATGGTCGCTGGTGTTTAATAAATAAACATCAAGCTGAATTTTTTGCTAGCTACCCAAAGTGGCGTCTGGTCTTGCTCTGATCCGGATACAGGGATTGACCGGGAGGGTGCTGGGTGCAAACACAACTGGAAAGGACCCACAATAATTTTTCCACCAACAGTGAGGCTGCTTTTCTTTCTCTTACTAGGCCTGTGCATATCTGCCGCTGCATGCAAGTAAAAAGAAATTAGGAAGCGAAGGTAACAAACGGGGCTCCGGTTTGGAGCTTTCTACAGAAAGGAGTCTCCCGCCGTAAAGGATTGAAAGCCAAGAACGATCCCTTGCGAGAAAGAGGCCCCTGGAAGAGGACAAAGGCGCAGATTCACAGGCACATCAAAGGCTGCTCAGAAGATTAGTGCGGATGGCTAGAATTCCATTGGAAACAAGAAACCCTCCTCGGCAGCCACCGTTGGTGGAGCAAGCGGCAGATGCTGTACCATGACGGGGCTTTCCAGTCCAAGCTGCCACATACCAGACAAACAGGCTGTGCTGGTCCACAAAAATTATCCACGGCTTTGTTGGCAGGCCAGGCAAACTGTAGGGTAAAAATTTTAAACCATCTGAGGATTGTACCCGCACTAGACTCTCCAGCCGCCAACATCTACGCCTCTCTCCCAACCACAGTGGATGGGGTTTTATTTATTTTATTGATTATGCCGTGTCTTTTCCCCTTTACTATGCTTGTAAAAGTGGTCAAGGTGGTTTACAGCAGTAGAACAAAATACAGATCTAGGCTGCAGGAAGGGGGCAAAGGGGGGCAGTGATGGAACATGGATCATGATGTCACCAAGCAAACTCCTCCCCTTCCATCCTTGCGTGTGACATCACGACATAAGTGCAAAGGCTTTCTCATCATTTTGGCCACCTATGAATACATAATGGAAAACACAACCATAAAATCAACGCCATGAAAATTAAAAGAATAACTTAAGATGGCTGTTGTGGGTCTTCCGGGCTGTGTGGCCGTGTTTTAGAAGTTGTGGTTCCTAACGTTTCGCCAGCATCTGTGGCCGGCATCTTCAGAGGGCAGGAGCACAGACAGAAGCGAAATCTCTGTGCCCAGGTAGAGTGGCAATGTTTTGTTTGTTTTCTATTTATAGAGCTAAGTTATAGGAGATTAGGTGGGGTTTTTTGTTGTGTTGAAATGTTAACTAAATGTTAACTAAATACATAACTAAATGAAATGTTAATTAAGTTAAAAACTTAAGAGCTCAAAAATCAATTCATATAACTCACTAAGGGAAAACCAATGCTAGCATGGGGAAGGGAAAAAAAAACATAATTCATCAGGGTTCAGAAATCCAGCACGTCCAGAGTAGTCTGCCACTCCATCCTCAGGAGCTTAAACATAGAAGCTAAATGTTCAATCCTGAGGATTGGAAATTAAACATTTTATGGGAAAATATTTCCGTACAGATGTATACACACAATGCAGCAAACTAAAAGATCTTTTTGTTTATTCGTTCAGTCGCTTCCGACTCTTCGTGACTTCATGGACCAGCCCACGCCAGAGCTTCCTGTCGGCCGTCGCCACCCCCAGCTCCCCCACGGTTGAGTCCGTCACCTCCAGAATATCCATCCATCTTGCCCTTGGTCGGCCCCTCTTCCTTTGGCCTTCCACTTTCCCCAGCATCAGCATCTTCTCCAGGGTATCTTGTCTTCTCATTATGTGGCCAAAGAACTCCAGTTTTGCTCTTAATATCATTCCCTCAAGTGAGCAGTCTGGCTTTATTTCCTGGAGTATGGACTGGTTTGATCTTCTTGCAGTCCAAGGCACTCTCAGAATTTTCCTCCAACACCACAGTTCAAAAGCATCTATCTTCCTTCGCTCAGCCTTCCTTATGGTCCAGCTCTCACAGCCATAGGTTACTACCCATCACATTAGCTTAGCTTGTTGGGCAAACCCAAAATATTGGATTGGTTTGTGGTGATTTAAGATGTTACATGAACCCAGAATATTGGATTATTTGGGGGGGGGGAAATGTAGATCAATTAACCATTGGGAAGCATGTTTATTTGTTTATTTCACCAATTTATTGACCTCCTCAATCATCCAAGCAGCTCTATACATAGAATCCACCGCTATGAATTTTATTTTCTGACACTGTTAAAAAAAGATGGAGAGATTGAGAGAACTGGCCAGCGTCTGTGAGAAAGGCTGATACTCTCAAACATAGCTACAACTCTTTGCCACGGCCTTCCTGGTTGAATTCTTTAGCCAGAGTTAGTAGCAGAGTAGGTCAGCCACGTCATGCCAGAATCTCCATGTCTTGTTAAACTAGGACTTTCAGAGAGAAAGTGCTTCCCTCTCTGACATAATGCTTTTAGAACTACCTTATTTATTTATTTATTTTCTATCCCACCTTTATTATTTTTATAAACAACTCAAGGCGGCCAACATACCCAATACTCCTTCCTCATCCTATTTTCCCCACAACAGCGACCCTGTGAGGTGAGTTGGGCTGAGAGAGAGTGACTGGCCCAAGGTCACCCAGCCGGCTTTCATGCCTCAGGCAGGACTAGAACTCTCAGTCTCCTGCTTTACCATTGGCTCCTTCCTAGGGCTGAGAGAGAGTGACTGGCCCAAGGTCACCCAGCCAGCTTTCATGCCTAAGGCGGGACTAGAACTCACAGACTCCTGGTTTGCCATTGGCTCCTTCCTAGGGCTGAGAGAGTGACTGGCCCAAGGTCACCCAGCCGGCTTTCATGCCTAAGGCGGGACTAGAACTCTCAGTCTCCTGATTTCTAGCCCATTGCCTTAACCACTAGACCAAACTGGCTCTAAACTAGATTTTCTAGTGTATAAGCAAAAGAAAGAGATACTATTACTATAATTATCAGGGACATAAATTCTGGGGATAGTGAGAACCAGTGCTGCTAATAGGATTTACGGGTCCAGATTATATGTACACAAATGTCTACTTCATTCACACTAGTCCAAAATCAACTATTTTTCCCCCAGTGCAGATATAACTCTCTAACCATTATACTGTCCCTCAGACAAGATACTAGCCAAAACGAATCAACAAGAAAGCTCTTGAGAGTGTTTAAAGTTTCCTGCTAATTTTCCTGCTTCTTAATTAACAGCAGCCACTCCATTTTAGCGATATAATTGTTCCCCTGTTTAATTTTATAGTAATGGCTGTTTTAATTAATTTAGTTCATTTATTTAAAGCACTTTAGACCTGCTCTTCAGGCAAAGCAAGCTTTCAGAGTGACTGGACGGATCGGAAACAAAGCAGGCACTGTGCACATCCGCAAGTGTACAAGCTAACAGTGTTTCCTTCCCCTCCGCAAGCAAACCTGGCACTTCTAATAGCAGTCTGCCATCTTGCACATTTTGACAACCTCCCTGTAGATGACTCTGGAGCAGTGTTTCTCCACTTTGGCAGCTTTCAGATATATGGACTTCAACTCCCAGAATTCCCCAGCCAGCATGGCTGGCTGGGGAATTCTGGGAGTTGAAGTCCACACATCTGAAAGCTGCCAAGGTTGAGAAACACTGCTCTGGAGGCTAGGAGGTTAGTGCTTACCTCCTATCTCCCCGGTGTTTCTATCCCCACCCCGCAGCCCCAGCCCCACTGGAGCATTTACTGTATTTCCCTTTTTCACATTCCCATCGTAGATGGGGGTAGGGATGTAAACCAAGCTGGCCATCAAGACAGTGCCTAACATGGCCCTGTGCAAACAAGGCTAAAGAACCTTCTACTAAGAGTGTGAAATAAATTGTATTTTTCTGTTGTGAGCAGTCTGGTGTAGTGGTTAAGGCGTCAGGCTAGACACTGGGAGTCCATGAGTTCTAGTCCCGCCTTAGGCAGGAAAGCCGGCTGGGTGACCTTGGGCCAGTCCCTGTCTCAGCCCTAGGAAGGAGCCAATGGCAAACCAGGAGACTGAGAGTTCTAGTCCCGCCTCAGGCATGAAAGCTGGCTGGGTGACCTTGGGCCAGTCCCTGTCTCTCAGCCCTAGGAAGGAGCCAATGGCAAACCAGGAGACTGAGAGTTCTAGTCCCACCTTAGGCAGGAAAGCCGGCTGGGTGACCTTGGGCCAGTCCCTGCCTCTCAGCCCTAGGAAGGAGGCAATGGCAAACCACTTCCAAAAAACCTTGCCAAGAAAACTGCAGGGACTTGTCCAGGCAGTCTCCGAGAATCAGACACGATTGATTGTCCCGGGCAGACCCCTGCCTTGGACAGAAATGGAATACAGGAGAATACACTGCTTTAAAAGCTAAGGTTGACTTAAGCCTTGCTTACTCGTAGGCTGAGGATGAGATGACAACAGAATCATGGAGAAAAGGGGAAAGAATAAGAAATGGGAGCAGCAGTGTACAAATAACAGACGGAGTCTGGTGGCACCTTTTCTGAATCAGAAATTTAATTAACCTACATCCTGTATTTACTACACCTGAGCAATGGTGCAGCATTTGGTGGAATCCCAGCCATCTGTCTATCCCCCCCTCCACCCCACCAGCATCCTCTACCTCTGGGTAAACGAACCACCAATTGCTCCCTTGAACATTTGGGAGGGGGGAGGGAAGTATTTTGATGAGGTTATCGTGATGATTGACCTTTGTCTGAATCAGGGGCTCTTAACTTGGGGTCCTTTGGGGGTCCACAAATAGATTTCAGGGGGTCCATGCATTTGGATAGGAAAAAAATCACAACTTTATTTTCTTAGATTTGGTTTTCCATTCAATAGTCTATGTAGGTAAGGTAAAGGTAAAGGTTCCCCCTACACATTTGTGCAGTCCTGTCCGACTCTAGGGGCCGGTGCTCATCTCCGTTTGTTAGCCGAAGAGCCAGCGTTGTCCGAAGATGCTTCCACGGTCATGTGGCCGGCATGACGCACACCGAACGCTGTTACCTACCCACCGAAGTGGTACCTATTCATCTATTTGCATGCTTTCGAATTGCTAGGTTGGCAAGAGCTGGGGCTAGTGCGGGAGCTCACTCCGTCACGCGGGGCTAGGGATTCGAACCTCCGAACTTGCGATCTTCCGATCGACAAGCCTGGCGTCTTACCCACTGAGCCACCATGCCCCCAGTCTATGTAGGCAAGTTCGGAGGTTTGAATCCCTAGCCCTGCATGCGGAGTGAGCTCCTGCACTAGCTCCAGCTCTTGCAACCTAGCTATTTGAAAGCATGCAAATGCAAGTAGATGAATAGGTACCACTTCGGTGGGTAGGTAACAGCGTTCCATGCACGTCATGCGGCCACATGACCGTGGAAGCGTCTTCGGACAACGCTGGCTCTTTGGATAACAAACAGAGATGAGCACCGGTCCCTAGAGTCGGACACGACTGCACAAATGTGTGGGGGGAACCTTTACCTTTACCTTTTAGACTCCAAAAATATTTGTTAACCTCAATAAATCTCACTATCTAAAATTATTATACCCTAGGAAAGAGTATTGTTCTCAGTTTAACAGATGAATAAAGAAGCACATATATTAATACATAGGATATTTGCTATTTTTAAATATTTTGATAACTGTAGTTGAGCATAATTGACTTCCTTTATAATACAATGTTGATTTTATTTTATGCATTCAAATACATTTTTCTGAGAAGGGGTCTGTAGGTTTCACCAGACTCTGAAAGGGGTCCATGGTGCAAAAAGTTTAAGGACCCCTGGTATGAGGGATAAAAAATCTCAATTTTATTTTTCCAAAACAAACCAGCCCAAGACCAAGACCAATTGTATTTTAATCCACCTTGGAATCCTGCTCTTCCTCATGATGCTGGGAACAGGGATGTCCCCCGAAGGGGGTTAGTCACAAATTTAAGCCCCATCCCTTTTAAACTTCTGTTATGACTTTGGGCAGTTGCAGCTGCCATCTTGACTTTTTTGACCCCCCAGCAGATATCTCTGGCTAGAAATCACATGGATAGAACTCCCCCCCCCCATAATTATGTGATTTCCAGCCCCTCAAAGAAGAGTGCAGTAATGAATGAAAGCACTTTATTTATTTATTTGTTTATTTATTTATTTATTTAATTAATTAATTTATATGACCACCCATCTCCCCTCATGGGGAACTCTGGGCGGTAACTTTAAAGAAATTGGTCAGCATAGCCTGCTATGGTTCCAGCAAAAGTGTGCCCAATTCCATTCATAGCTGATACGTACAGTATATTACAATTACTTTCCTTCCAAAGAGATGGGATTTTTTTTCTTATTAGTAATAAATAGACATATGACTGGTAAGAGCATGTGTGTGTGTGTTTATGTGTGTGTGTGATTTCACATTGGATTGTTTAATGTCTCTGGAGACTTTAATTCTGTGTACCAGTGGGAATAGCCCATCTTGAACCTGTCAAAAAAGAGAAAAGATTATAGCTGCAGCCTAAATGACCATTGATGAGTAGAGCCCAGTGGTCAGATGAGTGGCATAGTTCCACAGCAACCTGTTGGGCCACTAAAAGCCCAGAACATCACCACCAGAAGTTCTTCGCCCACACCCTGTAGAACGGGACCTTCAGGGTGGTCTTGTGTCCTACTAAGCGGAAACCTTCTGCTTTCATGCTGGAACCCCAAAGCTGCCTCATCAGGGTGCTGAGGACAAGATAGAGGCTGCATCATGAGCTCCATCATGTCCTCCACCAACAGTTAGCGAGGCATCTCTGTGTCGCAACAAGTGGGACAGGAGGATGAGCCATTAGATGCTCCATCAAGCTCAGCATCATCCACCCTGATTGACAGCTGTTCCCGAGAGCTTGGGGCCTTCCAGATGGGATGGACTAAAGGTTGTCAGCATGCTGTTTCCATCTGGCATTCAACCTGAAGGTGGTATTTGAATCCGGAATGGTCTATACTCAAAGAAAATGTGCTACTGCTGTAGAAGTTCAACCTGGTTCTTGGAAGGTTCTATACGAAGATAACACAATCTGCCGTTTCCATTTTTTCTCACTAGGTGGCTATAGCAGGCCGCTGTTTCATTTCAGAATGCTGATCGCAGCAGAACTGAGCAGACAGAGACCTTTCTCAAAGGAGCGGTATATTCAAAATAATTGAAATATAATGCTAAAAGGCACCTTCATTTAGGATTACCAGATCTCTGAGCTGGCAAAGGAGGACCTGGACAATTGGAAAGGAGGACAAATGGGAGAAGGAGGACACAGTGCTTAACTTTCCTCACATCTGCAACAAAAATCACAGTGAAAAACTGCAAAAGAATGTACTTGGGCCTACATGTATATGAAATTTCTTTTTCCAGCATCAGAAAGACTGGTTTTTCGATCGCAATACTTTTACAACAAATCTTCATTTTCAAGAACATAATGTTAATAGTGATAATATAGAATCGATGATGACAGTTTTCAAATTTCACCATAAAAACGTACTGTATGACGAGTCATGTGATCTACAGAATACAGTGATGGTAGATTTGAAGGGGCTGGTTTGAAGCCAATTGCTGGAATTGGGAAATAACGTAAATGTAAGATGCTGAGTCTGTCAATGGACGAGGAAAGGGAAGAAGCAGACATTTTACAAGGTCACAATACACTAAAGTTTGAATTATTGCTGTTGTGAAAACAGTCCAAAATAAAAAAAAGATACTCAAAAGTTGGACAATATTTGATTTTAAGGCTAAGCCTGCTTTTGCTGCAAGTCTGGTGACCCAACCTTCATTGGACATGTATTTAACTATTCTGTTCTGGTTCCTGCAATGATCTCTTCAAATGGGTCAGAATCATTTATTTACTTATGTACTATATCAAATACTTTGGCCACCTAATGCGAAGAGAGGACTCACTGGAAAAGACCCTGATGCTGGGAAAGACTGAAGGCAAAAGGAGAAGGGGACGGCAGAGGATGAGATGGTTAGATAGCATCACCAATGTAACAAACATGAATTTGAGTAAACTCCGGGAGACAGTGGAGGACAGGAAGGCCTGGCGTGCTATGGTCCATGAGGTCACGAAGAGTCGGACACGACTAAACGACTGAACAACAACAAAAATATTAGCATGCCATGCATTTCCAAAGTCTCTGACCAGCTAACAATCAGAAACAGTATTTAAAAAATAATTAAAAAATAAAAATAAGCCCACCAAAAAAATAACAAAGATCTCAACAGCATCATAAAGAATTTTTAAAAAAATACTGAAGTCATGTGACTGCCAGGGTATCCCAACATTCAAAGCACGACTCCTTCCTGGGCTGGATGGAACAGGCAGGTTTTCACTGCTCACCTGAAACCCAGGAGGGAAGAGGTAGAATGGATCTCAGTAGGGAGGGAGTTCCAGAGCATGGAAGTAACTATTTAAAATGCCAATTTTCAAGGTCCCATCAGACAGCATGGAGGGATCTGGTTGGACGAGTAGGTGAATATATGTCCTGACTTCGAGTGAAGGAAAAACACGCTGAGGCTTGGAGTTGAAGCTCTAATGTTTATTGTCCTACTCTCCTTGACAGAATCCAGCAAAACTAACATGAACTGGTAATGCTCAGAGAAAGGGTCCAAGAAATCAGGGCGGGGTCTTCTTTAGCCTCTTGGGAGGAAGCATAGGGATTCAGTACTACGCATGCATTTCTCCCCCTGGAGGGAGCCCCCTCCTTCTCCGCCAGTTATCTCCCTAACAATATAGGCATATAGGCAGTCCCACAGATAACTAGGTCAGGGACCATGTAGGACTTTAAAACTGACCACCAACTCCTTGGATTGCACCTGGAACCAACTGGCAGCCATGCAGCTCCCGAAGCAGTGGGGTCACCAGGGTATATTGGGAAATACCCATCACTGCCGAGGCTGCAGTATTTTGTTCTAGTTATTCCGCGCGCGTCATGCCGGCCACATGACGGCGGAAGCGTCTTCGGACAACGCTGGCTCTTCGGCTAACAAACGGAGATGAGCACCGGCCCCTAGAGTCGGACACGGCTGCACAACTGTGCGGGGGGATCCTTTACCTTTACCTATAGGATCCAAATGCTTGTCAAGAGCAGCCCCACGCAGAGCACGTTACAGGAATCCAAACACGGCTTGGTGAGTGTGAGCGCGCTTCCCAGTCTCGGAATGGCTGCAGCTGGTGCACAAGACGTAACTGTGCAAAAGCCCTCCTGGACAGAACCGGCTACCTACTCTTTGAGCAGGAGCAGAGTGTCCAGGACAATCCCCAAGTTGTGGAATACTTCTGAATTGGGGAGTGCAACCCTGTTCAGAGCCAAAGGTTGTGCGACCCTGGAAATTTGGCCCGTGGGCCCCAAGCCACACTTTCTTGGAGGGATTCAATCTGATCTTTCTTCCCCAGGCAGACCCTGACGGCCTTCAGCACCGGGCCAGCACTTTTGCCACATTGTTTGTTTGGCCCAGGGCCAAGATATATAACTGGGCATCATCAGCATGTTGATAATATCTGTCCCCACGATGAGGACCTCTCCCAGCAGTGTTTCTCAACCTTGGCAACTTTAAGATGTGTGGACTTCAACTCCCAGGATTCCCCAGGCAGCTATTCCCAGCAATCCTGGGAGCTGAAGTCCTCACATCTTAAAGTTGTCATGGTTGAGAAACACTGCTCCACAGATTAGAGATCTCCGGGCACATCTCTCATCCCCTACCACCACCTAGAATGAACCCCTTAGGAACAACCAAAGAATGGCGTCCCCAAACTCCAATCCCTCAGAGCTGGCCCAGAAAGATACCCTGGTTGACAGTATTGAAAGGCGCTTGGAAGTCAGCTTCGAGAAAACACCAGGAGGGTTCCACTCCCCCAGTCCTGGTCTCTCTAAAGCTAATCAAGGAAGGCAAGCAATGCAGTTTCCATGCTGAACCCTGGCCTGAAACCCAGCTGCCACAGGTCCAGATAACCTGCTTCTTCTATGGTCCTCTGAAGTTGCAGCATCGTCACTTCCTTTACCACCTTTCCCAAAAAGGAGATTTAAGAAACTGGTCTAAAGTTATCCAAAGTAGTCAGATCAAGCAATGGCTTCTTGAGCATGGGTTGCACCATGGCCTCTTTCCGAGGAGATGGAAGCACCCTCTCACCCAAAGGAGTTTTTGAGTGCTCAGATCCAACTCCTTTCACATTGCGGAAGGCCTTAACCAGCCACAAGGGACAGGGACCCAGCATGCAGGTGGAAGAGCGGACACTACAGAGAGTCCTATTTGCCAGGACATGCAGACTCCAACTGATCCCGGATTACTTTACAACAGAGCTTTCCAAACATTTCATGTTGGTGACACACTTTTTAGACATGCATCATTTCGCGACACACTCTTACAGCAGGGCACAAGGCAGGCACTGGGACCTGTGCGGAATCCTGGCAGGTCAGGTTTGGAGGCAGCCGGGCACAAGGCAGGCACTGGGACCTGCGTGGAATCCTGGCAAGTCAGGTTTGGAGGCAGCCGGGCACAAGGCAGGCACTGGGACCTGCGTGGAATCCTGGCAGGTCAGGTTTGGAGGCAGCCGGGCACAAGGCAGGCACTGGGACCTGCGTGGAATCCTGGCAGGTCAGGTTTGGAGGCAGCCGGGCACAAGGCAGGCACTGGGACCTGCGTGGAATCCTGGCAGGTCAGGTTTGGAGGCAGCCGGGCACAAGGCAGGCACTGGGACCTGCGTGGAATCCTGGCAGGGCAGGTTTGGAGGCAGCCGGGCACAAGGCAGGCACTGGGACCTGCGTGGAATCCTGGCAGGTCAGGTTTGGAGGCAGCCGGGCACAAGGCAGGCACTGGGACCTGCGTGGAATCCTGGCAGGTCAGGTTTGGAGGCAGCCGGGCACAAGGCAGGCACTGGGACCTGTGTGGAATCCTGGCAGGGCAGGTTTGGAGGCAGCCGCGACACACCCAGACACCACACAGTTTGGAAAGCTCTGCTTTACAAGATGAAACCCCCATCATCTGCTTTGGCTCTGACCAGCTAGAGTCCAACTCAGCTCTGAGCTGGGAGTTTTATCTGCCAAGTCATGAGAATCCTTCAGAGCAGCCCTTCAGGTGTTCTCAGTGATCCCTTGCTTCACCCCACAAAGTCTACAAACTGGGCCATTTTTCCCTATTTGGGACTGATTTTAACCCGCAAAAATAGCTTCCTTAAGCTTCCTTTGGCTCCGTAACACACACACACCCATTCCATCCAAAATAAGTAGAAAAATTTGGCCCCACTTATTCTGGTAAGCTTATATGCCACCTTCCCCCTCAAGATGCATCTGGTTTTTGTCTTTGCTTGGTGTGTGACCCCAATCAGTTATGGCTTATTCAACAAGCTATTGTTAAATGACTTTAATCATTCATTCATTGGCGATCACTCATAGCCGAATAAGATTGTCTTCCAAGGGTAAAATTTTAACAGTGGATCCGTAAGTGGCTGTAAAGGCCAATTCTGGATCCGCACAACCTCCCACAATGAGGGCATAGGTTTCCGGGTGGGAGACGGTCATGATGAGGGTTTGCCTGACGTGCCTTCCTTTTAGCTCTTTTCTCCCTTTCGCCCTGTACTTGTCCATCCTTTTTATGCAGGGATGAACTTGTATTGTGGTTTAAAATGTTTGGATATTGGCTAGTCTCGGTCGCTGACCCTCAGCTTCCAGACTAGACTGCTGTAATGTCCTCTACTTGGGGCTGCCTGTTCAAAAAGTTTAGTTGATGGGAAGTACTGGTTTGGGGAAGTTAGAAGAGCTAGTCTGCTCCTATATCTCCAGCATCTCTCCCCCCAAACATCTCTGATGAGCCTCCGCCATTTCTTGGAGGATCTCAGGACCTCCATCCTTTGCAGCAGTAAGCCTGAGACACTTGGATCTTGGTCTCCCTTGATACTTGCTTTGGCCTGTGCCAAAGGGAGCAAAAATGCAGAAGGGAAGGGTGAGACACCCAGGAACAGCATTCCCAGGCTTGACCAGGCAAAGAGGAAATACATCAAGGCACCTCAACTGGGTCTCTGGAGAAGTCTCTAATGTCGGGAAGGTGGAAGCAAAAAGAGGATGACCAACAGCAAGGTGAATGGGCTCAATCACAGCAGTGATGTTTGCACTGTTGGAAAGTTTGAAGGACCAGGTTGGGAACATTTCATCCTGGACAAAAACTGCCTATATGGTTGTATTGTCGAAGGCTTTCACAGCCGGAGTTCAATGGCTGTTGTGGGTCTTCCGGGCTGTGTGGCCGTGTTCTGGAAGTTGTGGTTCCTAACGTTTCGCCAGCATCTGTGGCCAGCATCTTCAGAGGGCAGGAGCACAGATAGAAGCAAAATCTCTGTGCCCAGGTAGAGTGGCAATGTTCTATTTATAGAGCTAAATTATAGGAGATTAGGTGGGGTGCCTATATGGTTGCTAAGAGTTGATGCTAACTTGACGGCACATCATCATCATCTTCATCTTCATCATCCACCTCAACTGAGAAATCAGAAGTCTACAAGACGTTGGGGAGGAAAACAAAAATCAACTCACTGAGATTATATGGAATTGATGGGACATAACAGGAGGCATAGATACAAACCAACAAGAGTCCTAGTCTGCAGAAGGCAAATGGACTGTAGTAGGCTTTTCCAAATGCTGATTTATTTATTTATTTATTTGGTTTGATTTGATTTGATTTGATTTGATCTGTATAGCTGCCCATCTCAAACCAATAACAGTATAACATTACATGTTTTTATTGTAAGCCGCCCAGAGTCCCCCGATTGGGGGAGATGGGTGGTCACATAAATTTAAATAATAATAATCATCATCATCATCAATCATCATCATCATCATCATCGGCGATCACTCGTAGCCGAGTAAGATTGTCTTCCAAAGGTAAAATTTTAACAGTGGATCCGTAAGTGGCTATAAAGGCCAATTCTGGATCCGCACAACCTCCCACAATGAGGGCATAGGTTTCCGGGTGGGAGACGGTCATGATGAGGGTTTGCCTGACGTGCCTTCCTTTTAGCTCTTTTCTCCCTTTCGCCCTGTACTCGTGCTTCTTCAAAGTCCATAGCGCCATTAATAAAGGATGACCTCCAATTGAAATGCTCATGAGTTAGGGCTTCCCAGTTCTCAATGCTGATATTACATTTTTTAAAATTAGCTTTGAGAGTATCTTTGAATCTCTTTTGCTGTCCACCAATATTCCGTTTTCCATTCTTAAGTTGGGAGTAAAGTAGCTGCTTTGGAAGACGATGGGCAGGCATTCGAACAACATGACCGGTCCAGCGAAGTTTATGTTGGATGATCATTGTTTCAATGCTGGTGGTTTTCGCTTCTTCTAATACGCTAACATTAGTCCGCCTATCTTCCCAAGCAATTTGCAGAATTTTTCGGAGGCAGCGTTGATGGAATCTTTCAAGAAGTTGGAGGTGGCGTTTGTAGAGGGTCCATGTTTCACAGGCGTACAGAAGGGTTGGTAGTACAATGGCTTTGTAAACAAGCATTTTGGTCTCCCTGCGAATGTCCCGATCCTCAAACACTCTACGCTTCATTCGGGAGAAAGCTACACTCGCAGAGCTCAGGCGATGCTGAATTTCAGCGTCGATGTCGGCTTTTGTAGATAGATGGCTGCCGAGATAAGAAAAGTGGTCAACATTTTCTACTGACACACCTTTAAGCTGGATTGATGGCGCTGCGGAGGGATTGGTTCAAACTTGCTGGTAAAGCACTTTGGTTTTTTTAATGTTAATCGAGAGGCCGAGCTTTTCATATGCTTCTGCAAAGATGTTTAGGATAGTTTGAAGATCTTCCTCAGAGTGTGCACAGACTACATTATCATCAGCATATTGAAGTTCTATAACAGAAGTTGTAATTATGGACACTGCAAGACAACATGGATAGTGAACGACCTGAACGTAGGACTGCCATTATTGCAAGGGAGCTGAGACGTTTTAATATTGATATAGCAGCACTCCAAGAAACTCGAAGAGCAGGAGAAGGACAGTTGAAGGAAGAAAAAGGAGGTTATACCTTCTTTTGGAAAGGACTGCCTGAACAAGAACGACGAATACATGGGGTAGGCTTTGCTATCAAAAACGACCTTGTGAAGCTCGTCAGAAGTTCCCACTGGGATTAACGAACGACTCTCAACTCTCCGAATAAAACTCGCCAAAAACCAACAGGCAACTATCCTAAGTGCTTACGCACCAACACTAGATGCAAATGACTTTAATACGTTTAGCCCAATATTGTTTGTTCTGGCTGGCAGCCATTTCACATCGTTTCAGACAGAGGCTTCCTATTAGCTCTGACTGATCCTGCTAATTGTGCTACCAGGCAGGAACAGGAATTGAACCCCTGGGCCTTTCTTCAAGCGGTTGTGTTCAGCTACTGAGCAACCTTCCATCCTCCCACCCAGATGATACTTATTGAAGAATTCTTACCCTAAAGGGTGGATTTAGCATTTTTCCAAGGGAAGAGAAAAACCATCAATAAATATCAGGTAGTACTCAATTGGCAGCTTTGTACATGCTAGATTAAAATTTTAAGATTTACATCCTGCCTTTCTTCTGGGAAATCAGGAGGGATTGGAACCTGAATCTCCCAGCTTAACCACTACACCACACCATCTCCCTTAGACATCTATTACAGTGTTTCTGCATGACCATTCTTAACCAGGTTAACACCTCTCAGCTGGATTTGCACAAGATGTACTAGGTTAGGCTTAACCATGTTTTCTTTTAGAGGTTTAACGTCTCAGGCAAGCAAATACGCAAGTTCAGAAAATAGGTTAGTTCTATAAACAGGCTGTGTTGTGTGTCCTGCAGTTGATTGCTGGAAATACTCATTAATAAAAGTCTGCTTGGAGCTTCTTCAAGCAGTATTGTAATAATTCAGGGGCAGAAGAGCTCCAGTTTCAGTGCTAGCATCTATTTAATTCAGTGTTTCTCAACCTTGGGAATTTGAAGGTGTGTGGACTTCAACTCCCAGAATTCCCCAGCCAGCAGAACTCTTGGGAGTTGAAGTCCACACATCTTAAAGTTGCCAAGGCTGAGAAACACTGAATTAATTGATCAGGTAGCAGCTGACCTGATGGGACCTCCTGGTAGCGTGGGACCTCCCACAACACCCAGGGCTTATTTCTGAACAACAAAGATACTAGCAGCGTTAAGAGAATTGAGAGCCTGGTGGTCTGGCCTGCACTGAAGCAACTTCTAAAACTAGATCCACTGTGCCCCACTGCTGCAGCCAATCCCATTCTAAACACCTTAGAGATGTTTGGATCCATCTCCTATGGTAGATAGCTGGGAAAGCTTCCATTCTTTGTCTCCCACTAGCAGCACACCTATGAATCAGGATTAATTCTACCAGTTGTATGTCGATGAAGGTTCTCAGTCATCCAGGTGGAACAGTCTGTGGCTTGAATCATGTCAACTGGATTTCTATTTTTCCAGTAGAAACGTTTCACTCCTTATCCAAGGAGCTTCTTCAGTCTGAGTAAAGTTAGTAAGGGAATCCTTAAATATGTTTCTAGGGTGGCTGTGTGACCTTGCACCTGGGGCTAGGTCATGGTTATTTTGAGATGTTTATTTCTAAGTCCCTTTATCATCTAAAGGAGGATCGTTAAGATTACCCTGCTGCTGTTGAGCTTGCGAAATGGTCTTAATCTTCCTAGGCACAGAAGACAAAGCAGGAAGGAAGATAGGGGAAAAGTTGTGCCTGAGGCCCCCACCTCTATTCAAGGAAGGATTTTCCAAGTTGGCATAATGGATTCCTTGACCCCTCTCTCAAACCACCTATCTTCTCTGTCTAAAATGTGAACATTAATGTCCTCAAATGAGTGTCCTTTTTCCTTTAGATGAAGATAAACTGCTGACTCTGGTCCTGTGGTGTTACTTCTCCTGTGTTGGGCCATCCTCCTGTACAAAGGTTGTTTGGTTTCTCCAATGTAGAGTTCAGAGCACTCCTCACTGCACTGGATTGCATACACTACATTGCTTTCCTTGTGTTTTGGAGTTTGATCTTTGGGGTGTACAAGCCTCTGTCTCAGTGTGTTGGTGGGTTTGAAATATACAGGTATGTGGTGTTTGCCAAATATCCGTTTTATCTTTTCAGACACGCCAGCCATGTAAGGAATGACCAGGTTCTTCCATTTACTCTGAGTCTCAGCCCTATCTGTCGCTGTTTTAGGTCTGGTAGACTTAGATTTAGTGAAGGCCCAATTTGGATATCCACAGGCCTTCAGAGCTGTTCTCAGGTGCTGTTTTTCATTCTTTTTGGAATCCATGGAGGTGGGGATGGTTTCTGCTCTGTGTGATAATGTCCTGATGACTCCTAGTTTGTGCTGCAGTGGATGGTGGGAGTCAAACATCAGTTTGATGTACAATCTACCAGTTGTATTGCTAAACCAGTGCAAACTTCAACCTCTCATTCCTTAACAGTATAAATGGGCAGGTGGGGAAAAGACCCTAATAGAAAAGCCTCAAAACTCATGTTGGGAATTGGCTTCTTGCTGGCACAGCCACCCTAGTTGCTATGAATGAATCGTTTAGAATTGAGTTTGTGAGTTTTCTCACAAACTCAGTTCTAAATGATTCATTCATAGCATCATTGCCATGAATTGCCCAGAGGTCACTGATATAGACAAGAGGAAAAAAAGACACAAAAGTCAAGGACGGAGTAAGTTCAAATGCACTTATGCAAACTGCCATTTTATTTATGCATTTCAGCCAAGAGGCTCACAATCACAATCTCCAAAGATACAGCATACTTAGGGGGTATATTGGGGCTCATTCCAGGCTTGAGAACTGGGTGCAAACATGTATTTTTATGACCCCCTTCTCCCTCTTGAGTTTGTGGAGGTTTGAAACAATCTCCTACACACTGATTTTGAAAGTCATCCAAGAGCTGCAAAAATGTGAGCCCCCCTGAAGTTACAGACTTCTACTGGGTTTTTTTTTTATTTATTAAATTTTATTAAGTTTTACAATACATAATAAAATTTAAAGTAGAAAAAGAAATAGAAACAGAAATACAAAATAAGAAAAAGATAAAGAAAAAGTGAAGTCAAGAAATAATAAGCAAAGAAAATATAGAAAATAGATGTCCTCCAATCTATCTTTGAACTTAAAGTACAACAATTGATTTTAAATGTTAGTCCTTCATACAGTATACAGGAACTTTTCTTTGTCATATGCCTTTTGATTTCTTTAATCCAATCTTCTAACCTTCATCTTACTGTCTCCCAATAATCCATCTTTGGCTTCCACTCCTTGAAGTAGTAGTTAAATGTTGAATGTTCATTACTACATATTTATATCTTCAATAAAGACCAATTAGTATAACAAATAAAAGCCTTATTTACTTCTAATAAACTACAATATATTCTATTCATATTATGACTCATAACCTAACATGTTATGTAACTTAATACATAATTTAGCAATTCTTATAGTGTTCATACATATATATTTCTATAATTTAATTCTAATATATATATATATCTCCATAAAAAAGGAATTCTTGAATCTCAATTATCCATCTGTAATTTCCATTCCTTGTAGTAGTGTCCATTTAAACTAAATGCATAATCTATCATATCACTTAACCTAATAGCTAATATATCAATTCTTATAATATTCATACAATACATATTGATATATATCATCCTGTAGTAACCATCATTCTAATTCCATCATATCATTATCTTCTCATAAATATATCTCTAAGGAAAACAATATTCTATAATATCAACTTGTGTTTGTATTTAGCATCTTACATTTAGAATATCACTTTTTATATATCCATACAATTTCTCATAACAATTCAAGTCCATATTTTTTCATTAACCTTTATATCCATACAGTTTCTCATATCTTCTGTTTAGGTTATGCCAAAATCACAATACACTGTGGGAGATTCGCAATATACAGCCTGCTCTTTTCTATATCTCATATAGAATATCAGAGCAACCTTCTCTCCCTTTCCACATATTTCACAACATCCATCCAACTGTGCACCCATATTTTCACTCTGTCTCCACTGCCACAACATATCTATACCAAGATTGTAGTGTAAAGCCTTCAGAATGTTCTTCTGAACTAATATACTCAAAATTTCCTCCTTCTGTTTCTCCTCCACTTGAAAAACATGTTTCCTTTCTGTCTCCGTTTCTGTTCTCTGTTCTTTCTCTCTGTTTTGCAGAGTTACGAACAGTAATTCCAACGACCTTTGAATATTTGAAAAAGCCTCAGTAATCTCTCTTCTGAGCTCCTCAGGTACAAGTTGGAAAGCCATCTTTCCTGTGTCCTTCAAATTAAAACAACAACCCTTCTAGTCAAAACAATAATCATGTAATCTGTCCATGGAATACTACCAGCAGAATCTATTAAGCAGAACGTCGTTGTTGTTGTTGTTTTTTTTTTTAAAGTCAAAAGAAAAAAGAAAGTTCCAATAATCCAAAATACAGGAGAGAATAATATTTTAAACAGTTTATAGAAGGAGAAATAAAAAATATATTCCAAATGAAGCAAAATCCAACCAGGGAGGATGTAGAAAAAGACGACAAGGAAAAAAACACGTTACCCTGTGTTTTTATTCTTCAAACTGCGAGCTTTCGTTCTTCAAGCTGCAAGCTGCTTAATCCAAACAAAGAGTTTCTCAAAAAATGAATAGTCATTTAGTTTATCAAGCGAAGAATTACAAACAGAGTCTCTTAAATCCCTCTAATACAAAAGAGAAGTAAAAAAAAAAATGCAGACGTTTCATTATGTTGCAAATATAGAGTCCATCAAACTTCCACCAGAATCAGTTATAGCAAAGAAAGCACAAAGTTAGCCAACATTTTCAACAAAGTCCAAAAAATCGATCTTAGATTTCAAAAATATTTTAATCTAAAAAAAAAACATTCCTAAAGTGATCTAAAAGCGGCTGGGCGCTCTTGTGTCTCTTCAAAGAGACTTGTTTCCCCTGCGAGAGCCTGATATATCTCGGCCATTGCCTTGCACTTACCCTGTTCCTTCCGCGGTGGAAAACTACAGAAAAAACAAGGGTAGGCAATCCCAATGGCCCCACGAGTAATCTTCTGGTCTCCCCTTCTCCAGGGGAAAAAAAACTTCAGTGGACCACAACTTCTGCAATCCACGCAAGCAAGGGAAATTCAGTCAGCTTCTCTGAGAAATCTGACTGGTCGAGCTGGCAGCCAAGCCTGGAATCCATGGAGGTGGGGATGGTTTCTGCTCTGTGTGATAATGTCCTGATGACTCCTAGTTTGTGCTGCAGTGGATGGTGGGAGTCAAACATCAGTTTGATGTACAATCTACCAGTTGTATTGCTAAACCAGTGCAAACTTCAACCTCTCATTCCTTAACAGTATAAATGGGCAGGTGGGGAAAAGACCCTAATAGAAAAGCCTCAAAACTCATGTTGGGAATTGGCTTCTTGCTGGCACAGCCACCCTAGTTGCTATGAATGAATCGTTTAGAATTGAGTTTGTGAGTTTTCTCACAAACTCAGTTCTAAATGATTCATTCATAGCATCATTGCCATGAATTGCCCAGAGGTCACTGATATAGACAAGAGGAAAAAAAGACACAAAAGTCAAGGACGGAGTAAGTTCAAATGCACTTATGCAAACTGCCATTTTATTTATGCATTTCAGCCAAGAGGCTCACAATCACAATCTCCAAAGATACAGCATACTTAGGGGGTATATTGGGGCTCATTCCAGGCTTGAGAACTGGGTGCAAACATGTATTTTTATGACCCCCTTCTCCCTCTTGAGTTTGTGGAGGTTTGAAACAATCTCCTACACACTGATTTTGAAAGTCATCCAAGAGCTGCAAAAATGTGAGCCCCCCTGAAGTTACAGACTTCTACTGGGTTAAAAGCAGCAGCAGGATCATCTGCTAAAGCAATTTTGAAATTTCATGGTTCTTCAGAGTAACCATTCTCGGGGTATGGTGTGAAATCAAGAGAAGGAACAGGTAGCTTGTTCTCAGCATGCAGGAGGTACATTGAGATTTTATTTATTTATTTATTTTTCAAATTTATTCCCCGCCCATCTCCCATGCAAGGGACTCTGGGCGGGTTACAACAAATACAATTTAAAAACTATACAAAAATATCTAAAAACACAGCAGAGAATAAATAAAATAAAATCCAAGATGGATTAGGACCCGCAGATAGATCATGGAGCTACGGGGCCAGCCAACCCCAGGAGGCACTACCACCTCCGTCGTCCCAGGCCCGGTGGCAGAGCCAGGTCTTAAGGGCCTCCCGAAAGGCCAGGAGGGAGGGGGCCAGTATATTCCATAAGGTGGGCGCTGTCGCAGAGAAGGCACGCCTCCTGGACCCCGCTAGATGGAATTGTCTTGTTGAGGGGGTCCGAAGCATGCCCTCTCTGCATGCACGGGTGGGGCGGGCCGATGTTATCGGGACGAGACGGTCCCTCAGGTACCCTGGTCCTATGCCATGTAGGCCTTTAAAGGTAATCACCAACACCTTGAATTGGACCCGGAAGCAAACTGGCACCCAATGCAGCTCGCATAGCAGAGGTGTCACATGTGCCGATCTCCTGGCACCCATAACTGCTCACGCCGCCGCATTCTGCACCAGCTGAAGCTTCTGGATACTCTTCAAGGGTAGCCCCATGTAGAGCGCATTACAATAGTCTATACGGGAGATGACAAGGGCATGAGTGACTGTTCGGAGGGCCTCCTGATCCAGGAAAGTGCGTAACTGGCGCACAACTCGAAGCTGTGCAAAGGCCCTCCTGGCCACGACTGCCACCTGCTCTTTGAGCAGGAGTCGCGAGTCCAGGAGGACCCCGATATTCCGCAGTGGATCCGAGTGGGGTAGTGCAACCCCACCCAGAACCAAAGATGACAACTTCCCGGATCCAGGGGGGCCATCAATCCACAGCCACTCCGTCTTACCAGGGTTCAGTTGAAGCCTGTTGTTCCCCATCCAGACCCACACAGCCTCCAGGCACTGAGATAAGGCATTTTGTATTCTGATTGTTGACACTACTTGCAAGGCCTTTTCAAAATGTTGAGGAACATTCGTAACATGGTTGTTGTGGGTTTTCCGGGCTGTGTGGCCGTGTTCTGGCAGAAACTGCAAGAACACGGCCACACAGCCCGGAAAACCCACAACCACCATCGGATTCCGGCCATGAATGCCTTTGACTATACATTTGTAACATGCTTGTGGTCATTAAGTGGAAGTCCCATTCTGCAATTTAATTTGCAGACTTGCAGGCTAAATATAATGCAATAGCAGAACAAGTATTTTCTCATTCCAAAATAAACTAGTTCAATATGCTGCTCTCAGTTGTATGGACTGGCACAAATCCATTTGCTCAGTTTTCCAGGTCTCCTACTGCTATCATACTCTTTGGCTCAAACATGTATAAAAAGGCTTTTCAGTAATTAAAATGGGAAAATGTTCAAGGGAGCATGTCAAAGAAACAAGGAATGGAAACAGGTGAGTCCTCTATGTCTAAATCAAAGTTGTAGACAGAATAAAGGTTAAGAAAAGTATCAAGCTTAAACTTTAATACAGTACAAAGGATCCAGTAAAAGCTTCCTTCAAATGGTGTTTTTTGAGGCGGCCTTCACACACATCTACTGTGATTATTCTACTCTGATACAGGTCTCCATTTGACTAAACCAAACTGCCCAAAGAACCACTAAAATCCAGCAACTGCTAAAGTTAAGTCCAACAGGGTTGTGAGAAACGGATGTTTTCTCTATCTTGACTATGCATGGCTGCAGCTCTGCTTCCCAATCAAAATTACAACTGGATTTCTTTCTTTTGGTTGAAACGTTTCACTGCTTATCCAGGTAGCTTCTTCAGTCTGGGCAAAAGTTGGTGAGGGGACCCCATATATGTCTTCCAGGGTGGCTGTATTGACCTTACACCTGATTGGCTTGTTAATTGGGCAATTGAGGTGTAGATAGTCTTTAGGATGTCTTAGTCCTAAAACCTTTATTCCACTTCTAAAACCTTTATTCCACTTTGGCATGAACACCACCACAGGACCAGAATCAGCAGTTTACCTTCATCTAAAAGAAAAAGGACACTCATTTGAGGACATTAATGTTCACATTTTGGACAGGGAAGATAGGTGGTTTGAGAGAGGGGTTAAGGAATCCATTCATGCCAAAGTGGAAAATCCTTCCCTCAATAGAACCGGAGGCTTCAGGCACAACTTGTCCCCCGTTTATAATGCTGCTCTTTCATTAGTCCCCAGGAAAATTAAGACCACTTCACAAGTTCACCAGCAAGGCCACATTTAAGATCCACTTGGGGATGAATAAAGGTTTTAGGAGTAAGACATCCTAAAGACTATCTACACCTCAATTGCCCAACAAGCCAATCAGGTGTAAGGTCAATACAGCCAACCCTGAAGAGATATATGGGGTCCCCTCACCAACTTTTGCCCAGACTGAAGAAGCTACCTGGATAAGCAGCGAAACGTTTCAACCAAAAGAAATCCAGTTGCCGTGACTTAACCTACAGAAAAACTCTCTCTGTACTTTCCCATTTCTGCACTTCTTCTTTCCAGTTGTTCTAAAATCTGAGTATTAAGAAAAACAGGTGAGGCTTTTCAAAGCAGAGAATGTGAATTTGACCTCACTGGTTAGAAAATGCCTTCCTATCTTAAACAGCTACACTTTTCTAGAGTTGGGCCCACAGCTTATATCCCAAAAAAATATTTGAAAGGGGAAGAGGGAAATTAGGTTCCCAAAAAGGCAGCAGCATTCCTTGCAGGAAGATTGGGGCACCACACTGACCTGTCTTCAAATATTTTTATTTAAAGCCATTATGTATTTAGGCCTTGATTTACACAGAACATAAAACAGACCATTGACTGCAATGGAAACGAATTATTTGAACTATTCTTGGTTTGGTGTCTAGAGCCCCAACTTCATCCATTTGCTGTAGATCCTTTGCGACTCCACCACGCACAGAGCCTTGGTAGTTAGGGTGTACCACATTTCCCAATTTTCTTGAGAACAGATGAGGAGAGCAATATAAGGCAACAGGGGATAGCTTTGTGGAGTGCAAAATTCTCTCAAGCAAAGATAGGCAATTTCTGGGCCAATCTGGAATTTCAAGAACCTGTCACGGGACTCCTACAAAAGTTATTGAAAGGCATGCTTATTTACAACCCACCCCCAATCGAAGTTCAGGAGTGGGGAACCCTTTTTCTGCCAAGGGCCATTTGGATATTTATAACTGGGGGTGGGGGGCGGGGCTTCTGGGATTTCCGCAGACCAGGGGCTGGAGTTTGCGGGCGGAAGCCAATCACAAGCACTGGGGGGCGGGGTTTGTGGGCGGGAGCCAATTGCACGGAAGGGGCGGGGTTTGTGGGAGGGAGCCCCACGGGCCTTATACGCCTGACGTTGCCCACCCGTCTTAGAACAATTTACCAAAGGCAACCTGGTGGACTTGCTCCTCTCCTCTTTCCCTGGTCCTTAGCATGTCCTCTACCAACCTAGCATATTTTGGGCCCTTTTTGCACAGCTGGATTCACTTCCAAGCGCTGTACTGCAGTCACCCAACGATTTCTATGCACTATTATGTCTGACGCTCCTCAGCGTTCTAGTAATTATGCTAGAAGCTTATGCTGCATCCCAAATTTTGAACTTGCTGCATCCCAATTTTTTTTTTTTGTTAAATTAGAAGGCATATTTTGTCTGGCTCAGAAGCTAAGCGGGGTCAGGCCTAGTTCATACTTGGGTGGGAGATTTGAAAGTATTAGGACTGTAGGTTAGATTTTAAAAGTCAGAACATGGACATGTCTGTAAGTCCTTAGAAGTTCAGCTCAAAGCAGACTTTACCTTAAATGGATAAGAGGCCGATGGATTCCAGCAGAGCTGTCCACTGGCACGGCCCCCCCTCATTCCACTGAAATTTAATGCTCTCCAGATGTTGACCAGAGCTGCACACCAGGTTAGTGGTTTGAACAGTTGCTAGATGGTACAAGTAGAAACCTGCATAGCTTGCTGGACCCATCATGGTACCTGTGTATTTAGACCTTACGTTGATAGGCACCTGGCTGGTGGATGGTCCCAGGCTGACCCACAAAACAAGCTACCAACAGCTGATAACGTCAGCTCTCTCTATACAGATGTTAAGGGTGGCTGCATTGCACAGCATTCATTACCAGGTACAAGGCCCAGGCCCCCAACCCCATCTTCTGTCCAGCAAAAGCCAACAGTTCCAGTCCTTGAACTACTGCAATGCCTACTTTCCCTTCCCTTTGGAGGAGGTGGGTTCTTGAAAACGCGATGGCAGTGATGCTGCAGAAATGTTACCCTAACGTTTCCCCGGTCCTGTTCCCGCCAATAAAAACTGGACTCCTCCTCTCCTCTGTACTGGTGAACCGTTCTGCAAGGGAATGAAAAGGCGGAAGGGTTGTCTTTTGGACAGTCAAGCCTGAAGGAATCCTCTCCTGGCTCCAAGTGCAAATCACCCACTAGCAGAGGTCCACGTCTCCATGCACCAGTCATCAGTTAACAGGAATGATATGCAACCTAAGAGCAGCCAGGGAGCTCAGCTTTCATTTCCTGGTTTTCCTGGTTATTTTCAAAGTTTTCTGAACAGTAACATGGGGGAGGGGGAGGAAAAAACAGCACATGAAACAGATTAACAATAGGCATCCAGAAGTCCATTTAAGTCTAGCCTGCCTATTTATTTCACATGCTAGGAATCGCAACCCATTACTCAATTCTTACTGGTTTTTTCTTTCAAGACTATTAAAAGATCTTTATAGCAAGATTACCATCACCTGTCCTTTCAAACCTCAGCGGCTCAAGGTTTACTTCCACTGGTACCTCAGAAATCTCATGTGACTCACAGATGTTACGGTCACAACTTTGTCAGATGAACAAATATATTCTCTAAACTCTTGCTGGCATTATCTGTCTACCTAACTTCTAATCCAGGCACTTTAGCCTATTTTCTTCTAAATATAGACACCTTGATAAACAAATTTGTGATGTGAGAGGGAAAACTATTTCCACGAAAAATTTCCAGCATCCAGTTTGGACAATTCAGGACCCATGGAATGCACCACAATCCCAAAGGCTGTGGGTTACTGATCCTTGAGATCTTTGACAGGTCAGACAAAAGAGCTTTGCAAAACAGATGTCAGGCCATCTCCAATGAACAAGGCAAGAGACAGGGACATCTGGGGATTTAAGGCAATCCAGGGGACTATGGATAGAGATACATAGCAGAAATAAACTGACAGGAAGCTCTTTATGCAAGGTGTGAAGCAGAATCTGGGACATATTTGCTACAGCTCATATACTATAGTTATTTACCTCCCCCCACCCTTTTGTTATTTCTCATTTTACGCTGCAAGCAACTTGAAAACAGATTGTTCTATTGTACATTTGACCAGGTAAAATGCCATATGCATAGATGGCAAGTCATTAATTTATATTTAGCATCATGAACACCTGAGTGCTTTACACATCCTGTTATTCTCACATGACCCTGTAAACAAGTCATCATAGTGCAGGTACAGCAGTGAAGGAAAAAGGAAAACATGAAATGCAGTTCCATTTATAAAGAGGAGTTTCTGATACAAGCATTTCCCAGCCCAGCCCAGGGCTCCCCGCTTTATACAAGCTGCCCTGCGCAGGAAAGACGGCAAGAAGTCAGCAAAGTTGGATGAACATTCAGCTAATGTGGAAGCGAGAGCAGGAGATTAAAGGGAATACACGGAAACGTTTACTAGCAACCAAGATATGGGCTGGAAAATTTCCCACTTGGAGCAAGTTTGATTGTTTCTAAATTGCCTGCTTGCTTTTCAGCCAATCTCTAACAAAAAAAATTTCAGGACTTTGTTGCTCTCCCTGTTTCAATGGCTGAATAAGAAGGGAGAAGCAGCTAAAGCAGTGTTTCTCAACTTTAACGTATGCGGACTTCAACTCCCAGAATTCCCCAGCCAGCATGGCTGGCTAGGGAATTCTGGGAGTTGAAGTCTGCATACGTTAAAGTTGCTAAGGTTGAGAAACGCTGAGCTAGAGAAATGAGACAAGCGTCTCTTCTTCTTCCACATACCTGCCATGTGGCAAAGGCTGAAGTTGTCATGTAGAGGATTCTCTACTATGGACAGGAAACAGCCACTGTGCGTTTTCTTGATAGTGGTCCCTCAGTGGCCACCCCTATGGCCTGTTGGAAAGAGACCTGACTTGCTAGTCCGTTTCTGAGGCACAAGGGACCACACCCAATCAAAAAAAGACAAGTGTTTGGCATTAACAGTAGCTTCCTCATAAAGATAACACGGCTAAGTGTTGATACAAGAAGGAAGCATTTAATACAATGCAAGGAATGTCCTGAAAAAATACTATTTACGAAAAGCCAATAGGAGAAAGAAGTAACAAAGCCCCATCACCTAAGCAGCCAGCATCAGAAATCCTATTGTTTCTAACATTCCCCAAAAAACACTCTATATTTCATACCTCATGCTTGGGCAGTGTGTGGATTTTGACTTGAGTATGCTAATTTCAATCACACGGATTTGCACAGAACAATTTTCCAGTTCCTCAAACCATTGGTAAGCAGCATACAGGCAACTTTTCTATCGATTTTGATATGTGTGCATTGAAGAAATGCACTAAACACCAGCAGGTCAGTTCATTGGTTGGTGTGAGGTTATCTGGGGACTGCTATCAAAAGAAATGGTTCTGAACACTTTTTTTTTTGAAAGGCAAAGCTTTAGATTTTACCCAATTCACAGATTAAAAGCTTACTGTCTAATCGAAGAGAATATTTGTAGCTCAGGGTTGAACTATTTACTTACTTACTTTAAGCTGTCTATCAAAGATTGACTGGTTATTGCGCTAGTTATCTCAGGAGCAATGGACACAGATGAGCACTTGTCTTTTTCCTGATATATTTTAGTCTTAATGCCCATGGCAAAATTATAATGGATTTTTTTAAAAAATTAGTCAACATGTTAAGCTATAGAGGTAAAGGTTCCCCCCGCACATTTGTGCAGTCGTGTCCGACTCTAGCGGCCGGTGCTCATCTCCGTTTGTTAGCCAAAGAGCCAGCGTTGTCTGAAGACGCTTCCACGGTCATGTGGCCGCATGACACACATGGAATGCTGTACATGTACGCTTATTTTTTTTTTGGCTCAGGTTTGAAATTAGAAAAAATCTTTGCCGACTACCTCCTTCCTTCATTTTAGCACTGCACTGTTACTATAAAATTGAGCCCCAAACTGGGAAAGCTGTGGTTTTCCTAAAATCAGGTCATTGGTCTGTCTAGTCCCCCTTAATCTCAAAGAATTCCTTACTTTACGGTTTGTCATTTAAGGCCTGAAACATTATTTCTCCCCTTCAAAGCAAGTTAGACGATTTAACACACTTTAGTAGAGGTCCATATTCCAATAAAGCAGCAGCACTCTGATTTACTATACTTAATGATTCCCCTCTGCTGTCACATTAAAAACCACAGCTCAAGGGTTCTCAATGCTGCCTCCAAGGCTTCCGAAAGGCCAGGATTTGTGCACCTCTGAACTATGCAATAAAACGAACAGAAGAGTAAAACAAGAAAATATACCTCCCCAATAGATCAAGTGCTCCACATCCTAGGCCATCTGTTAGATTACTTGGCCTCAGAATGTCAACCCATGTTTTTCCATTGCACAGGTGTGCGTGTACAAAAAAAACCCAGGCCAATTATACAAGGCTATCATTTTCATTATTATGAGCGTCAGCCTAGGAGCTTGCCCACAGAGCTCATATAGGCCGAAAGCCTTTAGCCTTAAGCTACAGAAACAGGTGTTTACAAAAACAAATCACAACCTAATTACAGGTCTGACTTATCCACCTTCCCCTGCTACATCTAGGGGCTTATCTCTTGGTTGTGCTTCTTTAACCATTACTAAACAAGCAAGAGCTGTTTTCACTAGAAACCTACCATACGATTATGCAGCCTTTTAATGCAGCAGTTATCCAAAGGCCTATTTTCGAATTTTGTGAGGAAGCTTAGACTGTAAGGCAAGTGACTTATATGAGGAATTTGAAGCTGCTATCAAAATGTCAAGTAATGTAGCTCATCCTCAAGGGTGACATGACCCCTTCAGCAGGAAATATAAACAGGAACAAGTACAGGTAGTCCTCATTTAGCAACTACCTCATTAATAAAATTATACCCCCCCAAAGGCAACTGCTTCATTTAGTGATTATTCAGTTAAGAGTGATGAAAAAGTAACTTTGCAACCAATCCTCAATTTTATGACCTTCACAGATCTGTAAAGCAAAAGAAAGCTGAATCATAAGCAGTTGTGGTTTCATTTAGTGACCACTTCACTTAATGACCAAGTTAACAGTCCCAATTGTGGTTGCTAAATGACTACTTGTATAGCATCATAAGCATATGAAATGCGGTCCTTCTTGCCAACAGCTCTGGGAGGAATGGAAAAATGATGAGTGTTCCATAACATGAACCAGTAAGATTCATGATCGAGTAGGGATCCATACCCAATCTCCAAGCTCAATACATCATTAAATAGAAAACTTAATAGGGATAGTAATATATCAAGGACCACTGGAGAATTTAGTGTCATTCTAAAACCCTTTGGATCTGCCTAAGGGGAGACTCAGTCAATGCTTTAACACTTCAAATATCCTATTGCTTCCATTCTCTACCTTGAGGTTTTTAAGTCTTAATTCAATCTGAGAAGCTAAAATTCAAATCAGTTTAACAGCAACCAACTTTCACCAGCATGATTATCCTGATGTAACTACAATGTGTATCTAGACCTCAATGTCAGCTGAGCAGTGATTTTTAGTTGGTGGGCTTTAACACCTTTTCTGTAAGGATTGCCATTTCATATTCTTTGAGAAGCATCTAGAAAGATAGCCTCAATATCTAATATAGGGCACATCAAAATACCATATAATCCTAAACTGGTTTATGCAAGTTTGAAAGCGATTTTATATCTTTAAGAAGCATGTTCAAGATCAATCCCCTTGTTCCCACAGGGGCACAATGAATCCTAGACTGTTTTGTACCATGGCTTTTTCTGGGGTTGGAAGCTAAGTACAGCCAGCTTATCTTTGATGGGAGATAATATAGATGTATATGCCACCCAACTCCCAGTTGAGTCTAGGCAGCCTGGGAAAACTAGGGCTGTAGACTAAATTGGAAAAGCAGCAAACCATTTCTATGCTACTGTCATAGATGTGTTTATTTATTTATATTTCTAACTTATATCACCGCCCATCTCCCCCCATTTCCGGAGGGGACTCTGGGCGGTTTATGAAAACATTGATGGATTTTACCAAGGTGGCACCAAGATGAAAACCTGGGTTAGCCCTGAGTGACTTCAATTCAGAGGATGGGCCACAAACAAGTACAATGATTAATCCCTTAGGAGGCTCCTTCCATTAATTTTTAATCAAGAACTGCAATTGTTAGATTAAAAAAAAACCCTTTTAAGAATGCCAGTCCTACTTGATACAGAACTCTGTAGCTCTTACCTTGTCATCCAAATTCTGCGCTCACCAACAGCTGCGTGAACCCTTGGCTATGCATCATGCTAGAGCAGCCAAGTATCCCACTCCATGTGCCTGACCATGTAAGCTCCAGGATGTTTACCTTTGTTCTCACACCTTCCCATCAGGGTTTATTTGTGCCCAGGCTACCAGTGCTCCAATGCACATGGATGGGCCACAGAGCACAAAATGAAGCCCAGCCAGTTACCAGGCCAAGAAGCAGAGGAACTTAACAGGTGAACTCATCATAGCGCAAGACAATATAAATGGGCATTATTTATAACAAAACCACCATGCACTTTTTTATAAAATTTTATTTGTCAAAAGAAAAAAGGCAATAGCCAATTGAAAGCCTACTTAATCTTAAGACTCCAATTTCTTTGTGTTGTTAAATTTAGATAAATGACTTATTGGCTCAATGTTTTTAAACAACCCCCCTTTTCCCCTTTAACATTTACCATCTACTTGTGCTGAATCCTTCCAAGGAGAATGCTCCAGCGTACCTCTCCAGGTCCTTGCTTTGCTCCTTTTACCAAAAAAAAAATGAAAACTCCATCGTGCATCTTATGGGCTCCAATCGTCAAAAATAGGAAAAATCTTTGGAATAGCCAATTGAGTTGAATAAAACTCCACACGAGTGCGGTTTGGTTGGGGCAGGAATCCACTCCTATGTTCCTGGTAATCTGATCCCGCTCCATGAATCCTTGAAATTGATCCTCCCTATCCTATCCACATTATGATTTGAATCCAATGATCCAGCTCCAAGGATTGGGATCCAGTGAGCCCTCTCCAATCCAAACCTTTATAACCAGCAAAACCAAAAAAGAGGAGGCAAAAAGTTAGATACCGTAATGAAAAATAGGATTCTGGGGAATGATCAGTTATGTCTGCCATGAATAATAAAAATAGGCATTGATAACTATCAGTTCCCCAAGACAAACTTTTGTATTGTGAAGCTCAATTTTTAGCAGTGTTAATCATTTGGAAGAAACATTCTAGTATTTACAAAGTATAACTGATAACTTCAACATCTCAATTCCTATATGTGCATTACAGGTTTTGTGGTTGAAAAAAAAGATGTTATGAACTTGCCAAATCTTGCTGCTAGAACTATCCATGCCTAAACTAAAAGCTCATTATACTCAGTCTAGAAGTAACAAGTTTAACTGAAGTATCAGAGTCAATTCTGACTTATCTTGCAGGGGAAGAGGGCAGACTTAAAAGAAATCCCCAATGTGCCCCCCCGCCACTGCTTCCATTCCATTACGTTTAAGATGAGACAGCAATGCTCTATCAGTCACACAGAGGACATGCAGATTTTAGCAGTATTGAGATTATACTTCCATGTCTGAAAAACCTGCATGTTACAAGGGTAAAAACGGGCAACACCTGTAATCAACTGACACAGTATACCCCACCCCACCCCACCCCACCTGGAAACCACATGGGTCCAGCTAAGCCACAATTGCCATCATGGTAGTCAGAAAACTTCAGCTGACTAGAAAATGAGTGGAACAATAGAGAACAGGCGTGCCTATTTAGCTATTCTCTCTGTATAAGGTCAATACTGCCAATTTAATCTGTGACAATAGCACTTGGAGTCATACCATTGCCTCCATTTTTGATCTGATCCTCCTCAATCCTCCTTTTGACAATCCTAAAATGATTGACATGTGCTCCACAATCCTTTAATCCAAAGCATTCTTAATCCATCTCTTCAGATATGTCTACAGAAAGACACATGAAAAGGCAAGATAAAAATGTAAGCTCCCCCAAGAGAGACAACTTAAACCCCAACATCCCAAGCTTGTATAAACCATAGCTGAACAAAGACATTTTATACAGCAATATCACAGCTGGAAGGGGGGGGGGGCAGCAAACTAGCTAGAAAGAACCCTGACTAGGACATGTTAAAATACAATTTATGAAAGACACAAGGGAATGTTGATGTTAAAGAACAAATACTCACTAGGGGTATTATACAAAAATGCAATTCAACATTTTAGCCAATTTTCAGTAAAACAGTTTCAATTGTTTCTTTTTTCCTAAAAGGACTATATGGGGCAAAAAAAACCGCATACAACATGGAGAAATTCTACAAAAAGGAGCACTATTAAAGATCATTTATGTACGAGAACGTGATCTGCTGTGACGGGGAGAGTAGCGTGGAGATCCTCTGCTTCGTCTCGGGGAATAACTGCGACTTCTGCTGTTGCTTCGGCTACGGCTTCGGCTACGACTACGGCTGCGAGAACGAGATCTTCCGTAACTCGGACTTCTTGGGCCATCAACTTTAACACGGATGTAGGCAGTTTCTCCCTATCAAATAGACACAACTTTCGATTGAAAGGTCTAAGCTTTTAAGCAGTCTTTGCAGGCATGCTGATAGACTGAAGATTTTTTTACAAGAAAAGTTGCATTACTTTTCCGTACATTACTTCTTAAGCATGACACCCAACTAGCCCTTTCTACATTTTTTAATACTATAAACAGAAAAGTTGCACTTCCTTACCTTCACTTTTACTGCATCCAAATGCAACCCTCTGTATCCAATTCTTGCCAAAATATTAAGTGGAAAACCTACCTCATGAGATCTAAACTTAGTGTTATCCAGTTTTCGCACTGCGTAGGTCATATCTTCTTTCCGAACAAACTCCACGACACCAGTTCCATCTCGGAAAACATCAGCATAACATACATCACCTGCTTCACGCATGTGATCCTTTAAATCCTGCCAGCTTCCACTGGGAGGCAGTCCTGAACAAGAGACAGGTTGTAAGTTATTGCTAGTGAAATGGATGCCTTCCTCAACTTAGTCATGTGCAGACTGGAAATTATTTACTTCATGTATTAATCATGGTTTCTTAGGATGCCTATGTTCTTTCGAATTATGTACGAATTGTTTAGAAAATAACAATGGAAACATTACATGCTTTTGTGGTTAAGACTGATGTTGGAAGGATATCCACTTCGTATCAATTAGAAAATAGTCTGAACAACTCACCTCTTTCTATATTTGAACAAGCATTCAATTATTCACATGTCACTTGTTCAATTGAAAAACTATTCAGAAATTTGGACATACTTTAGTTTTTATGTTTAATTTCTCTTTCTTCCTACCGTTAAGTAACTTGACTCAAAAATAACCTGGGTAACGTAACTCTCTTGGATTTTGACTAAAAGTTACGTATTTTAGGAGTCTTTTCCCTCTTCTTTTTTTGCATTTAGTTAAAAAAAACTAATAGGATTATGGTAATGCATGCCACTTAAGCATTGCTGTGAAGAGTATACAGAAACTGTAACTGGTCAGAATGCAGATGGGTGCTTGCTTACAGGATTGTTATACTTATCCTGTACAAATGTACTGGTTACCACTTTCTCAACTCAGTGTAAAGCAAGGGTGCTTATCCTTAAAGTCTAAAGTAGTTTGGCACAAAATACTTTACCCACCTCCTCCAATACCAACTTCTCGGTCTCCAAAATCTGGTGGTTAAACCATTCTTTATCTCCCAACTAAACTGCAGCCAAAGGCTGAAAGGAACAAGGCAAAGGCCTTTCTCACTGGTTGCCATTAAGTTGTATAATTCTTTGACCCAGAAAACTAGCGTAGCTCTCTAACTGTGCTCTAGAGCAATTTACCATGTCTAGATAGGTAGTTGATTCACCAATTAAAAATTATACAATGTTCTTGAATTATCTGCAGTACCTGCATTTTTATTATGCTTCCTTCTTTCATTGAGACCAAACGGAGTTATATGGGGGGGCTACACATCCTGATGATCGTACAGTCTAGCCAAGGTGGCTCTTGTCTTATTTTAATTTTAGTATTGCTTTTTATTGTTAGCAGTCTTGAAGGGTACGCATGCGACAGAAACAGGAATATAAGCTTTCAATGTTATCAACTCAACATGATGCTGTATGCTTCAGAACAAATAATCATAGTGGCAAAGCATATTGATGTTATTTAAAGTATGCTGGCTTATATCTATTAAACCAGGAGATCTAATATTTTTGGGAAAATGAGGAACAATACAATTCAATGATTTTTAGATTAGAAAATTGAGATTTTCAAGATGCCAAATCATGTACTAAATTAGATACCCAGAAAAGAGTTGAAAGGTAGCTTAAATACACCCCATCAACAATTTTATTCAATTGTTAACTAGTCAAATCATTTTCAAAGCTGAAACTGAACAAATCTGTTTTATCCCAAGGGGCAGAAACTTACCTGATACTATCACTCTATATTCAGAGCGCCTTGATGGGGGTCCATATCTGCCCCTTGGGGCCCCACCACCTCCACCGCCTCCTCCTCCTCTGCCAGTGCCCCGACCACTTCGAGGGAACTCCACCCGTAGACGGTACCCATCATAATCATATCCATCCCGTCCATACACTGCATCTTCTGCATCCCTGCAAGAATAGAAACAGAAAACCACACTGAGGTTAGATTCAAGGTTCCTGAAAGACAACTGCATCACAGGCCCTGCAGGAACACGTTATAAGGAGGAAGTCAGCCTTTTTCTTCAATCTATAAAAACAAGGAAGATTTTGTCCCAACAGCATTACAAGTGCATGCATTCTTTTTGAAAATAAGTTAAGCAACAAAGGTTCTTCCATTCCTGACACTGCAGTCCAACTCTACCAGGTAATACATTACTTTTTAGTATATGTGTAAAAAACAATGCTGTTTGTTTAAACAGGGAAGCAAAAAAGAATAACATAGCAACAACCTTATGGGTTGTTAGAACTTTTAGATTCCAAGAGGGGGGAAAAAATCTGAACACATGTATCTTGAGGTTGAAATTACAATATTACCTGCATGGTAAAACTGTGAATATAGAAGCTAACTATTCTCCCTTTTCGTTTTTCATTTCTCACTTCTGAATGTGCATTAATTGAAAGAAAAAAACTGACCTTTTAACTTGTAAAAAAAAGCTTATGTATTTATCCAAACGTCAGTTTAAATCTGGCTTTAATAGCATGAGAGCATGAATCTACATACACTTACATGGGGAAATTCACTAACAAATAATGGATTGGGACCCATAAGCATATACATTGACACTTAACATTAAGAATACAGCAACAGAGAGCCAGTTTGGTCTAGTGGTTAAGGTGCTGGGCTAGAAACCAGGAGGCCGAGAGTTCTAGTCCCGCCTTAGGCATGAAAGCCAGCTGGGTGACCGTGGGCCAGTCACTCTCTCTCAGCCCAACTCACCTTACAGGGTTGTTGTTTTATAATTTTTATTTATAAAAATAATAAAGGCATGATAAAAATTAAATAAGCAGAGTGAAATTTAATAGTTGCTTTTTAAAAAATTACAAAAGGGATAATAGTAGCAAATCTATCAACTTCTGTGGAAATTTCTGCAACCACAGCTTTTCTTAGGCAATTTCCCCTCTTCTATTCAACTAGTTATAGAAAAGGAACTCCGCCCTCCTCAGACCAAGCAACAAGGCGGTATCCCTTAAAAAAAGTAGGTCCAACATTCAACAAAAGCTTGTATTTATTTTATATCTATTCTAAACCTAGCAATGTAGCTTTCACTCTTAACTACAAAATGAAGTGTTTTAAAGTGGCCTAACTTTAAGTACCATTGGAAGAACTGAAAAATATGCTATGCCGGTTTTGAAATTAGCACTTGAACTCCGACTAAACATCCTCAAGACTTGGTGGATTCCACCTCACCCAGTATAAGCCAGAGTCAACATTCATGGATTTGGTCCCTTTGTCTCAATTTTTGCAAGAACAATCCTGCAAAGTAGGTCCTGTTGAGCCACAACTGCTGCGGAGGGGAAGCAATCTACCCGAGAACCCTGCAAGGCAAGAAGAGCTCCCCATGGCACTCACTACCTCCAGAGTTTCATGGCCGCAAGAAAGATGCGGGGCCCCCGGAGGGCAACCAGCTGCTCCAGCCACTAGCATCACCCCGGAGTCTAGCACCCTCTCCCCAGCCCGTCATTATGAATGCACAGAGTTCATTATAGGCCAGGAACCGTTGAC